>OZ035828.1:38036876-38354167 GCA_964034765.1 Knipowitschia caucasica | reverse complement strand
CATGTATTTGCCATGGAGCGAGCAAGTAACTATATGAGTACTGTACTTCAGTATTTTCCCTGGTGTAAGTAACCTGCTTTACTTGATCTACAAATATTGCCAATCATTATATGACTTGCGCGTTCTGATTGGTTGATTTGCGGTCTGATATTTTCTCATCTCGGACCGTTACCATGACAATTGGTCCGAACAGCGCGTATCACATTTGATATCTTTCCACGGACGTAACGGTCCACAGCCCGTATCACACAAAATCAAGTCGGACATGAAAATACTTCACAAATATCTCAAATTCATTGGTAAAGACACAGACGAGAGTCATATAATAAAACATTTATTAACCTTGCTTGCTCGGTCTGCACAGAGAAATATCAGACCTTAGCCTTTTTGCACAGACCTCCCCAGACCGCTGTCTGATATTTCTCCATACAGACCTCGCGCTCGGTTAATAAGCCATTACTATCTGTACTTTATACTCCATATATTGTAAAATGATTAGTTACTTCTGATTGAGACGGGGCATAGGAACCAATTTGAAGTGGTTAGAAAAGCTTCTAAATTAACTGATTTGTTTTTAGCCAAACATATTATAATAATAATAATAATATTCTTTATTTGTATAGCACTTTTAAAAACAATGTTTACAAAGCGCTGCACAGTCAGCATGATAAACAATAAAAACAGTCAAAATACAAGGTCAAAATAATTAGATACAGAAACACAAAGCAAACAGAGAAATATTGTTTGTTTTCTCTGCCCGTTTCCACAATTATTGATTAAATGGTCAAAATGTCTGAAATAAATATACTGTTTGTCAATTATTAAACTAAAATCTATTTTACTCATTTACATAGTTTGTACTTTCATACTTTAACTTCATTATGGAAATTCTTACACTTTATAACAGAGTTGATATTTCTATTAGTACATAATAGTAGCTAAACACTGCTTTTGTGACCTGTGTGTCGGTCTCTCCACAACAGTTTGCTTCTTCACTCTCTGTTCATTGGAGACGGCGGCGCTAGGACCCCGGGAGCGCCTCACTGTTTGTGGCCACACAGGAAAGACGCTACTACTACTTCGACTGGAGTTTGACCAAAGTTCTCCACTCACTACTTTTAATAAGCGCAGACTTTAGCAAAGCAATCTAACTTTCACGCTTCAGTGTTGTAGGACGAAACCCACGCTATCTACGTGCCTGTTTGGTATCGGTGTTGCAGTGTTGCGTGATCTTCCTGAAAACACCTGCGTGGTTCAGGTAACTCACCAATGAAGAGGGAAGTCCTTGAGTGAAAGAAAGGTAAGGCCCAGTGGGATAATAACTTTATTATTGTACTTGTTCTGTGTCCAGGGCTTTTCAGAACTTGACATGCTTTGATGACATTCTGTTTTGAATAAATAATGCTAAAATGGGCTTGATTCACCCACGGACGAGTGTCTGACTTTTTTTCCCCCCCATTTTTTTTCCCAACAGCAAAACTTAGCATTGCAAGAACAGATTTTTAAAACCCGATTTCACTGTATTAACTTTGACTGTGAAGTTTAGAAGATTGTTAGATACATGCAATATTCATACAATTGTAGTGTTTAGATTGTGTTTCTGACAGGTGTTTTTACAGTGTAAGTGGACACACCCATAGGTGCCACTGTCAGAAGCTACATCGCTGCTAATTCTCAGAGCTGTTGCTGCATCTGCAAAAAATACGGCCTTGTCCTTCACTAACTTCTTTGCCCTTTCTTTTGCTTTTAATATGATACTTTATAACTCCAGGCTTGAGTGAAGTATCATTCATTTTTAAATAGGTTTATATTATAATGCTACTTTGGTCCATAAAAATGAGGAAGGAAATACTTTGCTGAATTTGGATGAAGGATTGCTCTAAGAGGAGGATGAGAAAAAGGTGAGTTTTACTGAGCAGAATACATAGGGGTACGTTTTGGGTTATAACAACATTTGCTAAGTATACACACGCGTAATGTAGAGATTGCTTTACATTTCTTTTGTTCATTTGAATGTAAATTGTCACAATACTACTTTTTGGGCCATTTAATTTTTATGAACCGCTAGATTTAAATGATAAAATGCATCTAACTAGAACTGCAGCTATCAATTTATTTTTCAAATTAAGTATGCAAATGAGACTTTGATGCAATAGACTAGTATAACAAAATGCAAACTTTATAGAGTAATATAAAGTAAACTCGGAGAAAACACAAAAGTGAAAGATAAATATTTAGAATCAATATCGCAATGCTTTGCTCAACGGTATTGATTTTAATAATAATAACAATACATTGTATTTAAAAGCGCCTTTCAAAACACCCCAGGACACTGTACAAACATGGTTTAAAAGAGTGTATTTTTTTAACCGTGTTTGTACATGGTTAAAAAATACACCATGTACAAAGAGAAAGAGAACCTGAGAAAAGTCATTCAGAAGAAGGAACAGGCACAACAGGAGGGCTGACAAACTATCCAGGCCACTACCCCCCAGAGCCAAGCAACCCCTGGGCAGATAATTTCCTTGTCCCTTCTCCCTACCTTTACTTTTTTCCTTGACTTTTGATGTAGTGTTGCAGAACACAGACTGCCTTCCGTGCTCTAAAGTACAAATAATTTTGTGACTTTGATGAACAATTTCAGATGTCTGCCCATTCAAGCGTATGGCTTATGCTCTGGCGCATGCTTGAAGTTAACAATTAGCTGCTACCCCAAAAAACTAGCCGAACTGTTACGGCTGGTTCTGTGCTTACCACACGTCATGTGCTGTGCTGCGCTGCCTCCTCTCTGATTCTTTGCACATTGAGCTACCTCCCCCATGGTGCTTTAAAGCAGTTTAGTGAACAAATGTGTGAGTCTTTAGAACACTGTTTATGATTGGGAGACGAAAATACCCCCAAAATTCAAACTTGCACCTATCAGCTGAGCATGAGCCATGTCATCAGTCTATTTAAAACAAATCCTCCGTTTTTTTCAGAGAATTTTAAGGACAATAAATTACACATTCACCTTTACCAGTGCTAAAGGGTTGTCATTGATGCATGATGGTAGATGTATGTCGATTTCCTGATTGTGAAAGTTGTTATTATTGAAGACCCTGTTTGTGACTAATACATTCACATGATATTGTTTTATTTAATCTCCATTTAGTTGTTCTGGTTTCAGAAACTCAATACAGCAATAGAAGAGATATTTAGTTGATAAAAAGAAGTTATGTAATGATAATCCCTGCTTGATGTTGTGCTCATGAGACAAATCTATACTGAATAAATACTGGTTTAACGTCACATTTTGGTGAATTTTAAGAACTTTTTTTTTTGCTTTTTGATTTTAAATGTTCATGACATTGTTGGTGTGTTTGAATAAAGGTGTTGAAATAGTGCGAGTAGCCCGGAGAGTTTAGCCCACTCTCATCAATGTTTAGTGAGATCATTGTTCTGAGAAGAGCTTTTATCTGTGCCCACATCAAAAACTACATAAAAATCTCCACCTCGTCACCATGACAACAAGGGGTACTTTAGGGATCTGCAAAAATACTAGCTGGGTAACTTATCAGGGCAGGACTATATAATATTAATAATAATGAAAAAATGATCACGAAAACATAATCAATATGATGTTATTCAGCTTTACTGTACTGCATAACAACGGCTTTCAGGTTACCATGGTGACGTTATTGTTCTCTGTGGAATTTTCCATAGTCTGGCTTTAAGTGTATATTAGTGCTTTGTGTGCTGCTGCTCCACAGATCTGAACCATCACTTTCTCTGGTGCTGCTATCCGCTTGTTTCCATGGAGACACATGTGTATTTATGTATTACTGCTACAACAACATAATGCTCCTACCTCATTGCGTTTGAAATGATTTTTTTCAATGTTGTTTTTGTTCAGTTTCAAAATAAGTTATTTCTCAGGATTAAAGGACACTAGTTCCAATCACAAAATGGTTTCTTCTTCATCAAGAGAATTTCGTTGGTATCCTTTGGACTTTTAGAAATAAATACTTTTATTCTCTGATCTCTTTTTAAATGTTATGTTTTATGTCTTCCCATAACTTAAACTTATTTGCATAGGGTTATGTCTAATCAACGATCTATTT
Organism: Knipowitschia caucasica; assembly: GCA_964034765.1. Classification (NCBI taxonomy): domain Eukaryota; kingdom Metazoa; phylum Chordata; class Actinopteri; order Gobiiformes; family Gobiidae; genus Knipowitschia; species Knipowitschia caucasica. The sequence continues at coordinate 38,350,067 of OZ035828.1, read as the reverse complement.
TACAGTAATGAACACCTCAAATCATTTGCTATTAAATAATTGACTGCTACTTTTTATCGTTTGGGCACAGTATTTATTTCATAATTTGTACATTTTGCTCTGAAGCAGAGCAGTTCTGTATTATTCATAACACAATAAAAAGTGCTGTAGGAGGGAGTGAATACATCTTTTAGGTAATTATTTATTTAATCTGGTCAATTGTTTCATCTTGTACAATATTTTATTTTATGCAACTTCCCTGGGGGGAATCTGACTCCCTCCACTGTTCATTTATGTTTTTATACAATCCAGAAAATATATATCAGGGTTTCCTCCAGGGGGGGAAGTCCTACGAGATCAGGACCCCGCAATACATTGAACAACTGAATTCCTGTCTAAATATTGAGATGGAATCCAAAAGTTTTGAGAATGCAAGGTCACTTATGGTATTTATCAAAATCTATCTGAGGGTCTTTTTTACTGGTTTAAAGGCTTCACTGCTGTCACTCCGCGATGGCATATTTTTAGTTTTCTTGTATGAATGTTAACCTTCTTTCACTTTCTATAGCTTTTAGGCTATATCCACACGAAGACAAAACGCTTATAATTTCAGAAACTTTTTCTGTAAACACGGAGTTAGCTCAGTAAATGTGTGCGTCCATATGAATGTAGTCAATACGCCTGAAAACGCTGTGAAACTATGCCAGACCTGTTGGTGGCTCTGTGACGCAATGACGGGATCAAGCCCAAACTTCCGTGGGCATGCGCGGAATTTTGTAAACAGACAACATGGCGAGTGGGCGAGCTGGTACTACATTAGTATGGACGGACGATGAGGTTGAACTGTTGCTTCGGGGCGCACTGGATTACAAAACCAACAAGCTACATTGTTGTTGTCATTATTTTCTGAGTGCGGCGCATGCGTGCTTTAACAAGAGGCGGGGCGATGACGCAAGCGTCTCGGATACATTGCGGAGAGGCAGTAACCACGGAGCGGCATATACGGAGTTTTGAAATCTTTCCACTCTGGAACCTAGTTTCAAAAATGTTCGTTTACACCCCCCCCAAAACGCCGGCCTCGTATGGACGATACACTGGATTGATAAAGTATTTTTGCGTTTATGCCTGAGCTTGACTTCGTGTGGACAGGGCCTTAGACTTACTGTAAATGTGAGCTAAAAGAATTGGAAACATGCATAACTTTTGAATTCTATCACGGCTTTCAGTCTGGAAATGTTTCTCAAAGTTGGTCGTATTAAGTTGTGTTCCCACCATCGTTGCATGGACCCGCATTAACTAAATATCAGTTTAGTCAATCTGTTGCACTGCCCTGCGTTGGGGAGGAAGTGGTGCGCGGGCTTTGATGCTAACGAGTATGCACTACTTCCTTGTCGGCGAAAACGTTAGCAGCCCTTGCTTAAAGTGACAGTAGAATATCAGGATGAAGACTTACGTTCGCGAGCACTATGTCGCCCATGGTCAGCCCTGGTTTAATCCTGATTGGTTGTCGGACGTGCGTGGAGCGAGGATGTTCAGTGAATTTCATCTCCTGCTTTCGCCGCATGCATCTAGCCGCCGTACCCACCCACTGTCTGCCGCACCGCAACCGGTGAGGGCGGATCCCGGCTCAAACACGTCCATGAGCATTCGTGTGCGCTGACATACTTGCAATACCACCCCGGGGTGGGGGTGGACCCGGAAAGAGAATAATCCAATGCTTTTGTGTGGCATCTTCTTTCTTCTCAAACTGCTTCACAAGATGGTCGGCTCTTGGCCCAAAGCTGCATTCCACATGTGTGCCAATGCTGAGGGGAGTATACTTTCTTGGACCACTCTAGTTTAGCCACTGTACACTTTTGAATGCACTCGTTAAATGAATGGGGCTGCGACCGGCTAATACGTGCGCAAATGCGTTTTTGTCACATTTTCCAGTGGGAGGGGCTGCCCACGGCCATTTTGAAAAAGTCCTATAGAAGCCAAAAGTGGAGATAGGCGTGACTACGTCTGTTAATAATATGGCTGCAACACCACGTGGGACAAAAGTGCACGCCGCGCTTACAAATCACAGCTATATCGACACCTGTGAATGTTATGCATTTATTTATGTATTTATTTGTCAATTATTTATTCTTGTAGAGATGTACAAACACGAAAATCAGTCCACCACTGAAATTACCATCACTATTCTGTAACGTAAAGTTTGGATATAATCTATCAGCACTTAGCGAGTGCTGATTGGACGGTTGGTGTTGAATGAAGTGATTGGGCCACATTTCTGTCTGTGAATGACTCATAAGTGCGAATGATGCGGCGGTTTTCATTTTTTAAACAAGTCTTTGCTCTCGTTACTCTGTCGCCGTTGGCCTCAGTGGCCTCGTTTGGTCTGCCATTTCCTATTGTTGTAATTGCTCAAATGGACTGGTTCATCTTTTTACACATTTTTACATCACTATAATACTGACTTAGAATAACACTGCACACAAGAGAAATGCTGCTCAATGTTTCTGTAACACACACACTGATGTAAGCTAAATTATAAAAAAAAAATTGCAGTTAATTTTCTCATTTCCAATATGAACTAGTTTAGATTTATGTTGATCATCTTTTCGTCATTGCACAGAATCTGTATATGTGATTTAGAGTGGATTTTTAGATTAAATAGATTGCTTATAAGTAAGCAATCTATATTTGCACTTTCTAACTGCCCAAAGAGGTGGGTATGGAAGGAATACAAATGTTATAATAAAACCTCCAGGAGGGACTTGGAAGAGGCCGTTCAGTTTCTCAAAATGTTGTTTTTTCAAGCTCACATGTTTATGATAACAACCGGTTCATTTTTTTATTACTGGAAAAATAAAGATAATCTCATCTTGTTTGAACCCATGACATCACTATTACTTCTAATAGGAAATATTAGTTAATATTAGTTAATATTAATCTGACAGATCAGATTTTCTGGAAGCCTTTATCTGGTCACTGGGCTTGTGAGCCTGCTTCGCTGTAAAGATGGGAGAACACGCTCCTACTTTATTGAAAAATATCATTCTTGCATATTGGGTCCAAAAAAGCAGAATCTGGCATCACATGGGGGGAAAGGTTGACTGAGAAGTAAATTAAAGTATTGTATAGTGCTCTTGCTTTTTGCATGTGAAAGCCTGATTCGGTTGGATCTCAGAAGCTAATCGGGACTGAGCCGAGGTTAATGCTGGGATGGGAGACCTCTGGGAGCACCATGTGCCACAGTGAATGATTGTGGAAGCTCGAGGGGCTGGTAAACAACGATTAGCTGCCTCGCTTCTGTCAGTGTGACCCAGGGCAGCTGTGGCTACTTTAGTAGTTTACACTACCTCGTACCGAGTGAGTGAACAGCATGTGAAGCTTCTTTGAGTGTTCGTGGGTGCTACATAAAGCCAATTTGTTATTTTGTGTGTTATTATTTTTATTATTGGGTTATAGGGTTGGGATTATCATTACACTCTTTGACCATTTATCATATGACTAAATTTAGTTTAGTTTGTTTGTATTTTTTTACTTTTTTTTAGCGCTGAAACCTTATACCATGTCATTCTTTGTGGATCAATATTGTCTGTCTCTGTCTTGTCTCCGCTGCAGGATGTGCTCCAGTCCGGGTCTCTGCAGGGGAAGCGGCCGCTCTCCCCCGTCCAGCTCCGGGGCCACGGGTTCAGGGGCCCACTATGCCCTGTGTGCCCTGGGTGTGGGCCTCATTGCTCTGGGCATCGTCATGATCGTATGGACCGTCATACCTTTAGACGGAGAAAACACAGGCAAAAGTCCAACCACCCCAGCTGCCAACTCCACAGAGCCCATGGGCGAGGAGGAGGAGGATGATGAAGAGGAGGAGAAGGACCGGACAAAGTCTTCGTCTGTGGCCATGGTTCTGGTGGGGGTGGGGGCCGCCATGCTGCTCCTGTCCATCTGCTTGGGAGTGAGGAGCAAGAGGAGAGCCAGGGACCAAAGCAACCAGCCAGTACAGACAGGTGTCCCCTTCTTGGAGCACGTGGCCGGAGGGCAAGGAGAGCCGTGAGTCACAGCCTTCTGCTCAAAACCTTTTTAGACCAAACGTACCGTACTGTTTCCATGCACGTGTGTGAGATCAATGTATTGATGTGATACGGGACATCATTGAATGCATGCAAACAAAAATGAAACAAAACTAAATCAAATTCCCGATTAATGCAGAATTATCCCTGTATCCCACAACACTCGTCAAAGTCATTGTCCGAACAATGGCGTCCTGATTGCAAGAGAAAATAGCCTTGTGTGAATTAGAATTAAAAAAACATTTTTTGTAAGATTGAAAAACAATTGTAGTCAAGTCAATTGTATACAGATTATTTTAATCCTATTAAATTCAGTCGCATGTCTTTGGTAAAACCATCGTGTTCTGTCGAGGTGGTTTGCCTGTCAGTCGTTTCTCCTGTGGCTAAATTGGCCGCCGCTTGTCCGTCGGTTAATAATAGAAATAATAGATTAAATGTATCGTGCTGTATCTAAGCTGATTATCATTAATCAGTGGGTTCAAACAAAATATTCTATTTGTGTGCGTTTCTTTTTTTGGATAAAAGTCACAAACGTGACTTTACCACATTTACTAACATTTTCAAAAGACTAAGTTAACAAATGAATTTAGTGTGTATAATCTTTGGCGTGGATACGTTACAATCCATTCATTAGATGTTCCGTATCCGTGTTATAAATCCAATAGACCAGGGTTACTATTGCAACAACACATCATCAGTACGGTAAAACTAAGTAGTAGGAGGGTAAGCTGGCGGCTGTTGAATTAGCCATCGGCATTGCAAAAGTAAGATGACGTATGCGCAAGACCCAATCGACAGACCGCTCATCTCGACAGAGTACCGGCTTTTTGTGTACATAAAGTTTTCCATTGAGGGAAGTTTGACCAAATGACAAGACAGCAAATCGTCAAACAGTTTAATAGTTCGGTCACTAATTATTATAATCACACGTGTGTAATGTTTGCGTCAGATCCCCTTTTGTGATGGTTGCAAAAAGCAAAGTCTCAACAGATATGGTATAATTGGATCTAAAAAAACCTGACTGTTTCCTCTGTTCGCAGAGTTCCAGACCCGGCTTCATACAACGTCCCGAGTTACGAGGAGGCGGTGGGCAGCGGTAACTACCCGGTGCGCCAGAGCAACCTCCGCAACAGCATGACCCACCTGCCGTCGTACGAGGACATCATCGCCGCCGTGGAAAACGAGGGAAACGACCCCGCAGTACCCGCCACCAACAACAACCCTCCTTCCGAGGACACCCCCCTGAACAGCCCGGCCCCGGACGCCTCAGAGGCCCCCGGGGACCCCAGCACGCCCGAGAGAAACCCCTCTCTCCCGGCACGCAGCAGCAGCAGAGTCAGCCGCTTACTCCAGCCTCTGCGCGTGCGACGGATAAAATCGGACAAGCTGCACCTAAAAGACTTCCGCCTTCAAATCCGCAGCCCCACGACCAACCCAGTCACCATCGAACCCATTACCCCTCCCCCCGGGTACGAGAACAAGATGCCTGAACTCAACCAGAGCTGAGTCACCGCTCCACCAAAATAGACGGACGATTTTAAGAGACCCACTTCAAGGTTGGTATTGTGTTGGGTAAATGCATTCGGGAGGATGCAGCTGCTCCCGAAAAAGGACAAACATTTCAACTTTTATCTATTTATTTTGTGGATGACTTGTGCATCTGTGAAGGAGTGGGCACGTGCAGCACATGGAGCACAGGGCGAAACGTCACCAGATTCAGTTTCAGAGACCGAAGTATGCAGGATACACTCACTGAGGAGTCGCCAAGGGTTCTTGATGTGATAAAGAACAGAAATGATGTGGCCGTTCTACAAACTGCCAACTCTGTGTGTTGCATTGACTTTTCCACATCACCGAAATCATGACCAAAGGTTGATAACAATTAGATAAACAAGGACTTTAAATGTATGTTGTATTTGACTGACTATTGATCTGCAATTACAATATCAATAATATTTGAAATAATAAAGAGGAAAATCTAACATTATCATATCAGTAATTGACTAAATGTGTGTGTGCTTTTGGGTGTCTGCAACTGCAGGAAATGTTGGATTGTGTTAAAGACTAAACGTGTTGTCACGTAATAGTTTTAATGTTTTTTTTATTGGTCTGTATGAAATGTTTTTTTTTCAGTCTCTGCATTTTAATGGGTGTTTTAGTATTTTCAGTTTATTACACTAAACCATTACAAACATGTAAAGAATGTATAACTAAGTACATGGGGAGAAAATGAAATCTTATGATTTTACATGTTTATTATAATATGGTGGTTATAAATTGTGATTAATAAATCTTTTGTCTTATGTCCTTGTGTTTGTGTGAATAACAATGTATGCAAAAGAAAAGGGAAAAAGTAGGCCTACACTTAAACATTTTGTCCAATAGCATCAAGAAGGCTCTTGAATCAAACTCTTGTGGTTTAAGTTTTGTCTGTGGATGTGTGGCTCCCTCTAGCGGTTAATAAACTTTTAGCTCAGGCAAGCAAACTTGCCTGTTTTTATTTCCCAAATAACTTTTGACGTGAATAACACGCCAGTGTCACCAATGTCTCATTCAATAGTGATACACATGAACCTTTTCTATTTGCATCGATTGTGTTTCGAGTGCTCGCTTCCCTGAATTAGTACTCTGAAGTTGCACTTATCTTGCCGTGACTCTAGACCCCTCCCAGCTCAGCCTCAGTTTGGTTGCGGTTTAACTTTAACCGTAGTCTGGACTTGAGCTCAATAACTTCTTCTGGGAAGCCTGAATAAACGCAGAGTCTATTTTGTGAGTTTAGTAGCTAAGGCTAGTCTGTATTTTCTTTAGCTCCACCCTTCGCTCGCTTCGGATGGATTTAGCTTTTTTAATGTGCAGCTGCCATGGAGCAGAGGGAGGAGCAGCGCACGCAGGGAAGAGCCAGCCCGGGGAGTCAGTCACATTCCTGGCTGGGATTCAATGACTGAACCAGACACAAACAAACAGGGAGAGAGAGGCTCACACACGGAGTGGGAGACAGACCGAGCCAGACGGCGCAGATAAGCCGTATTTCCACCGCACTTTAGAGTGCGTAAAACCACACACAACTCGGTGAGTGTGCTTCGGATATCGCGACTTGAGAACAGCAGTTGTCGACTTTGTTTTTTTCTTTTTCTTTCGCGAACGAGAACCACCCTGACTCTGGGAGCCTTCCGTTTTCTGAATGGACGCGCTGGGAAGCTTCTCCAGTGACATGGAAATGTGCGTTATTGAGCGAGTGGCCGGATGCTGTTGACGACCGATCCAATTAGTCAATTTCTGCCTTCGTTTTGACTTTTCAACTCTAGTTCTTCGAGCTAGCGAAACAAACATGGAGGCCGCCAGCTTCCAGCCTCATCCCGGACTTCAACAAACTCTGCAGCAGTTCCACCTGAGCTCCATGCGCTCCTTGGGCGGACCGGCCGCGTTCTCCGCGCGTTGGAACCAGGACGCTCTTTATAAGAAAGACGGCAAAGCGGCCGAGCTGGTCCTGGCTCTGCCTCCGCAGACTCCTCCGGTTATGTCTGGGCCACTTTTTATCCCGTCTGACCGCTCCACGGAGCGCTGCGAGACGGTGCTGGAACGAGAGCCCATCTCGTGCTTCGTGGTCGGCGGAGAGAAGCGCCTGTGCCTCCCGCAGATCCTCAACAGTGTCCTGAGAGACTTCTCTCTGCAGCAGATCAACTCTGTGTGCGACGACCTGCACATCTACTGCTCCCGCTGCACCGCGGACCAGCTGGAGATCCTCAAAGTGGTGGGGATCCTGCCCTTCTCCGCGCCGTCCTGCGGGCTGATCACGCAGACGGACGCGGAGCGTCTTTGCAACGCGCTCATCTACGGAGGCTCTTACCCGCCTCACTGCAACAAGGAGCTGGGTTCTCTGGAGCTGGAGCGCACCGAGAAGAGCTTCAAAGTGTACCACGAGTGTTTCGGCCGCTGCAAAGGACTGTTCGTCCCGGAGCTGTACAGCGGGCCGAGCGCAGCGTGTATCCAGTGCTTGGACTGCAGACTCATGTTTCCGCCGCACAAGTTTGTGGTGCACAGCCACAAGCGGCAGGAGAACCGGACAGTGCACTGGGGCTTCGACTCGGCCAACTGGAGAGCCTACGTGCTCCTGGACCTGGACTACACCGGCAAAGAGGAGAAGAGTCACCTGGAACAACTGCTCAAAGAGTTAAAGGGAAGATACGATCTGAGTGGCAAACTGTCCAATAAATCGTGCAGAGTAAGTGAGCTCTCCTAACCCTGTTATTACCTATCACTCATTGTCTGTGAGCATTGTTTGTTTGCTGTTGTGGATATTTCACCAGCCCCGGGCCTCTGCTACAGGAGCCACATTCATTATCTTTCATTTCAGTGCACTTCCCTCTCATTAGCCGCGCCACAGTCTGAGGGATGGAGTTTGCAGCCAGTCTTCCCAGTGTTTGTATTTACATTGTAGGCGCTCCCAGTGTCATAATGCTAATCATATGTCCTGGCTCTGCTCCTGTCACACACTCTCTCCATATCTCTGTCTATCCTCCCTGAGTTCCCATCATCCCCTGCCCCCCGGGGTTACCCAAGGGCATCGGTCCCATGATAAATGAATCCTGATGATATGTTTTATTGGTGTGTGTGTGTGCATGTGTGTGTGCATGGAGGGGGCAGGAACCCAAGGTGGGACTCTGGATAAGCTTTAATGAGGTTTGGGATATGGAAATGGATGGGATATGTAGTGGGGGTAGAAACAAGGAACATGATGGGTGATGAAAGTAGGCTATCATTTTGAAAAAGTTTTATTGAGTCAAAATATCCCTAGACTATAGCCCTATGTCAGTCACTATACCTACTAATATTACAACTCAGCTATAAATGGACAAAGTATAGAGATGTTACTGGTTTCAACTGCAGACTGTGCTCTCTAAATTGGACTTTAACAAATTGTGGGTGCTTCTGACGCCGTGGTTTAGTCATAACTTCTTGTCCTATTGTGCAGCTCTGGTTTGGTGTATGCAAATGAAATGTGGGTCGCATGGCCGTGGGATGATGGCTGTGGGGGTGTGAGCAGTCCCGGTCCACGCACCGGGGTCAGTGAGGTCTGGAGCTGGACAAAGGCACAGAGGCGATGGTGGCTGTTCCTCCGTCACTCAGCAGCTGGTGTGTGGGTCTCTGCTGATGACTGGACAAGTCGTCTGTGTGCAGCAGTCTGCGCCGGTGACGCTGAAGAAGAGCTCCGAGGCACTCCAGTTATGGGTTCATAGGAAGTAGTTTTGCCAAAAGAAAAATAAATGGATAGGCAGATGAAGCATATACTCGGTTATGGAAAGATTTAGAGGAAGAGATCCTGTATTCGTCCCACAGATGGGAAATTCCAGTGTTGCATTACCAGTTACAGAAGAGTAGGAATAAGCACAGGGTAAATGAACACACCACAGGATAAGATAAATGTACACAGCTCTACGTTAACTAACTCTATTCTAAACTATGAAATAACACAACATAGAATATCTAGCTTTAGCATTATAAGAAAGCAGTCTATAATCTATAATCGGAGGCAAGAATGAAGTAAAAACAATTGTTATGATCATGATTATTTGGTTGAAAATGCTTTGAAATCAAAATGTATTCCCTCTTCTTCAAAATCCCTTCTCAAAATAGATCTATCTCTTGTGCTACCCACTCCACAGTGACTTAAAAAATACTAAAAAATAAGTTGAACTTGGATGATTTTTCTTAACTTAACCATTCCTGCGTCATTTGGAACCTTGTAGACCATTTTTTAGGGTATTTTTCTTCCACTTTTAATAATTTGTGTTGGGTCATTTTGACACAAGCGTTGAATTAACTGTATATATATTTTTTTTCAAATCAGGAAAAAATTATGTTTCTAGGTTTAAAATGGCAGAACAAACACTCATTATGAGCAAAAATGCGTGCGTAACAATTGCAATCACAAATGGATAATGTATAATGAAAATAGTGAATATGGAAAAAAGCCACATGGAAACATAACACAAACAGTTTCTGGATATATCCGACCATTACCGTCATAATCACATTGTGGAGATGTAGTGCACAACACACAACGTTACTGAGAATCACAGAAATAGTTTTTTACGATTGTTGTTGCTGTCTAAAGCTGTGTCAAGTGCTGTATTGATTATTATCCTCAGAATCCAAACGATCTAAAACGTTTAAAAGTTTGGCATCGTGACAACTCCAATAATCTGTTAAGTACTGATGCTGTAGAAGGAACATTAGACATTTCATATATATCTATTTTATTAAAAGGAAATATGATGTGTCTAAATATTATGAAAAAAATGAAAGTATGTATTAAAACAATGGAGGATGGAGATGAGAGTGGATGTCGCAAGTGGAAAGGGAAGAGTCAAAGAAGGAATTTGAGATTAGATGAGATGGACGATAAGGAAGGAGGAGAGCTGAAGCTGAAGGTGCGACGTGTGAGAGACGTGTGTACAGCAGCGGGAGAGAAATGATTGCATTAAAGTTGGGCTGTAAAAAGTTAGCTGACAACTAATCCATTATTGAATCAGACGAGCAAGGATTTGGGGAATCTTTCTGAATGAGAAGTTAATATTTGTCTGCACTTGAGTATGAGCCCTACAGCTGATGGACCAAATCGACAACTGTTTAAACCGGTCGCCACAGGATTGAATGGCTAGCCAGTTTAATCACAAACAAACAAGTCCTGTGTGTCCTTTTACACAAAAAGGATACATGCAAAGGCCGCATCACTGTACAGGGTTTAAAGAAACGGACAAAAGTAGTGTTGATTATCAAATACATCAATAATTACAACTGTTGTGAATTTCTACATTGTGCGATCAATGGAGTTCATCTTAATTGATCCTTCTTGTACAAAAGAAAAATCTTACAAAAGAATGGCCCGGATAGATCAAGGTCAGTTGCAGAAGGAAAATGCGAAAGGGGTGGGAATGATAAAAGAAGGAAAAACTGGACAAGAATTCATGGAATTTGTGTAAGGAAACAAAGAAAAAAACAAGATGTAAAATGTATTGGCGTGAAAGCAGAGAAAAGGTCTGGAACTTCAGTTATGGACGAATGAGATGCCACAGATCCGTGTTGAAACGCCTTGAATTCTGATTTATACACTCGCTCATGGATGGACTTGTGATTTATCTCACATTTCCTTGAGCAAAACACACCTGTGGCCAATTTCTGCAGCCAGGAGGTCTCCGTGTATCACCACAGTTATATATCTCTGCATACTTCCCAGCGTCTGACAGTCTTGGGAGCGTTTGGAATCTTCACCGGGGCAGCCTGCGTGGGGAGAGGCCTCGGTGTCCCAGTTAGCAGCACTCAAGGGGGGCAGACGCACCAGAGCACTCATCCCATACATCAGGCTGACATCCCAGGCTGCTGAAACAGGACAGTGCTGAGGCTGGACCCCCGAAAATGAAAACTCAATGTTATCAGCTTGACTCAGCCCGGCGATGATGTCACCGTTTGTTGTTAATAAGAGACAGGGCTCTCATCTGTCTAGACTCCTATCTCGCAATGGCAGTGGACAGAAGTGACAAAAATGTGCTTAGACCGGCATGGGAGAGGAAGGCTCGTGATTGATATAGTTTATACATGGCAAGCTTTGAATTATTAATCAATGGAATTCACTTGGAGGTATCCCTGGAATTTTCTGTGCGATTTACGACACTGCTATATGTGTGTCTTCATGAACTGGTAAAGTTGTGGTTAGAAGTAAATCTGGGTATTTGGTAAATGTCAGCTTTTGGTGCATGGTCCTATTGTTTATTTTGCAATTCCTGCACAAAATGCAATATATTTGAAAAGAGGACAAAATGTAAGGTATAAAATGGTGTGTCAGCATTTTCGGGGGAGAATCGGAAGACAAAACTAGAATCATTGAGTTCTATAATTCTTGATTTATACCAATATACCTAAATACCATTAAAACACATTGATTGCTTTGTCACTTCAGGTGGGTAAAATGGTGTATAGTTGTAACAATATAAACATTTCAAACACATTTTTGATGCTAATGAATGGACTCAACACCAAATTTTATACCACAATCTTGGGATATTTTACAGAAACGATCAGTATTTTTTTGATGCTACAACTTATTCTCATATATACTGAAAAAAACGGCAAAACATATAAAGCCGTGGAGACCAAAAGTTGCCAGTATCCAAGCGAATCAATAGTGCCATGAATAAAAAAAAGGTTCAGATATTCAGGAACTCACTTCATTAGAACAAACAACAGCCTTTATTAGTTCTGTTCAAAATGATTCTAGCTTCTGTATTAGTTTTAGTATCGGTAAATTTCCGATTTCTGATGGGCAACCCCAACAGAGACAGGATGCTGATGGGGGGTTGGGTCCATGATGAAGTCTTTAGGGATAATGCTGCTTTTCACCATCTTTGCTCTTGTTTTTGTTGTTGATTGTATTGAAATGGTCAAAAGCTTTAGTCTGGACACGGTGACGCAGCTCTGTGAAGTATTGTGTCTGCTCCTCATCCCTTATAGAGGCTCTTGGTCATCGGGGCTTTATCCCAAATGTGCAGCCGGGGCAGATTGCGAGAAAGCAGGCTGCAGACTCCTTTTCAGAAAATGCGTGGTCTGTGAGCCAGGCCTTGACACGTATTGTCAACGGGCCGAGACCTCTGACCCTCACCCAAAGACACTGACCCCAGCCCCCCCTCCCTCACCCTTTTTTCACAGTGGCCAGTTGCACGCCCCGCTGTCCCCGCTGACCACTCACCAGATGGCTGTCTGATAAAGGATGTACAGTGGACAGATAACAGCCACTGGCCACATGTGAGGTTGGATAAAAATGGGGGGAAAAGCCTTCTGTGGTGGTGTTTTTAAATGCAAAAACACACATTTGTGGTAATATTTGTTTTTTTTCCCCAGCTCCCAGTTACAGTTTAGTTACTTTGTTATTCAAAGTAATTGGCTTCTACTGAACAGCTACTACTGGCTTTAGAGGACTCGTCACAAATACTGTTTCATTATGTGGAAAGTTGAAAAAGTAATTTCCAAGACTATTTATTTGTTCTTAGGTATTTATTTGTTCTGTCTGGTATTTTTTTATTGAGGCTCATGCTGTTTAATGATCCTGGTCAATGATTTGTTTGTAGTCTTTTAGATGATCTTGTTTTGGAGTTATAATTTCGTTGGCAAATGGGAGTTTCAATTATTATTTAAGACTTATGTTATAGTGACACGTATTTACCAGCACACAGGGTTCATCAAAAATCAGGTTTAATACTGCCCTTGTTCAATAAAATAATATTTTTTTAGTTACACAAGTCCATGGTTGCTTCCTCTTTGGAATGCACAACCACCAGTGTTCACTTTTTCCATCTCAACTCAAACAGTCTATAAGGAATAATCAAACTACAAGGGGAAAAAATGCTAACGTTAAAACATAGAGTTAACACAGTGTACTTTCTTCGCAAAATATTTCACAAAGCAAATTTCAGATTTGTAATAGCATGTTTTTCTTTCCGATCCAAAGTCAAATAGTTGTTAGCATTAGCAGTAAAGCAGTGTGATCTATCATCTGACTGAGTGAGCTCGGCACAGGAGGACAGCCTGGACCCTCTAATGGGATGGTTATTAAAGCCATTCAGCTGAAGCCAATTTATGCCATTTCTCGTCCCCATTGTTCTGTTCACTCTATGAAATTAGCCTCAAATCGGCAGTGGACCAATCATGGACAGACTCACAAAGCGCTTTTCCCCTTTTTCTCTCTCTTGGGCCATAGTTTCTAGGGGTTTCTAGTGGTAGAGGAAACCGGAGCACCTGGAGGAAACCTTTGCAGGCACAAGGAGAGCAGTCGGCCACTTTTGATTACTTAAATTAGCTGCTCAAAGAATAGAAAAAATACAATGTTGTGGGTTGTTTTCATGAATGGACTTTGCTGTTAAGTGCTAGAGCCTCTTGGTGCAAAGGTCGGGAAGAACAAAACACAACATGACGGGGGAAGGGATAGTGTAATATATATAATCATCACAGTCCTTGACATAAGGCTGGGTGTTATGTTGATTTTGTTGCTCTACTTGGATGATTACTACTCTAAATCAATTTAAATCGAAATCACTGAAGGCCATTGATTTAATGAAAGAATCTCAATTTTCAAGTTTCGAATCCCAAAAGTGTTGTATGTGCACTGACATCTCAAACATAATCAAAGTTGAGGTGAAACTTATTTTTTCACAAGATTTTCAAAAATTATTCACTTTATTTCCCAGTCTAGCCTTGACACCACTACTGAATACTGTATGTTTATAAATGTATACATGTAACTGAATTGGACTACAAGTTTGGGTAATAACAAAAACTCTGATAATACCTAATGCAATGCAGGGAAGTGAAAAAATAAAAAATAAACAAAAGCAAATATGAACCCAAAAAGGTGCCATGTCAGAGCTTGCATGTCCGTGGCGTGTTTGCATGTAAACAGCCCAGCGTAAAGACTGCATCAGCTGCGCAGGCCAGATTAAAATGAGCTCACTGGCGGCTCATTTCCATCCCCATCTGTCTGCTGACCTCTGGGACGTCCCGGGAGCTGACAGGGCCACCTCTCCGATCTGCACCACGGGGCCTGTCTGACCCAGCCAACATGAGCCCTACCCACCCACATGTCTACGGGGAACGCAAGAGTTTAATCTGGCATTTACAGGGTTTTTAGTTCACTGCACATGAGTTTTGGAGTTTCAACTTTTTCAATTGGCGGCTTGACCTACATTCTTGGACGGTATTTTGACATTGCAAAAAATGAAAAATGTAGCCAATGTGTGAGCCATGCTTATAATAATGAAAATAGTGCTTATCTTTGATATAGTCATCTTGGTAGCAGCATTTTTTGTCATTTTATACTAAACTTATTTTAATGTACTGGAACTGGACTATTTTGAAGAAATGTTTTTGTACAGACATAGCCACTTAACCAGATTTAGAGAATTATATAGGGGTGTTTTGTCAAATTGACTACCTTAAAACAAAAATAATGTACCAAAAAAATTGATTGACCAAACCAGGACATTTACTAAACTAATACACAGTTTTACAAAGTTACCATACCATCACTTTTTTACTAACAAAGGCGCAGACAATATACATTTTTATGAAAGTGGTTCAAGCTAAACTTTGCATTCTCGTCCCGATTTAAAATCTAATATATTTGACAAATGAATCCAATCACAAAAATGTTATCCAGTGATTTAATGCTCCCCTCCAGGTCTTTTCCTCAAAATTGGCAAGTGTCCCCAAGGAGACTCATTGGTCAACCCTGCCCCATAACCCCAACAGTCAAGTCCCCCCATGAGTGACCACCCCCCAAAAGCCAACCACCTCTGGACAAAGCACGGTCCAAATTATATCCATGGTGGGAGGGGTCTGGCTTATAGTGTCAAGGCAAAGGGGGTTGCAGAGACGTCCCATGGGTCCTCTGTTCTAACATGGGTGACCCCGTGTTAAAAGGCCGTCAGCTGGGTCTTGAGTTTTGTGGGTGATGGGTGCTCGCGACCTGCCGCCTCCTTTGTTTGACGGCGGTTGTGAAGTGCGGCGAGTTTCTTTGTCTACTTTTGGGGTCGTGCAACGGCAAACTAATTCCGTAACCTCCTGCCAGGCGCGATATCGGAGCGTGTGAGTTTGCCGTGTCATGGTTTCCTGGTTAAAGGCCCGAAGACAGATTGGAGCCTGGAGTGGTGTCTGCATGTCTGATGGAGGCAGAGCTGGGCCTAAATTCAATAGACTTTATAGACGGATATAATGAGATAATATCATTGTGGCTCTACCAAAGGACTGGGCTCAAATTAATGGTGTAGAGTTAATATTTCTATTAAAGATGGTTTGATTTCATTGTGATTAATTTGAATTCATTACGTATGCACATAATGACATGTAGCTTGGTGGAGATGGCAAGTGGCCTGTGTGACTCCACAAAAAACATGGAGATTGCATAATTTGTATACCATATTGGGGGAAATACGGTCCATAGAAACAAGCAAAACCGGAATCAAGTACGAGGGGAAAAGCAAGCTCGCTCCCAGCATGATAGCCTCTGTATAGAATAAAACAGTACAAGTTACACGCATTATTTTCATTTAACATGATCAAAGTTGCAAGTCCACGATGCATACTGTTGACATTCACACCACACTAGGCCTGTTGTCACACATTTTAAATTGGTTGAGTTTGGCTATTATACACACAATCGAGCAATAAACACTGTCAGAGTGAACGAGTTGCTTAATTCTTTGACATTCTCTCCTGGAAGACGGCAATGTGATTTTTGTCTATGAAAAAAGAGGCAGGACACTAATAACATAAATAAATTGTTATGATGTTTTTTTGTTTTTGAGTTGTACTTGCCTAAAACCAGGTGAGATGCCCCAATAAGGTATATTTAAGTTCTACATCAGTGTTTTTGAATGATTGAATTGCATTATCTAACATTCTCCTGTGTGTATAATAGCCTGTATAATGATATTTAAAACATTTCCCATATGTGTTTAGTTTATCTATGATTAGTTCACAGTATTTGCCTGACCCTGGGTGGCACAGCGCAGTGTGATTTGGTCGTGTAAGTGCTGAGTGATAAGGTAGATCCTGGAGCTGATGGAGCTGATGGGAGGTGATGAGCGCTCTGGCGTTGGGGCAGGTCGGCTGTTGCTGGGGTTGGCTGGTGCAGGAGCAGATGCCTTGTATTGGGTTAGTGCTATTCCACAATCATCATCAGTTCCTCCTCGATCACCTCCTCATTTGGGTCTCTGTGATTAAGAGTCAGTCCCATCTGGTTCACATGCAGCGACTGCATACAGGAAATCCTGGCGTCTGTATCCGCTGTGGGCTGAGAGGCCATAAGCTGCAGCAGAGCCCTAATCCTACAGAAGAATGTAAAGAGAGCGTAGAAAAACAGTCTGCGTCTATACCAACTATAAAAATAGGACACAAATACGCTTCTCTGGCTGCGCAATGAATGAAAATGTAATCGAATCGTAATTGAATTGGATGCAGATTGCAGTTGTTAAAAGCCTGTTGTTTGGAGAGGGCTCCCAGCCTTTGTGGAATTAACAAGATTGAAAAGCATAGATTTTTAGTTTCAACTGAGAATAAGAAAAAAACCCACTGAAAAAAACACTTTTGTCTAACAAGACAAAATGGTGTGATCAATCCATTCTAGTTGTACGCAGTAGTTGCTGAAATGAGAGCATCAAGCGTCCAAGTCCTATATTTTAAGTTCTTCCACGTAGAAAGACCTTTTCTTGTTCCTCTAAATGAACGTGTTATTCTTCATTGCTGCAGTCTTACTATAAAAAGTAAATCCAAGACCATTGTGCACCACTCTATACAGTAAAAGTAAAAGATTTCAAAGCCCATTCAAAGCCTCCTCACAAATTATAACCAGTCCCTCTGGAATTTTCTAATTAGAGCATGAATAAGATATCTTAGGGGGAAATGTATTATATGAACAATGCAATCAAGCCAATAGTGTTTCTGGTGAGACCCCTATACAGAAAAACATAACAAGAATGTTGTAGTAATTAATCTGTCAAAAATGCGCTAAGCTGCTGTCAGAATTGGCTAGCTATTTCTCACTATGAAAAATAAGAAGCCACTTGAAAGCCTTATGTGAGATTGTATGGTAATTTTATGAATGAATTTTCTGCAATTCTTCAATAGTTTACGTCATTATGTTACACCATACTTCATCTAGTGTAATTGATTGCACTTACGAATTTTCTATCTTCTTCTAGAGATGGACAGATAATTGTGAAGAAAATGCTCGTTGAATATTGAGTTAATCTTTTGTGCTAAAATAGTTGGTCTTGGATAAATATTCACTTCTTGACGCTGGCCACATATGATAGAAAGACCTACGCCCTCGGAGAAGATAGTGTGATATATTGTTTGAGTTAAATGGCCTCTCAAGTCAAAAAAACAACATAAAAATATCACACACAGAGACAACCGTGCACACACACACAGACACACGCTCTGCAGAATAAGTTATAATTGGGGAAACGCAGTCAAAGGTTTGTAGAATATTATTTTGAAATCATCTCGACCAGCAGACCGCCCCACTCATTAGGGACCTACTACTTTAGCACGTTTATGAATCCATACACCACACCCTTTTCTTAACTTTTGTTTTTATTTGAAAAAAAAAATTTCTTCTTCACATTTCTTCATTGAATTGCAGCAAACATAATCCACAGTTTGTCACAAATTAACATGTTCATAGCTGCGTGGGTTGACTTTTTAATTTCTATATACTTTCACACACACTTATACGGCTGCAGGATTTAATGACAACCATGGAGATCTTTGCAAATTACAAACTCATGCTTGAATTGGGGACATTTGTTCTTGATTTGAGAATATTTAACAGTTTAGTCTTATTGCATATCTAAAACTGAGAACCTGAGAGATAGCATAAACTTTCTGTATATTGTAAGGGCATTTTTCAAAGATATTTTGTGCCTGTTCCGTTGCCGTAGTCTGCTGTAAGGCTGGGGAAGTGCTCTCAGGTTAAACCGTTATTACTCATGAATTATTTGCAGAAAATTTTTTCTTAATATGTTTTACTATAGTCCTCTAGCTGTTTCTGAAATGCATGGATCTCTGGTCTCTGTTTTCCCAATTTACTTCTCAAAGTTGTTTTATGCTTTCAATCAAACCCCTTTTTCAGAATCACATCGCTATTCAGATTAAGAGATTCTTTATTCATCCCACAGTGGGGAATATTTATTCATGAACTATGATGAAGTTGCAATATTTATCAGAATAAATGAAATTAGATAATTCTTTAAAAAGGTGCAATCCTAATTGACCAACTGTTCCGTGTTATTTCTTTTGCCATAATCTCAGAGACAGTCTCTCTGCCATCGGCCCCGCGCTCCCTCGCAGCTGAACTGTCAGACCACATTGGCTCTGGTGCTAATGGTGCTCTCGCTACAGCATACAGAGCTCTGCTGGTGCCATATGACAGACCGGCATGGAGCTCCTGCCTCCCATCCGCCCACCACCACCTCCGGAGCTATCGGTGGCACCAACTAACGCCCAACACGCTTCTTCTCCAGACCCAATTCTGATCCCGACAGTGTCCGTCACCCTCTGTTATGAACAAACCAATGCCACAATCCTGTTCAAATGACTGCTTGCAATATGATGAAAGGGGTGTAGTCCGACGGTGGTCAAAGTTTTTTCGCACCAAGGTTAGAAATATGCAGCATTCCAAAGTAGCATCGCGGCTTAAAACTGCACCTAGGAGGAACCGAGGTGTCAATGTAAGGATTAGCTCGGCAAAAAGAACAGAACAGGAACTAAAAACATCGTTCTAAACATGGAATTTGCAACAACCGTATAAAACAAACGGAAAATGATGTCGGTCATATTGTTTGCCCCATATAAATTGTGAATACACTGAGAAATATAACTGTCAGTCATCATTTCAGCCTTTTCTAGTTTTGTTATATAATAATTTATTTCCCACACAATCAGACATAATTACTAAAAAGAAAAAAATCCATATTATCTGCCTCACCACTTTACCTCTGTGGGAAACTACTCCAGTACTTTATCTATCAACAACTACCATTTTTAAGTGAATTCTAATAGTCCTTAAGGAATATATACAACATAGATACAATATTGTATCTGTGGGAATTTTATAGATTATAATCTATAGATATCAAAAACGTGAAATAAGTGCTTGCAGCGTGCGTACAGTAAAAGAAGAGAGAAATGTTTTAAAGGATTTATACGGCCGGCTTGCTCTTTGGGATATGCATAATTTATTTTAGGATTAACACGGTTTAGATTAACTTTTTTTTAAATTCACTGCGCGAGTTCACGAGACGGTGAAGCGAAAGAGACAGGCTTCAAATTCAGCATTGACTTTTGTGTCTCTGTCTGCGTCTTGCTTTTATAAACTTGGACGGAACATTTGGTTGATGCGTGGGCTAGTGCAGCAGCATTTGGACACGGAAGAAAATAGAAAGAATTTAGGTAGGCAAGACAACTGTCCGAGTCAAAGGGTGCCTTCAAGAATTAAGATTGGAACATGGATTTTTACTTGACTTCAGATTCAGATTCAGATCCATTTTATTTGCCATTAGCAGTAAAAAAAGAAAAGGTCATAGATTACATTGTAGTTTTGTGCTGAAGATTCTGGCTTCATTCACTAAATGCACACTGCGCACTGCAAAAAGTAGGTCAAAAATGCATGTATTAGGAAAAATATATAAATTTGAGGACATTTTGAACACAAAGATTAAACTAAGATCTGTCATTGGGACTTGAAAAAATGCATTATTTTAAAACTCAAGAAAATCCTCCCTGGAAATGAGAAATACAGGTAAATCATGTTTTAAAACAGTCAAAAATCACTCTGTAAAAGACCATTCAAGCATGTATCACCAAGTACATTTCATTACATTTTTGCAGTGTAGCTACTTTTACTCAGAATCAACTTATCTCAATGCCGCTCTGTGCTTTCGCCGAGTCGAGCATTTACCCCCAAACCAGAAAAACATCAATCTTTCCGCTTACATTTGACCAGAACCTCTTAACCTCTGGGAGTTTCAGGCTTGTTTGCCGTTGTTTTTGGAGGATGTTTGGGGTAGCGTGGGCAGGTACCTAAACATTTGGAGGCCACGCTTGCAGCCGGTCGGAGTGTGCGCCGAAAGCCCAGCCTGTGATTGGAGGGCCGTGGCGGTTGCTAAGCAGAGCTCTTCTTCCTGTGCTAAATCAGAACTCTTGGTGGGCTCAAAGAAAACGCCAGAACAGACCGGCTTGACACACACATTTGTATGGCGCTCTCATGCAGTCTTTATCTTTTCACCGGTGGCCATAGTCTGTGAGTTGCATTTTGTGGCCAGAGGAGCGGTTCTCACACTGTGGTGCGGGGACTGTCGGTGCTGGGGCTCAGATATCTGCTTCTAGGAAGGAATGGAGGTGGGGAGGAGCGATCTTATTGGTGTAGAGTTTAGTTATGGTGTTTAGTTACCAGTGATGTCTGTTTAAGGCAAGTTCATTTATTATTTTGTATTTGTATTTTTGCACACAGGGCACAAAACAAGGAAAGAAACATTAAAATCCTAAAACGAGTATATAATCAAAGTACATTAGTTCATTTAAATTGGTACGTTTTAAATTATTATACGGTTAAGTCTATCGTCTGAGAGCAGCTTCTAACATTTCGAACTTTGGATGTCCTGAAGGTTTTTTTTATAGAATAGAGTCTGCAATGTCTTGGAAACGTGAGAATATTTAAACATAGGAATCGTTCTTTTGAGATTTGCAATATTCGATTATCAAATATTGTATAAAAGTAACAGCTACGACTGCAAAAAGGCTAAACATGCTAATATTTGCCGTCAAACCTACACATTCTTTAGTTTAGTCCCAATCAAGATATAGAAGCACATTTAGGGTGAAAGTTATGGATTGTGATAAGATATGTCTAAATATTGTAGCCAAGATGATAATAAATGTAAGAAAAGGTTTTATTATCTGTACATCTCGTGCCTATTTCAAAACATTTTAGTTCAACCGGTTCGAGCTCGGCCACGAATCGTAAAAGAGTCCTCGTTCTCTGTCTCGCTTTACATCAATCTGCATTCAAACAGTCTCTCCCTTAATTAGCCATGCATTTTTGTCAGTGTTAATCCCTCGCTTTAGGGTTACCCCTTAAATTAGCCTCATTTTAGTCTGGCATTGACCATTTTTCTGACATGTGAACATTTTTGCACACACACCGCCACTCAACTCCGCACACCACTTCTCTGTCATTTGCGGCTCTCTTCAAATCTTGCCCACTGCTATTATTCCACTTTTTGGCAAGCCCTTTCTAGCCCATAGTTAGCGTCGGTACAGTATTCGCTGGCACACAGAAGCTCTCCTCCGCTGAGATGTCCTCGAGCACTCCCCAGTCACGATGCAGTATACTTAGATCTCCACCTCCACTCAGACTGGCCTACATACACCACACAGGCTCCAGTGTGCCAGGGCTGCCAGGCTCAGGCTCATTTAGACACATGCACAACACCGGGAACATGCCTTCAACCCGACATAATGCGAGCCGTGGACAGACCGTGGATGAAAACAAAGAAAAGGCTCGTTTTGATTGCGTCTACACGATAAATCGCAATTTTAGTGGCCGCTATAAGGCAAAGAGCTGGAATAATTTCAGAATTGGCTAGTTTTATGAATACATAGGACACTACCAAAACAGGCTTTTAGAGACACAATAAGTCTCCTATTTTGAGTGTATTTAGTTTTTATTTGCTAATGGATAAGGCAAGTTTAGTTTTGAGCACAGTGAGATTTTGTCCTTTTTAAAATTCAACACGTTTTAAAGTTTCCCATTTCAGTTTGATAGTTAAGTTGAGGGTTATCTTATTTTGGCTTTAAGGTGAAAAGCAGTGCATCATGGTCTGCCCAATGTTAACCCTATGTGCCTTTAAAACAGATAAATAAATAATTACGCTCGTATAAGCGCTATCCCTCATACTTGATTCCTCACACGCAATCACATCAGTTCTCTAAAAATGTATGTTTATGTTTATATATCTGTTTTCTTAAAATTGTGCCGTGGTAATTGTGATTTACATGTATGTAAAGCCACATTATGCATAGATTTTTATTTTTTAAACGTTGCTTCAGAATTATTCTTTTTTTTAACATTAATGACACAGACTTCCAATCATTTATGCTTGATGCAAAAGTCTTGAATTTATTTATTTTCACTTGGTCATAGAATATATCTACAGATTTTCCACAATAATCGTTGACCGGCGCTAACCCACTTTGTGTGTGGTTACGAAAAGCAAAATACCAGTAGTAAAACTTAAGCAACAAATAAAGTGTCTGTTTTTAACATTTAAAAAGTTAATTTGCAAAAACAGATAAGAGCCATTCAAAAAAATACAATACAATACAATAGCCACGCCTATTTAAGCGACATACAATTAAAGTTGTCTTGAGCAATTTTTTTTTTTTTTTTTAAGTTGCAGCCAGTAACAATTTCAAAATAGAGACCTGTTTCTGCAATTTGATTATACATTTAGTTGATTATTGATAGTCTTTTTGATGATATCTCCCTTTCGGCCTTCTCCTTTGTGAAGCCAGATCACTGTATAGAAAGTGTCCTGGGTTCAGCTATTCTACTTTGGTGCCTAAAGGGTTGAATTACGTTCCAAATTGCGTTCCAGTCTGCGCTAACACATCTGAATTCAGACTAAACGTGAGATTTGTATGGCTTAAAATTCTATTATTTTGGTGTAGTAGTTTGTACAGAGAATAAAACTCATCTCAGTCCATTTGTTTCCATTGTAGCGTAGCTTTGCACAATATACTCTTGAAAAAGTAACAAATGAAATTCCTACCACTATTATTATGTTCATTTCATTTGTTTGACTTTCTTCCATCTTTGAATCAGAATCAGAATCTGTGCACAAGAACAGTTTGTACATTTAGAAACCCCCGTCTTAAGAAAATACACTATAATTGAAAATAAATCTGTGTCTTTTTAATACGGACCTCATCTGGAGTAGATGCAATTTGCCAACACAATTTGAACTGGCATGAGGCTGAGGATACGTTGTCAAGATGACCTAATACCTCCATCTACCATCTTTTTATCCCGGCGTGGGGTGCACATTTTGCTTCTATTATTGTAACAAGAATATTGCTAGTATTACAGCTGCTTCTGCTTTGGCGTTTTCAATGTATGTTTCTAGTAGGGCTATGGGGAATTAATCTGATTCTGAAACCAAATTATTAATTACATGAATCCCTCATTTTTTATTGATATAAAACTGCAAACATTTGATTGACAAAGGCTTAACGTATGTGTTTGAGTTTGTATTTGCATGCAAACCATATCTTCATAGTGTTGTCATGTCAGGATACTAAAGTTACAAACATGAAAAAGATCAAATACTTTACCATTTTTGATTGCACAGTGATAATATTTTTGGACAATGAACTGCAAACTCTATCTTAAACAACAGTACAGCATTGTGGGGATTTGGTAATGGTATAATGTTTTAGTTCAAAAACTGCTCAAAGAATCTCTCTTTTTGTGGAGTTAGTATCCATTATGAAAGTAATATCCAGTTTGTTACTAGTTTTAGCATTCTGGCTTTAGTATCAAATAATATCTGGTTTCTGATACTTTTGACAGCCCTACTTTGATCACATTTAGACTTGAAAGTTCAGAACAAACATTTGATACAGCCCACACACTTGATTCGAATTGAGGATAGAGACACATTTATAAGCTCATATCAAAAGGGAAAAAATACTATACGGTTTCAAGTCCTCTCTTTCTAAGCCTGCAAAGATTTCTCTATTTTTCTGTGCGCAAGGGTCATAGCTTTGGGTTGTAGCCGGACAATTATTCTTATTGAAAAAATGTCCCAGGCCCCTCTTGTGCTCTCAGAGGGCTCTCTCGACATGGTTCCTTGCGGAGACAGAGCAATGCAGCATTGTCAGCGAGGCACCCGTATCAAATGGATTCAACACAGCTGTCCTAGCACACTGTCTATTGCAGCAAGTTATTTATTCAGAGTTACAGTCACTCCGGGAACTGTCATGGCCGCTCTATGCACGCCTCACACAGCATCATCTGGGCAGGTTTGGGCCCCTCTGCCCCCTCCTCCCCCCAGGGCTTGATGTTGTGAAGACTCTTTGGCCTCATTCAAACTTAATTCCCTCTTAGAAAATTGAGAAATTGTTGTCATGGCAGTATATTGTTTTAGGATTGGAGGCCTTTGGTAAGATGTATAGGAGTAAGGGCCGCAGTGCTGCAGACGGACAAACCCAAGTTGCGAGAGTAAAGACTCATGCATTATAGAACATTAAATGAATAAACGAGCTAGCACATAATTAAAACGGCGGCATATTGCTTTTAAACAAGCCTGCACAGCTCCGTATCCGAGAGAAAACATCGGTTTGGAAGCTTTTTGTATCTTTATATATTGCTGTTTATAAAATAGACAATAAAGTTACAGTATTCTTTTCTATCATGCATAGTGAGATAGACATAGAAATTTGAAATAGAAATTTGTTTTTGGCTTGCATTTACACACATTCCAAGACTAGGATACAGATTATGATAGATTTTTGTTGTTGAATAAATACATTATCTTAAAACTAGAATATAATCCAATCAAGGTCAAATATCAGTGCATTTATAAAGTTTAGTACAGGCACTTTTATCCAGCTCCCTGATATTTTTATTATTGACATTATTACTTTCCCAACCGAGTAGTTTTGTACAGAAAAACACAACCAAACTCAAGCACATTTAGCCCTATTAAAAACGTCTTGGCAAGCTTCAAAAATGCTACGATTTCAACGAAAACATCAAATTAGAGGATTGCACATTGAAAGCCTTTTTGCCCAGTAGTGCTCTAGTGCAGAGTGATGGTGGTGGGTTTGCTAAGTGCCCCACCCTGCTCTGTATCTGCGGCTCCCTCTGGATCTCCAACGCTCGGAACATTTGAAGATGAACTATAGTAGAATGTGTGCGTTTTCTATACCATTGTGTCCCCTGAGCCCTTTATGCAGGTGTCTCCTATTGACAAAGGTGATTCCTGAAATCCGCTTCCCTGTCGGCGTCGCTGTGCATCTGGCGTTATTTGCAGCCAGTCAACAAGTGCAGACGGAGACAGCCATGGCTTGAAATAGTCCAGGCCCTCTGTTTATCTGATAATGAGCCGTCTCTTATAAGTCCTCGGTGTCTTTGGCGTTGTATGGTGGCTGTCAGGTAAAGATTTCAGCTTGTGCATCTTAAAAAAAACGCCAAGCTGCTTTGGAGATTATCATTCAAAATGTGGTAATCACGCGTTCTTAAGCGCCCAAAACCCCTAATCTTCCTCAAAGTTTTACTCCAAGGTCTTGACCTCTGAGCCGTGAGCCACAGATGAGCAGTGACGTGTTGACACTTACATGATGGCTTATGTGGAGAGTCTGTCTGTAACAGTAAACAAATACATATTTTAGGATAAATTGATTCACTCTTGACCTTGTACTTGTCAAATGTGTGAAGAGGAAGATGGTAATGTGACCGGGCCATCTGTCCTAACCTGGATGGCCATTCAAATCTTTCTTTTCTTTTCACTATAAATAAGTAATTGTCCCAAGGCTTGTCTGTTGCAGTTAAAATTCCAATGGGCTGAACTACATCCAAAATCTATACAGCAAAGGCAATCTCGTTTCTCTTCAGTAAAGACAGTATTTTGATACATTCAAAGGCAAGTAAGTATTCTATGTATTCTATGATGAAGACACATTTGTTTTTGGAAGAGTGAATTTTCGAACGCAAGTGCCAGTGAGACCCGCCTTTGCTCAATCCCACTGTTTCCTGATTGGACAAAAAGAAAATCAGAAAAATTGTTCAAAATATTCTCCCCCTGCAGGTCGTACTGGTTGAAATTATGCCATGAAAAGGAACTAAATACATCTGTTTTGATGTGTTTTTTAAAATTGAATACTAATTTATACGATACTGCAGGTGCACATATATATTATTTTTTGTTTATTTATTTCAAACATGCACAAGATACATTCACCGGGAAAAACATATGATAAGATTAATCAAGAAGACCTTTTGGTTCATATGGTCCAAAATGTATGTGTGTGTTTTTAAATTTTTTTTTATGAAATACAAGTTACTAACATCACCAGCTCTCCCAGCTTCAGAAATTAACCAAGTAATCATATAATTACTCATTAGACCTTTGACCATCAACTCCTCAAGGCTCCACAAACCACCGCTGGGCACACGCAAAACCTAAAAATAAAAACCCGCCTCAGTTGTTTTTTTGTGCGATGACACCAGACCCTGCTCCTCTACAACAAGCCCATGGGTCATGCACTGTCCCGGATGCATCTGTCCCGTGTGGAATGCATGAATTATTCCAGAGGTAATTGCGGGCCCATTGTAGGTGCACTCATCTTCACAAAGATGCTCATCGCTGCATGTCCATTTTTAATTCAGGCCTTTCAGGGGACCCCACTGTACACAGCCGTCCCAGGATAAAGAGTCGCTCTGGAGAGATTAGCCGCTCTATCATCAACACAGCGCTCTCATTTTGGCTCTTTGTTGTGGCTGTGCCGGCTGGGCTGCAAGAGGGACACATTTGGAGGAAGTGGCTTTTGTGTGGATGGCAGGTGCAGAGGAATGACATTGGGAATTCTGCGTCTTCCTGACATCGCCATACTCCATAACAAGATGCTACAGACATGAATTCAAATGGAATTGTCCCAAATTGGGCCATATAAAGTTTGCACCAACGTCTTTTGTGCTGAAATTGCTCTCCGTTTGGATAAAGATTGAGATTGTATACTGCTAAGTAAGTAAGTGATTGCAGATAGAGATTGTATCAAGCTAAGTAAGTAGGATCACAGACCAGGATCACAAAGCGTTTCACATTTAAAACACATTCAAAATACAAATACAACGCTAGAGTTAGACATTTATATTCTAATTTATCTAGTATAGATTTCTTGTTCATTTATCTTGTGCTGTGTGCTCCTCATTCCTTCTGTTCTGGTGATGCAACACTGAAATTTCCCCACGGTTGGACATATAAAGTATCTCTTCATCTTAATCTTAGTCACATTTTGAAGTAGGGGGATTTGAATACTATAAACTGGAACCAATAGCTGCATTATAATTTTCAAAACCGGTCGTTCTTGCCCCTGCAGTGCTGTCAATTTGAACAGTGCATCAAAGGATCTTGTTATTATATTTGATAGTATCTCATTTGTCCCAAGACTAACTCCTTATATCAAAAGTACGGAGAAAAAAACGACAACATTGAGCCAAAATAAAGCTGTGATTTGAAACCGATGGGCTCAAACAATCTTCCTTTGCAAAGACATCGAGTGTGTCTTGTACTGTTTGTGTGATTCAACATGGGAGAATTTAGGTCCAAAAACCAGAGGGGTCGAGGTAGAATTCAAACTCAAGAGTACAGCTGCACAATTGATATCGTCTCTCTATTATTAGCAGCATTTAACTCAGTCTTGGCCTTTATCCAGAAGCAGCAGTGTGTCCTCCCCACTGGATTAAACTGCAACACAATGAACGCTAGTTTTTACTCTGCAGAATTCACCATCTCTGCAGAATGAGCAAATTCACCATCTCACATTTCATTACAGGATTTCGTCACAGCTCTGTTTTAAAGAACGTATTGCTTCACAGATGACCCCAGCTTTATTTCGGCATCGAATATCCTGACCGAAGCTGACAGTCCGCTTAGCAGCATGTTGTGCGCGTTGGTCCTGGGTGTTTTTTTGGAGGGAGAGCGGCTGGAAGTGCCACTGAGAAAGACCAGGATCCTCTCAAACCCTCAATCACAAGCCTCCTTCGGGGTTTGCAGTAAATTCTTCAGGCCGATGCTTTCCCCTCCTCGCTCCCACTTTTGCTTCTCGCTCAACATCTGGAGAACAGCGCTCGCACCCCTGTCATCTTTTTACTGTGTTGAGGTCATTTCCACCCGATCCCTAAGTGGAAACATATGAAGTAGAGGGTTTGGGTCTGTAACGGGGTGGGGCTGGCATGGACAGACTCCCAAACACATACACAACCCGCCTTTTTTCACGGCGAATTCTTGCCAAGGCAAAGTTAAAAACGTCATTTTGTCGAAATTAAAGCAGCTCTGAATGTTTCACCCAGATGTGTATGTCGCGGCGTCATTCAAAAAAAGGTGGAATTTGAGTTATTGGCTGATTGTTACTGAGGTCTGAGAAATGTGTGTTTGCATTCTGATTCTAATGTAAGCCGACAATTTCAGAGTAGCAAAGAACACATGTTGGATCCATTCCTTGCATCTGCCGAAAAATACAGTTATATTTGCAAATGTTTCAAGTTAAAACACAAACAATAGACTAAATCCATAACTGAACTGGTTCTTTTCAAATGCATTTCTTGGAGAGGGGGAGTGAAATGTGTCCATAAGTTTTTTCATGCATGTATTATTTATATTTTTAGCCTCTCATGTTGTTAGATCAGCTTTCTTTCAGACAGAAAAGTGAAAAAGAGAGGCCCATTCTCACTTTCAGCCCAAATAATCAAATAGTGACTCAAATGTATGCAATAGATATTATGTTTTCTAATGATTAGTTTAAAATATTTTACTTTTTCATTGCTTTTTTTGTTGGGACAAACACAATGTATTTTTTATGACAGGGTAAAAAGTTAAGTATCCCAGCTTTTTAACACATACAGCTTTTAATGCAGTGTCTTCCACCATTTTGGGAAAACATTCTTGTCGATCTGACCATTTGCAAGTTCCCTTCTCCACTCTTCTACCTTGTTGCTGTTGTAACTAGATTATACAAATGCTGTTTTATAAGTAGAGTTATTGCAAAATCCAGCATTTACAGCTCTCTGAAATTGCAAAAAGGCGCGGGCATTGTTTGGCCTTACACAAGAGCGTAATGAAAACCAACCCTGGAAAGATGTGTTTTTTCCTTTCTGACTTTCCAAGTTTATTTTTGCACTTCTTCCACCCCGCTCTACTCTACTCTGCTCTGCTCTGCTCCTCGTAATCGCGTCGGTTGAAGTGGTAGATTCTGGCACATGCGGTGGATAAAAAGGGCGTGTCTCCAAATTAAACTAGGATCCTCCATTTGCAATAATAATGTGGATTTCCTCAATTATGTGCAAGTCTTTCCAAACGCCTCGCACCCACCACGCACACCGTTTGTTCTCGGCAAAACTTTAGCTTGTGTCATCGGCAAAAAGTCAGCGGCTGCCATCTGACACAACACTTGGGATCCTGACAATGAATTATTATTAGTTTGAATACATAAATATTTCCAACACTTATATGGGCATTTCCACTCAACTGGCCCACTTGAGTTTTATTAGACATGAGCACATTTTGGATGGGGTGCTTTAAGTTGCATTACCTAATTCTGTCCCTCTTCAACTACAGAACTCTGGGCGATGGAAAAAACGAGAGACCAATTCATCGCTTTGAAAAATAACATACTAAACTAAACCTAGAATTAGTGTTGGCGTCATGTTGAACATCCAAACTCCATTTTGATACTTCAAAACAAGTCTCCAAACTGTTAAAATGTACCTTTTCAGTCACACTTATGCAACCTTTCACGAACAAACAACATTATTATTAGTAGAAGAGTTGCTACCAAATTTAACATGGATTATCGTTGCATTAATTCATTTGACAAAAGTACCAATCCAGTTATTGCTGAATTGAGTTATGCTTATTGAGTTATCCCCATTGAGTTACTATTGCCTTTTGCTTTTTTTGATTAGCACAAACACATGGTAGAGTGTGTGTGCTCTGAGCTGATGGTTGGCAGTTCGAATCCCGCTCTCAACACAAACATTATTTGGAAGAGCAGTCAGATCGACTGGTTGGCATGTGTAAAACCAGTTCCCCCCATTGGTGAATGTTGCTTTGGGCCAGACACTTCCTTCATGCTTCCTGTGTATGAACTGGGTTGGTTCGCTGATGAGAAGCGCTTTGAGTCCAGCGCTAAAATGAAGATTAGATAAACTTTATTGATCTCACAATGGAGAAATGTACGTGTCACATTTGGCATAAATAGAATCACTCAGGATGTGCAAAAACACAGGAAGTGTTAAAACATATTGGAAAAGGTTAAAATATAGTCACTTTTGTGCAAGATGTATTATGTACACACAAATTATAAACCACAATATTTTACAAAAAAACTGTCCATTGACCATTGATCTCAAATGCTCAATGGAAGTGACCTACGTACACCTCCCATCCACTGTCGATGGGCCGGAGTGACATTTTGGACCTTTTGCTCTGCAAGTCATTCAGTTGGAGAACAAGGGAAATGGGAATAATAGGAAAATTGTATTTTTGGCAATTTGTTGGCAATACTTAATTAATTAAATTATTAAAGGTTTACAGGAGGATTTTTGATGCAGAATACAATACAATACAATTTATTCTTGTATAGCCCAAATCACAACAGCAATAATCTCAGAGGACTTAACAAAACCATTGAAATCAACAACACAGATGATCCACCTGGAAGTATCAGAGACTTCCAGGTCAGATCATCAAGACTATTGGTCCACCCCAAACCAGAAGTTTTTGTTAGAAAAGTGAAGAGGGCGGTAATATTTTAACATTTTGGAAAATCCGTCTATATACCTTTTAACTTGTGCATCTTGGAAAGTGTCAATGCAATACCATAGAAAATAATCATATGAATAGCATTTTCCTCTGCTGCATAACCTTGTGATCATCTGCTCCAAAGGTAATTCATGTTTCCCTTGTTGGAATACCACTACTGTCTCACCCACATACGCAGTGATTTGCATTTTCTTCCACATGTTCTTCAAACACCAGTCCAGGAATTTGGACGCGACCCAAAACTACCTGAGCATATGTCACTAAATATTTTGGCTGCATTTCAAGTCAAAGTAACACGACTCCACTTTCTACGTTCCGTTCGTGTTTGGCCGAGCAAACACCTCGCCGCATTCTAATTTACCTTTCCATGCAAACTTTTTTTTACAGTCTCCCAAAGTGTCTCCATGCAAATTCCAGTGACACTGTGGTTTCCATTTAGCGCCCGGGCGGCTTGTAGCGCTCTGGTCTTCCCGAATGTGCCTGCACGGGACGTATACTGCGTGGGACTATATAAGGAACAGCTGCATGGATTTCCGTGTCCAACTCTATCATAGCAGACTGCGGCGGCTCGTTATTGAGGGCACCACACTCTATGTCCTCATTACCTCTGCAGTAAAGCTCCAGCCCTTTGTTCTCCCTCTCTCTGTCTCTCTCTCTTCGTCTCTTGGCTTGAAACTAGAGAATATCTGCAGAAGTGCTGAGGCTGCAACTTATAGCTCCGGCTGCCCACAACTTATGCTGCACAGGAGAAAACATTACACAGACAACCGCCAGCACCGCCGCCGCTTCTACTGCCGCCCGCCAACCCACCCCCCGCCCACACACCTCCACCCCCCCTCCTGCTCTAGCGCGTCCCTCTCGTCGTCTACATTTTTCCACAAAGGGGACGCTCCACTTTTGATTCATCCTTCTCTGGAGTACAGTGCTTGGATGTGGCTTTGCTTTAGTGCACTTCCTACTATAGACGATTAGCTGCAGATGCAAAGTTCTATAGTTTTGGGTTAAAGCGAGAGACAGTCAAGGCAAAGCTCGCGAAAAGTATTTAAAACGGTTACGGCGATATCACTTTTAGCTGCTGCTGACTCATTCCGAAACTATTCAGTGTGCCATTTGACAATTTTGACAGTTAAATGTTGAGGCACCTAACTTTTTTTCTTCATAAATAATACATTGTGCCTGTGCTAATAGAAAGACTCTTGTAACAGTCAAATTGTGTGATAAAAAACATGCTGGCTTCATAATTTTCTATCTTTCAAGTGTTTTTACTTATATACTATACTTAAATGAAAGACCCATATAAGTCACTATTTGACTCGCGAGCTGATTGGCTGAGCAAGACTGCCCCAGTTTTCTGCCTGAAAAAGTTAATTTTAAGATGTGATAGGAGGCCAAAAATACTAGGATGTCAAAACTAGTGATGGAGCCAAACTGTTTTAGAACCACAACACTTTTAGGTGGAAATTGTTATACAGTATTTGTTACATAGTTAGTTTTTTGCGGTTTGAAAATAACTGTTGGTAAAGTTACTGTTGGCTTTACATTTGTCACACTAATAAAAAAAAGTATTGAAACTAATAACTATTGCTAATGCATAGTATCCTATATACATACCCAAAACACAATAACAGATGTGGCACAAACTAAATATATTGGTCATATAGCCGTAAAAAGTAAGTCAATGTGTTTTATGAGAAAATGTGCAGTTACTATCATAACAAAACTATTACAACTCCTCCTGCTGCGTTTCTACTTATTTCCTGCACTTATCGCTGTGTCTTGCAGCTGACTTGTCCATCTGGGGCCACCAACCATACATTTCATTTATTTCCACACTAGCGCCGGTGACCATTACATGTTACTAAGTCTGGATAAGCATTCTGGCTCACTCTCTGTTATGTGAACAGTGTTAGTATTGTTAGTGCGACGGGCTAATCACCACATGCCCCCGCGGCCGGTACACTCCACAGGCGTTAAACAGCAGCAGCAGTGGCAGCGGCAGAACGGATCGGCTGGAAGGACAGTAAACTTTTATCACACTAATAACCCACTAGTCCCAGCTACCTAATGACTTAGACAGCCACGCCAGGGGTGAGCTGGGGGTCAGGTTGAATTGCAGGACATAAATGGCCAGATCCTGCATGGGCTGAAAGAACAAATAAAGGAAAGGAAAAAGGAAAAGGGGGTGGGGGGGCGTTGGAGTATTTGGAGGTGGTGGAAATTATTGTTATTGGGTGAGCATATAATCTTGAATTGATTTGCAGTAAAAGGCCATTGATTGGGCTGTTCTTTTAGAGTGAGCCTATGTACATTTAACTTTCTGCACACAACTCCATATGCGGCAAAACCTCTGATTCAGGCTGCGTGTAAAAGAGCTGGGGTGCGTAACTTTTCATCCCCCATGAATAATGCATTTCTGCTTGTTCCAACAGAAAGGGTATAGAGCACATATTAGACCACAACACGCTGTCTTCTTCATTAATAGAGTCTATATTTTCGACTAGACTGGCTCTTTGGACGCTTTGGAAGGAGCTGATTGGCTGAGTAAGAATGGTTCTCTTTTTCACTTTTCTGCCTGAAAAAGGGTTGGCTAGTTAGATAGATTTTTTTTTAAAGGCAAGATTTTGTGCTTCAAGAATAAAAGTTTAATCAAAACAGCAATTTATTAATAATACAATCATTTAACAAGGCAAAGGTTATAGATTACTTTATGTATGTATATTGGCTTTGATTTGAGACCACATGTTTTGCATCCGTGTAGAAGGCGTTATTTTAGCTGCATGAGAGTTGTTGTAGTTGCATCAGGGTCAGACAGTAAACAAAGGCTTTGGTGACTCTTCAGTGACCTTTGGAAACATAAACAGCCTGTATCCCAGGACTCAGTGGACACAGAGAGAGGACACAGACAGAGGGCACAGAGGGGACACACAGAGAGGATACACAGAGTGGACACAGACAGGACACAGACTGGACACAGAGTGGACTCAGAGGGGACACAGAGGGGACACGAAGAGGAGGACAGAGAGGGTACTGTACATAGAGAACAGAGAGTGGACACAGAAAGGGCTCAAAGAGGGCACATAGAGGACAGAGAAGGACACAGAGAAGGACACAGAGAAGGACACAGAGAGGAGGACATAGAGTGGACACAGAGAAGGCACAAAGAGGACACAGAAGGACACAGAGTGAACACAGAAAGAACAGAGATGGGGCAGAGAGAGGACACAGTGGACCCAGAGTGGATACAGAGCGGACCCAGAGTGGACCAAGAGTGGACCGAGGGGTGCAGCCTGTGCTCGGACGGTGTTGTGGACCGCAGACTGTGGTGGAACCAGGGACAGACAGCCATGTTTGTTTTCGCTTTTCTGTTTCTCAGGAGAAGTGCAGCCGCTGCCAAAGTCCTGCGCTCAGACCCAAAGCACGCAAATGAGAGCTCCAAATCCTCCCCTCTTAAACAATAATGTACCAGGGTGTAGCTGCTTCTCAGGGCCTGCAGTGGAGAGATCTACGAACTGGCCACAGGATTACGTCCACCTGGTGTGGATATGGGTACCGTGACAAGACCACTGAAGTTGTGACTAAGAATTCTGGTCAGGGTTTCCAAAGCAAACAGCAACTTTGGGGATTTTTGTTCCTCTCCTGCCAATTTTACATAACAGCACTGAGCATTTGTTTTTTTTCATCAGAGATCGGCAAGAATAGCTATGTTCTATGTTCAAAGTCAATTCTCGCACATCTCCGTTTGATCTTTCCGTGAGTGGTGTTGTCAAGATACTAGAATTACAAGCTGAATTTTGATACTACTAAACTAACTTGATCCACATTTTGATTCCTCAGTAGTGATTTCAAATAGTTCTTTTTTGGAGTCCTGCAAATTTGGACAGAAGATTAAAATCAAGAGATCTTTTATTTGTCCCACAGTGGGGAAATTTCAGTGTTGCATCACCAGTTACAGAACAGTAGGAATGAGTCGTACACAGCACAAAAATAAATTAACAATGGCTCTATACTAAAGCAAAAAGAAGAAACAAGTATAAGTAAGTACAAAAACTCTGACTTTAGCATAATAAATAAGTATAGAATATCTACCTTTGGCATAATAAGAAGCAAGTATAAAGTACATATAGAATAACATATTATATATAAACATTGTATATGTATTCATTGCACATGTTTTTCTACTAATTCTGGTTTAGGTCCAAGCCTTTCAGATAATCCCACATTTTGTCCTGATTTTTTTCAATGTTGATTTCTCAAATTAGTTTCTATTTTTGACATATATTAATATCTAATGTTTTGATTCTTTTGACAACCCAAATCTTGAGCGTATTTGACAACTCGCTGCCTATACTTAGACTCATTAGAGCAGGTGTACCTAATGATATGACCTCTCAGTCCCACTGCTGCTCCCACTCATTTCCGTCTTGTAAAAGTGCTCTTTGGGAGATGAGATTGACTTTGATTGTCTCGGTGGCAGGATGTTTGTGCGTTTTGTTCCAGGACCCTTTTCATAAATAGCAGTTTTTATGTTTGCTGAGGTCAACTGGTTTTTACTAGACCAGAGAGGCAAGTCCAGAGGCCTACCCCGCCATCTGGCAGTCATAAAAAAAGAGAAGCCGGAGCTCTTTAGTGGGGGTTTATTGGATGGAGGGGCGCGACGTTGAGAGACAGGGAGGTTGGTGGACTCTGCTTGCCCTCGTAGCTGAAACGCTTCCTCCGCTGTTCTGAATGACAGGTCAGAAGTTCATTGCCTTTTTTCATCCCGCATCTGCCTTGTAAGGTGAGGGAGGTGACGGTTTGTTCAGGCCGCCGGGTCAAAGGAGAGGGTTAGGGAGAGACGCAGGCCGATCTCACAAATGAAGATAACAGTGTGTAGATACAAGTGACAGTGAAGTTTACTGTTGATTTACCGATTGGAAGAGTTGAAATTGCTTGAAGACATTGCAAAGGTCAGGTGGATTGTCTGGGAGAGAGAAGGACAAGTTTCCACTGTCAAAAAGTGACCGAAGATTGGTGGAGATTACAATACAATCCAATTACAATACAGTTATGTATGTGCATGAATGAAACGGTAAGAGTTAACTTATAAATCAATTGTAGGGCGGAAAATGTATTTTTCTGATTGACATAATAATTGGTTTCTATTTTCAATTTGCTGTTTTGAGAGGAGGCAAAAAAAAACTAAACACCTCATTAAGAATAAAAGAATTTTGTTCTTCTATACCAGACAACAGCAGTTAAATGTTATTACATCAATAGTTATCAAGCTAATAACATCACTAACTTACTGTTGTTTGGTAAAGAGCCAAATACTTATAATTCTACTAAGAAGACAAGATGAACTTTTTAAGAATGTAATCAAATCACTCAATGACTAATAAAAATGGTACATCATACATAA
The DNA here is from genome assembly GCA_964034765.1 of Knipowitschia caucasica. Taxonomy (NCBI): domain Eukaryota; kingdom Metazoa; phylum Chordata; class Actinopteri; order Gobiiformes; family Gobiidae; genus Knipowitschia; species Knipowitschia caucasica. Next base: position 38,313,474 of record OZ035828.1, on the reverse strand, counting down.
AAATGCTTACTGGACAATATTTGCGTCCCTTTAGCTTTAAAAGTTTGATCAGTATTCTCATAAATGGTGAATTAGTACATAAAATGAACGTGTATCTTTAACCCAAGGCATATGATTATTCAACAGCATTGCCAGGTTTTTTACATAAGAGAGGAAATGTTGGTCTTTGCATACATTTAAATAATTTCAGTCATTGCTAATTGCCACCATTAAAATTGCGATATTGCTTCGAATAGACAGAGCTGCACGATTATTATTACTTCTACTACCAAAAACGCCAGCAGTAGTGACCTTTTAGACCTCAATGTAAAAAGACTATACCAGACAGCAGACTTCCCACCATTGATTTACTGATTAGATGAGTCTGTGGTGTCCCTGGAGCCGTTTTGAAGATCAGAGAGAGAGGGCCCTGCAGATGGTGCTGAGTTGTGGCTGTGTAAACACTTATGATTCAATGGCTTGGTGTTGTTTGGGTATGTGTCACCATCTTCAAGCTCTCCACTCACCGCACAGCAATGAGCATAAAGTTGTTTTCCGAGAGACCAGAAAACCAGTCCGTTTTTTGAGTCTTCAAGGGTGTTAGAGAAGGCTCCATTTTGTTTGTGAATCACATTTGCGTGGGAATAGCAGTGCCGCTAAGCCGTGAAAATACCAAATTCAGAGCACAGCGAAGCCATGAATGCACTCCGGAGAGTCAAAGATATGTTGAGTTGGATGTCTTTCCCAGCGTTGAGAGCCGGCCTGTCCATCTGAAATTAGATGCTCAGCTTATAGGTTTTCCAGAATGGGGTTATCATCGTTGCAGAGGCCTGGGCTGCTCTGCTGACTCTGGCACTGATACCTCCCATAGAGATTTCATCTTTTGTTATGCTGCAGACTTGATATGTTAACCCTTTGCATGCTGCTAGTTAGTGCAACCGGTTTGATGTGGATGGAAAAAAATGATATGGACAAAGATCAAACGTAAAACTCCTAAAAAAGCATACGTTGGGAACTGGAAATATATAATGTATGTGCATTTCCATAATAATGAATATACATGAATTATTGTTCTTTTGAATACAGACACACAACAGTCTAACATGTTGCCTGTCTCTGACCCGAAGAAGTGGATGTAGCCTCCAGCTCTCTAAAGACAAAAATGGGTTGAGTTGTGACCTACATGCATGTATTATTCAGAGAAATGCTGAAATCCAATTGTATACAAGTGGAAAAGCTATGTTATAAATGTATATAGTTTTTAAATTAGTCTTATATATGTTGCCAAGTTTTATTTATTCTCGACTTTCAAATCCCTTATTTTGCACCCTTTTAAGGACCATACAAAATATATAAAATCAGAATTCTCAACTGTCTTTTTTGCAGAAATGTTGAATCCTCTGCACACTCCATGCAAGTAATCTCTGTTTTTGTTTCTTTAAATTTTTTCTTTTCGCTTATTTTCTTTCAATGAAAACTAATCAGAAGGTGAAAGAGTACTTCAGTGTTCATGACTATCACTGCCTTTGCTTAAGTGTTGAAGCACACATATTTGAGTAATTGATACACCAAAGAAGCAGTTGAAGGCCATTTTGCAGCTATAGTAGGGAATAATTAGCAGCATATTTGAGCTTTTCCTTTGCGTTGGTTCAGTAGCCCCTCGCCGCTCTGGCTGTGGCTGGTGTATGGAGGGAGGAAAAGTGCTGACAGCCGAAGAATGAGAGTGTGTTTGGCAGGCACGCCCTTGTAGGTTTCTGTGTCACTCAGCTCTATTAAATTTTTAATCGTTTCCTCGCTGTGGTGTAGGGCTCGCCAGTCGCACACACACACTCAGACCAGTTAACATGGCTTTTTACGCACGTCCCAGCGTCCATTTACCTTCGCTGCCGACGCCATTTTACACAACCTTTGACTTTTTACTGATGCAAACGAAGAAAATGTTGAGCTGAAGTGACAGGAAAGGAAGGCTATACCAGTTCAAAAGATGCAAGTGAACCGGGGCTGAACCGAGACTAGACTAAGATCTCTGCCTGGTCTGCATTTTGACCAAGCTTGTGTTTTGGTCCAAACTAATACTGGCTTAATGAAGGTGTGAAAAATATTGGCCGTAATGTTCCTATTATTCCTAGTATATATAGTGGTAGTATCTGTAATTTCTCCACTGTGCAACTAATTAATTTTATTATTATGTCTTTAATAATAATAGTTTAAGGTCAAAGTCAAAGTGTCAGACCTTGCAAAAATGCATAATAACCTACATTTTACAAACCTCATTTAGAGGTTTAAACCATAGACAGTATTTTGTAGTAATATTTTTAATCCGTCCCTCAGCTTTAAATAAAAACCTAACCCTTAGTGGACGTAAACTGGTGGTAAATTGCAACTGGGCAATTATCAACATTTATGCTGCAAAAATAAGTAAATTAGAAGTATAAGTGGGTTAAAACTACAGTTCCAAAGCAGGACTAAACCAAGTCTTACCCAGGTCAGGGCTGAAGTAGTACATCCAGTGCCATGTGTCTCTCTCACACTTGGGCAGACACCACAGTATAGGGTCAAGTTACACTCCAGGCCATTTATAAAGCCCGCACAGTGGTGGCTCTGTTATTCCCAAGATCTTATTATTAACTTCATATTGGAGCGCATCCAAAAATTATCATTACAATGCTTTTAAATACAAAACCTGAGCCAAGAGTGGTGATTGCACTTGACGAAGTTTAGTGAAAGCATCAAAGGCACCTTCAAACGACAGCCGCAGTGAAAAAAGCCAGCACCCAGATCCACTGTGAGCTCCTTGCATAGTTGGTCTTGTTCATCCACTTCTGTACTGCACCAGGCCTTAAAGGGACAGTATGTATTTGCTCTAATGCCAGCAAGGTTTGCCACTTCTGCATGCAAATAAAATTGTATTAATAAAATTAATTTGAACTGTCTATATCTATGTAGGTGATATACTTTAATATTTCAGACCCTGGAATGTAATCTAATCTTTACTCTATTGCTTTACACATGATATAACAATAAAATATGATCACAGGAGGCATTTTTGACATCTTGCCCATTTCTACTATGATTATTATGTATGATTTAATTCAATACATATCTGATCAAAAGGTGCCAAACTGTGCCAAAAATGTGTCATACTGTTTTGACACATTTGTAGAATCTATATGTGGTTTATTACACACAATTTGCCCTCTACACACATGCATAAGTGAGTGGCACCTGGCCCTGACTCCAGGTTCACTGCAGTGATTCAAAGGATAGAAATGTGGCGTGTGTCCCTTTAAGCGCGCTGGCCTGTCTGCAGAATGCATCAGTCCTGTGGAGCAGACACAGGCCAGCAGGAGGGGGGAGGAGCCGGCCCAGCGGAGGGAGGGCTGAGCACTGCAGGGAACAGCCGCAGTCTGGGCTTCCAGCCTCCTGGCTAGACTGCTGAAAGTTATTATTGAGTTCCTGTGTAGGGCCTCCCCTCCCTGTGGCAGCCTGTGCACTCACAGGCAGACAGCGCTCAGGGAGGAGAGGGGAGAGGCTGGCAGCACACATGCTCCTGCGCCCTGACCTAGGACCTCAACACGACTGCACCATCAGACTCAGCATGTCTTTTATGCACACTTTTGCAATATCTGCAAATGTAAACTGAAACTCAACATGTATCTTGTTACAATCAGCATTATTTTCATCAATACAATCGATTAAGTCGGTCAAGGTGTTTAGTTCAAGTTAAGTGCTGAATACATAGATACAAAAAAGTATGACACATGTAACACAAAGCCTACAACCCTAAAGATGAAATGCATAAAAATGTCATGTATCATTTAATACCTGTAATGTTCATGAAGATAACATGTGTAATAATTTAAATTGTATCCACAATATTTGAATCATACCAATACTAAATCCTTTAAAACTGCTTTTAGGTTAAACTAGATTACAAATGCATAACAATGATGAACTTAAATCGACCTTATCTGTCCTGCACTACCCCTCATGGTTCCGTACAGTTGGACACAACAGCTGACGACCCACACACATACTGTATGTTGCATGAAGTATTACATAAAAGTCTGTTTCATGCAGCAGTGATGGCGGCGGCGGCGTCCGCTGAAGCTAAAACCACTAGGGATTAGAGCAGCAGGCAGGCACAGGCCCATAGAGAGGGAACTATACAACTGTGACTTTCTGCCACTCTGCAAAATCCCCCAAAGTGTGTGGACCAGAAAGATAACCTTGTGTTTCTCGGACTGCTGGTGATGCTTGAGTTTAAGTTTGATTCAACCATAATTTAGTTTTTGATACATGGTTTTTCCCCATTTAATAACTTAGCTTGTTAATTGTTGCTGGGTTTGCAATGTTACCTGAAGGAGACTGCAGTGGCTCCTCCTACACGTCCTTAGATCGGACACAAGGTTTGGCACAACAGCAGAGGATTTACCGCAGTTTACCCCATCTTCGTCTGTGATCCGCCAATCTTCTTGTCTCAACTGGTTAAGTCCATTGCTATAGGCTAACAGAGTGCAGCTTTGGTAAACTGTGACATTAACCACAGAGCACTGACTGGAGTAAGCTTGGGGCCAGTGAGCGGCAGCCTTTGAGTTTTTTACAAGAATTTCACAAGAGCTGCCTCTGCAAACACACAAAGAGCCCAAATATATTTCACAATTGTGTTGCTACTCTCAGTGTTTTTTTGTATGTATGTTCACTGATCTTATGTGCACCGTGAGAAACTTCAACGGAATTTTTCAAGATACATAAACCAAAAAATATCTTCAAATAAATCTATAGCTGAAACAGTTTTGCAACAATTCCGCTGCGGGTTATTGGATTACTTTTGCAACTCTGTTTTTCCATATTTTGGTGACATCATGGTTGTAAATTTTTTGTAAAGGGGACATTTTGTGAAACAATATCCTTCTATTTTTTTCAAGGCATCACTGAACTACCATCTAAAAAGAGTCTCTAGTTACCATTCTATGCCTGACCACATTGTTGGAACAAGGACCCAAACTATTATGGCACCTATTTCTTTCGTTGGGTCATGGAAAGAGCGTTTTACTGCCCCAGCCAACACTGTACCCGTCAGTCTAAGTGGATCTGGTCAATCGTGAACTTTAGGTGACTGCGTCCGCCACCTGGGGCCATTGTCCTCGCATACTTCCAGCTGTACGTATGTCGCACATGTGCAGTGTTTAATCCATCCATGTGTCTCCCAGTATGATCATTACCATCACTTTTTACGGCTCTCCTGGACCAGCGCTGGGCGAAGGGGGAAAACCCTGGCAGAAAAAGCGCTATTTTGTGGATCTCTGTTTGTTGAGTCAGACCTTACTCGGGCTCCAGTGTTGTGCCGTTGCCATGGAGAAAAACATAGACTCTTGTGCAATAAAATCATCCAGGAAAAAAAAAAAGACATTTCCAAGAATTTTTTGGAGCCCAGAAACAGACGCCAAATTGCTGAATTCACGAGGTGCTGCAGGCCGCCCCTCTCTGGCCTCCATTTTGGTATTTGGTTTATAAAGGAAGCTGCAAGATGCAAGCACTCTCACCTAATTACTTTTGAAGCTAGGACTAGGATTGAACAAGGAATAAACCAGGACTAATGCATGTCTAAATCAGTGCAGATATGATTGAAGCCTCTCTTAAACCTCCAAAATAAAATCCTGAACTAGGACTCAGCTAAATGTAATCCAATAGTTTTAAAACTTTTCACACATATCACCATGTAAATGGGTGAACTAGCTCTGCACCAACAAGAGGACTATTGAAATGGACTGTGTGGTCTTGGTCAGATCCAAATCAAGACTAAGGCCAAACAAGAAGAAACAAGAATACACTGGTTCTAAGCCGAGACTGCAATTTACCGTAGTCTGCCCCTCTCTGGCCTCCATTTTGGTTTTTATAGAACGCTGCGGAGCCCTCTCACCTAATTACTTGTGTAAGCAGATATGTTTTTGCTATGAACGGCTGAGGAACCAGAACCAGTGTTTAAGGCTGGAATGTGTGATCCTAGCAGCGGATGTTGTGGGTGTTTTATCCCCTATTTCCCTTACAGACAATTCCTCCAACAAGTGGGAACAAGTGAACCGCCATTTGATCTCTGTCAAATAATACTGTATACACTGAAGTAACTACGCAGGCCCTCGGCTTCAGAGCGGGCTCAAGATGTGAGTGGAAAATGTCTGGAAGTTACAGTGGGACTAATGGTGCTATTAAGTATTGGTAATGTTTGCAATGGAAGAAAGCACAGTTTGACCTCTAAAGAAAAGTGGTGTAGTTGTGCAGTATATAAGATCAGAGTGATTTTGTGTTGGGAAATGTGTCCAGGGACCTGCCTTGTGATTGTAATCAGGATTTGGGAGAGAGAATATCCGAGAGATAGAGCTAAATTTAGCGAGGAACTTTAGCATTATTAAAATACTGAAGTAAAATACAAGATTATTGTCTCTTGTGTTATATCTTGTGTTTCTGTGTCTTTATGTATCCCCACTAGTGCTCTGTCTGCAATGAAGTTCTTCACGGATCAATAAAGTTATTCGTATTGAATTGAGTTTGAGTGATATGGTATCTGTCAAAGTGGTAGCAAAGTCTTTGTAAAGTTGTGACAAACCTCTGCAAATATTTTGGCACAAGTGCAGATGTAGATTTAGATCCCCCTGTGTCTTGAGTGACCATCGCAGTCCTTGAAGCAGTTACTTTTCCCTATTTCTATTTCCACTGTTATGTTAAGGCTGTTTGTTTTACGTGAAGGTTGTCATTGCCACTCGCAACGCTCTAAATGTGGACATACTGAAGTCTTTAAAAAGTAACTTGTATAACGGAGAATTCTGGTAAAGGAAACCAAACATCTGCATCTCAAAATAGTTGGAGCATGGAGGTCCCAGTCATTCAGCTTGGCAACCGAAAACTGGATCAAGCATTTCCTGGTATCCCTACTACTTTTATCCAATCTAAAGAGAGAACCCGATGTTTGCAGAAAGAGCCTTTCTATTGTGAGGTTTTGTAGTTCAAAAATAAAGACTGCTTCAACATGTTTCCTCAACATCAAAGCTGCACAATTGCTGGACCAGCACATTATATGGTTATAATTAGTAACAATACAATTTGCCTAAAGTAATGTAGGTTAAACTCGCTAGTCACAATTAATGTTACAAATCCAAAAATCAAAACTTAAGAGATTTGAAAAAGGCATTAGAGGCCAAAACTGACAATACAGGACGACTAAAATCAACAACAGAAATAGAAAATAGTCAAGGAGAAGAGGTTTTAATGAGATTATATTAGAAACATGGACATATTCATACAATCCTCTCCTATACTGTTTTTGAAAGGCAAGGCAAGTTGATATGTACAGTATAGCATGTCCTGGTCCCAAGCGCTTCTGTAGTAATTATTCTACTTCGGCGCCGAAAGGGTTAATTTTTCTCATTTATGCCTTTCTAAAAATCACACAGTGTACAGAGAGTTGCAATGGCCCTGAAGCAAGTCGCAACAGAAAGTTACTGAAACGGTTCCTCAGAGCATGAAGTTCAAAGCTAATCAAAGTGAAAGTTGCAAATGTATAAGGCCCACGATCGCGAGCCGTATTTCATGTGTTAAATTACTTCCCGAGACAACGGTGGCGAGGGCGAGATTAGCCCCTCTGCAACCTGCTGACCACGGAGGTAGCCGCGTCTCAACTGAATGCCGTCCATAAAGTTCAACAAGATTTATTACCCGGGCATCAGCTAATTAGATCCCAGGTCGTTCTCAGGACTTGGGAAATACTGGTCAAGTGACATCACAGGGACTGGACTAGTAGGCACTGACCCCACGATAACCCTGGTCTCTCATGGCTTTTATGGCCTCCCTGCACTCCACCACCCATTCCCCCTCACACCTCTTAACCCTCAGCTATTCATCCCATTTCCATCTTTCCAAATAAACCTGCCACCTGCCCCTGCCCCTGCTCAGACCAGAGCAGTACGGAGAGGGCACTCGGTCATCCGGCTTCTCTGACCGCAGTGAATGCTAGAGTCGCTTTTAAGTTCATTGGCAGCCAATTAAAAACTATGGGAATAGAGGGGGATTAGTTTGCTTAAGGAATTTTACATGATATTCACCCTTTAGGAATCAAATTCTGTTAGATTTCTGTCTGAATATTGTTGGCATAGATTATTTCATGGTTGTTTTTTGCTTTTCCAGTGCAAATTACTTAAACTATAAATAAGAATTAAACTTCCCAAACAACCAATCACGTCTGTTCAGACAACATTTAGAGCAAGTAAGTATAGTAGTTGGATTATTTTTGTCCCTTTAGTCTTTCACCCTCAGCTCGGGCGCGTACTGTCCATCTTGCCTGTCTGATCTTTCAGATGTTGAAAGTCTAGACCGGTCTGCTTAGCTCAGAGTAGCGAGGGGGTCTCTACTTTCACCCATCCTCCTCCTCCTCCTCCTCCTCCTCCTCCTATCTCGCTCCCCTCCCACTGACCTACCCCCGTCCCGGAGCTCACTAACTGGCTTTACGCCCATCAGACCTTAGAGAGTGTGGTACCTGGTACAGCTAGTGATATGATAGTCTGCGTGTTTCAAGCTGTTACTGTTTGGGTTGCGAGGAGGTTATCTGGTGACATTTTAATCGTCTTTCAGCCTACTTTGCCCCAGTATTAGTATTAATCTGAGGGATTAAAGCCGGTCACATACTGCTCTGAGAGTCTTGTTGTAGCGGCGGCGGGGAGCAGGGCTAGCAGACAGAACAGCGACTAGGGGCTCACCGCACATGTGCCCGTGTTGTTGATCCTGCAGAGCCTTCACATCCTCATCGTTTGGACGAAAAACACTATCACAAGATTCAAGAAAAAACACAGGTCGCTACAATAACAGACTAAGATTAAAAATTTGATTGTAAAAAATATGGAAAACAAAAATTAACCCTCTATATATACACCGAGAAAAGGTTTTAATGAGATTAAAACCTCTCCTATACTATTTTGAAAGGCAAGGCAAGTTTCTCCAGTGAGAGATCAATAAAGTCTATCTACATTTAAGATGAATGAAACAAGTTAGAAACAGTCACACAAGGCATTAAAATCATAAATAATCACTACATAAAAAATAGTAAATAAAATCCTTCAGTTCATACAATCCTCTCCTGTCTATCTCTGTGTCTAACATAGTATTCAATTCAGAATTAGATATTTTAGGGCAGTTAGTTGATTTATTAACTAATTTAGTCAATTAATTGGTTGATGGCATCCTTGTGAACTAAAATGTGTTTTTGATTTGAAATATATTGTAAATTAGATGGATTTGTGTGAAACAATGGCAACAATATGACAATAACAATATCAATATAGGTATGAATGAATTAGAAGAATATTTGCAATTTCTACATTGTTTTATGTATTTGTAGAGAGTTTTGACACGTAATACTGCAATAGTTTGTGTCCTGTCTCTTTAGTCTGACTTCTCTCTGGACTATTGTGGTTCTTCACATTTCACAGAGATTCCATCCATACCAAATGAGACAGTGTGAGATCCATAAAGTCTATCTTGTTTTATCTTAACTTATCTTATATCTTTTTCATTTGTCTGAAAATGTATGTTGCCATTCACAGACAGGGGCCGGACTAAATCCTGGCATAAAATTACAAGCGATCACTTCTCACCTTGTAAACGATGACACGGGCGCAGATAAGCGCTCAGACGGTTTAAACAGAGTTGTGGAGGGTGGTGCGAGGGGTCAGCGCCACTGCCAAGAGATTAAGCTTGCACGGCAAAAACAGTCCTGCTGCACTCAAAGATCAAGTTCTGTCATGAAGGCACGCACACAAAATATGGGCGGAAATAGTGTCCAGAGTTAGTTTACAGCAGGAATATTAAGGATTTACTTTTGCACTGTTGTGCACTGTGCAAGGATTAAAACAAGTGTGGGAACTACAAGAGGAATGGAAATTTGGAATCAAAAAAGCCGCTGACTGAATGATTTGTTTGACTTCACACATATACAGTACACACACACACACACACACACACACACACAGGCAGACTGTTTCCAATGCAATATGGGGACATTGCATTGACTTTTATTGATTGCCTCCAACCCTTGCAGTAACCATGATATTACTTTGGTTATTCTATATTTATATATAATTAAGTGATTTCTCAACAGTTGTTTATAAGTATTGCCTCCCTCAACAGTTATGAATGCAACGGTTTCGCTGGTCTGACAGGGTGCCAGAGGTTATTTCAGATCAACATTTATATTACTATTACAATTTAAATGAGTGGTTAGCACTCTTGCTTGCTTCTCAGCAAGAAGGTCCTTGGTTTGATTCCATCTCCAGACAGGGCAGGTTTGCATGTTCTCCTCATGTCTGTGTAGGTTTCCTGTGCTCTCTTCTCTCTGTTGCCAGGACTCACCTAAAAAATAGGTCTTTCCTGGTTAAACAAATGTAAATAATAAAGATCAAGAGAACTTACCAGCTATATATAATACATAGATATATATAAATATATATATATATATATATATATATTTTTTTCTCTGCATTGAGCTGTTTTGTGAAAACGCTAAAGGCTGTAACACAGAAGAAAATCTTTAGCAGCTCTTGTTTTATTCATTCCTGAAAGTTGTGTGAGAATGTCTCGAGTTTGAATTAATTTTTCCCCGTGAGCACTAAGTAAAATGTCTCGATCCGGGGTCAAACAAAGTCTGCGTTTCCTCCGCCTCTCCTTCCTCATCCTCATCCTCTGCCTTGACCTTCCTCCCCTGCAGCTCTCCGCTCAGCTCCAGCTGCTGTGGAGCTACAACTGTGCTAAATGTGAACACAAGCAGAAGGCCATTGTGTGTCGCTTTGCAGATAAAACAGTGATCATGCCGTTTAGCGAGCCAACTCCCTTCAAAAAGATAGCACAAGTATTAGCAGTTTAGCAACAGGCTAATGTGCGTGGCCGATATGAGCAAAAAGGACACAAGAAAAAAAGTGAAAGAACTCTAAGCTTTATTCTTTTTTTTAGACCGAAAAATCTACTTACTAATATAATTGTGCAAGTTCCTAAAACTTGAAACCCATCAATTTCACATGTTTGATATTTTAACCAATGTGTTCGGAATTGTCAGGTAAAAACAGTGTCTTTGGTGAGTCAAGTTAAACGATGGGACTATTGGCTTTCATAGCTTGGTAAGGTATGGTGCACTTTATTCATCCTCATAGGGCCTTTCATCCTCTGCATTTGACCCATCCTGATGCCGTTCTTATCCACAGCTCTTTACTGCATTTGGAAATTCTACAATATATTTAAATACTGTATAATTGGCTGATAGGGTATAGCCAATATACTCTTAATTTAGGTGATTTGTATATTTTGTACACGTTTTAACCTTATATACAGTAATGCTCTTTGAACTGTGGGTGTGTGTGTGTGACAGACCCAGCAGATATGGCCTGGACAGTCTGGTTGAGGCGGGAAGATCTGTCCACAAGTGTCGCTATGCCAGTCTATAAATACACTGGGGCACTGAGCACGTTTCGTATCCTAAGATAACTCAGACCATACCATACATGCCCTCTGTAATGATGGCTAATCCGTGCTCCTATCTCTTACATGTCTTCTGGCTCAGGGGACGGAACAATGTGGAAGCTCCTTTTACATGACATGAAGGAGGCACTGGTTTTGGACACCAATGTCAACAGCCAGGGTGCGCTCTGTGAGAAGACCTGGCAAGCCCAATGTTATGGTTGCCATGTTTGGACCTGACAAGGAATTCATTTTTTTTTGTTTAAAGAAATGCAATTGTAACAGTAATCTTCTTCTTTGTTTGCTGCCACCGCTGAGATATGCCGCTCACCCACACGCAGGTGTCCTCTGTGTATTCAAAAGATCATGATTAAGGAGCATGGTATGAGGGAAAAGAATGGGAATTAGGATTTGTCATAAGCTGCAACTCGAAAAAAAAATTCCTACACGCTCACGATTATAGACATGCAACTGTACTGTACAACCAATTCACCAATGCAGATATTATACAAAATACAAGCTTAGCTAAAGAACACCATGTTTTATAATCCAGTATTAAAACAAAAATCCTTGATTCGTGACCTGACCAAAAATATCCCTTTACAAGATGAGAGGCTAATAATTACACACTACACTTTTACTGTGCTGTTTTACACGTGAATATATAAATATATAAAAAAACATGTATTATTAAAAGAAGATGAAGCTGGGAGTGCTCAGTGGGTCACAGTAGACACGACAGCAGGTGTGACAAGAAGCACTAATAGGAAAGGGAAAATGTCCGAGGTCCGTCTGGTTTTTCTTTATATTTGTTTTTATTTTTTTAACAGAATTATATATATTTTTTAAAAACGTATTTCCATTCCAGTTGCATGCAAACACTATATGTGTCAACTCACTAAAGCTGCCAAGCTATTTTCCACCTTAGTAACGGCTGCTCGAGTTGAGTCCACCTTATGAAATCTCAATCCCAAAGACAATTAGGACAATCCAATAAGCTCCAGTGTAACACGCACCTTCTGCCCATGCCTGCCTCTCCTCCTGTATGCCTACACCAGCGTGGCTAACATGGGCAAAACAAACAGCAGACTCCCCACCACTAACAGGACAAGCGACTGCTGTAAAGTGATATGTTAAGTCTAGCATTAGGCCAGAGGAAATTGGAGATTGAGCGGGACAAGTTTGGAAGGATAGTCCAAGAGGGGGCAAGTAATTCCCCTCTTCAGCTGTTATACGAGGTGGCCACAAGGCCCTATATATAAAAGTCTAGAAGAGTTTATATAGTGAGAATTGATAGCAAAGTGCAAAGATCGCATTACAAAAACTAGGATGCCCCCCACGTACAAATTTGGGAGCCAAAGTCAGAGGAGCCAATGCCAGCTGGCGTGCCCTTGAGTGAGAGTAGCACAGTACATGTCACTCTATAGACGGCAAGACGGAGTGGTTGGAAAAAAAAAAGGAGTTTGAAATCCGAAACTGTTGTTTTGTTGTTACTATCAAGCCGTATTGTATGTCCGCTGACCCAACACAGAGGTTCAACTTGTCCGCAAGAGATGATGCCATGTTTTCCCTGTTTCTCAAAGTGACAAATGACACTTGTTTTCAATTTTCTGTTGTTTTTGTGTCGGGTGATATTTTCCCAACTATGTGTCATTAAAGTTCTAACCCACCGTTTATATACAGAGAATTAGAATATCTTTCCAAAGTCTATTTACTTCCTTGACTCCCTTGAAAAATAAGCTCTTAATCTCTATGGGACTTTCCTGGTTAAATAAAAGTTAAATGATAATAAAAATACTACTTATAATTCAGTGTTGAGTCTATATCATATTGTTTTTTCACAACATTCACATTTTCCAAGTTTCACCTGTAACTAAACCCACAGGACAACCCAAAGCTATCACGGTGTAGGCTACAGAGACATTCAGCAATTAGTAATTCATCTTTGCCTTTAAAACTAGTACATTTTTCTAGTTTTGCCAATAGCTGCTGCATCTATTACAGTGTTTGCAAAATCAATATGTTAATTCTTGCAAGCTCCAGCAGATTTATGAAGTGGAATTGGAAACGTTCTCCAACTTGGATTAGTTATATACTTCTATCCACACCCTCCCATTAAAAATCCGTCCACATCAAAGCAGCTGGCTACAGTTTTTTCATGCAATCTCTTTGTGTTCACATTGATTGCCAAAAGTATGTCAGAAATACAGCAGGGCAATTGCAATCAGACGAGTTCACCTGGAAGGCTGTCATTGCTAATAATAGGTGTAAGAGTGCCATAAAAACATATAAACTAATATGAATTAATAATGCATGATAGACAGCTTGGTGTTTGTTGCTGCTGTTACTATGGGCTGTTGTAGAAATGAACCGGTCTGACGTCAAATTTACAACTTGATGATCAGTGATTTTTCTACTTGTCAACGACATGTTAGAGAAGTGTTTATGCTGTAAGACATTTGGATAAGACTTTGATCTACAGGAAGAGTCGTGTTTTTATTGCAGATTTTATAAACTAGCAATGTGGCTGCCCATATGATAACAGACATACTTTGTTGCAATCCAGCATATACTTCAAAAATACACACTTATTTCTTTCGTACATGTTTCATAAAGTACACATGATTTAGTGTTGCTTTAAGAAGATAGACCTGATTTACTGTGATGAATGTGAGTCCTGTCAATACAAATATACAGCTCATTATGCTGCATTGAAATACCAGTCTGGGTCTGATCATGCTCCAGTTAGCACAATATCGACAACTTTTTTCTTTCAAGCAGGTCAGGCTGTGTGCTACTGCGAATAAATATTGATATGATTTTGATTTGCCTTTGAGTTTTCTGTGATCTGCCATGCCTAAGAACAGTTGCAAGTTGCCGCTATTACCATGCCATTAATTTTTACAAAATAATGCAAGTCTATTCCTGCCTGCGTTCGCTGTTAGTCCTTGTCTAGCCTACAGGTTTGCTTTGAAACACTCCCCTCATTACTGCGCCTCAAAGAACGATCATACAATGGCTGGGTTGAAAAGGGCAATGCCTGAATGGAAGGCCTTAAAGTAGGAGGTTGTACTTGGCCTTCGAGTATGCATTCCTTCGGCTCACTGCTTCCTCTGTGGTCCCTGGCCCCGTACTGCCTACCCCCTCCCCTCCTCTCCAAGTCCTCTCCCCGCCCCCCTCCCACTCAAGACTTGCAGTTCCCACAGGGGACCGAGCCAAAGCAAGCAAACTCCTCTGAGGAAGTCTAGAGAGGAGAGGGCAAAAAAAAAAAAAAAAATAGTATAAGAAAAGGAAGAAAGCTGTGTTGTTGCCAAGCGTGGTCTGTAAAGCAGGGGTATAGCTAACTTTGTTTTGTTTTTTTCATAAATAACACATGTTGTTTGTCCCGACAGAGAGTTTTGTCGTGGAGTGTTGCACAAATCAGCCCACAACATGTTCCTAATAAGTCTCCATCTAATGAGGGAAATGTGTTAACGTTCGCATACAGTACATGTGAGCAAGAGCCCTGGACGTCAATATTTTACACTTTGGGCTGCAAGCTGATTGGCAGAGTACGGATGGTCCCCTGTAATTCAGTTTTCTGACTGAAAAAGAAAGCTGATCTAGAGATTTTGCTCACGCTAAAACAATCTGTGAAGCAAACTCATTAAAAGCAAGGAACAAAATGTAAATTTAAATGCCCTTTATTTAGTAACACGTAACATTATTTTTTATGGTTTGCTTTTCATATTTCTGTGACAACAATAATGGCTGAATTGTTATACTACAAATACATCTCGACACTAGCATGTATCCCAGTACAGTCAGCCGTACAGTTGGGCCTGTTTGGAGAAAGAAGGGGCTAGAGTGGCTGAGGGGGTGGTGTTATGTCTCACGGAGCTCTATGCTATGTCTGTGTAGTTGGAGCTGTGACTCCCTCTGCTCTCCTGCCTATGAGGTCAGTGTCAGATTTAGCCAGCAGGTCCCTTGTGGTGTCTGCCTGGGAGTGTCTGTTTTTTTTTTTTTTTTTGACTTGCTATTATGTCTAGTGAGCGTAGCCTTCTTGGAGCTCACAAAAACCTCAGGGAGAAATAGTCATCAAACAGGCACACACACATCCTCTATTGTCGTAAGGGCAAAACAACTGTGATTACGGAGTCTTAACTACTGGGTTAGTGCTGTTTTAGCCATGTAGTTACTGTACGAACTGTTGGTCATCATTTAGTGAGGTTTGGGGTTGGATGAAAGCCGGCTTGACAATTTGATGGTCTGGTTAGTTTTGACCTCTGCTGAACAGCCCTGGCTTTTTTGTACATAATAATATATGTGTTTAGTCCCAGCAGAAAGAATCTTGTGAGAGTAAGATGTTGTGCACAAATCAGACTATGAAAAGCAGTCTTTATCTTATTAGAACAACAGTTTCTGCGTACTTGTAAGAAAAAGGTTGTTTTGTCACTATTTGACACAAACCCTAACCTTTTGGGCAGAGTGAAGGTGCTTTGTCTGAAAAACTGATCAAAAGATGTGCTGGGAGCCAAATTTAAAAAATGCATTATGGAACTAAAAAGGTATTTTGAGAGCAAGGTATAAATTACATGGGTTTTATTTGTAAAATCTTATCATGTAGAAACAAAGTGAGTGAGTTTTGCGGTACAAAAGTTAAGTACCAAAGCTTTAAACGCCATTTTAGTTCATTTTCTTTTAGGATTAGGGTTAAAAAAGTAAATATATCATTATCAGACCTTTGTCCATAATCTGGTCTCATTCAGCTGATCTTTAAGTTATGTGTTACACTCACTATTGTCCCTAGGTTAGTCCTGGTTTAGCCAAGTCTCTCAGGAATTGACAATAACCTCAGGCAATAGAAATAGTCACCAGACAAGCACACATCACATCCTTATTGTTGCCTGGGAGCACACGACAGCCCATAATTGCAGCGTCTGATTACAACAGACTGGAGGCCGACCGCAGTCCATAGCAGTCACTCAGAGGGGTCACTGTCAGCAGGAGGAGGTTAAAAGACTTAACCTACAATAGTGAAACTCCCGGTGTGCCGCCTGTCTGCCGAAGAGCTCTAGTAATGTGGTTTCTGGTTCGACAGGTACAGGAGACATAAGAGGAGTGTCCAGACAAGTGTCACGGATACCTCAGCCTTCAGAAACTAGAGCCGCTAACACAATAGAACAAGCTATAATCTGCACTTACATAATGGGTATTGTAGTCATGCAGTTGGGTGTAATATAGGCCAATAAAGCAACTCCAGAAGGTAATCAAAGAACTAGGCAGAGCAGGTAGACGTTCACATCCAAAATAAAGATGATAAAAACGACATAATGTTTATGTGAAACTGTTTACGTGACTCAAGTTGGTATTAGTGTGAGAGGGTGTGATGAAACGTATGAGCGTGTCTAGTCTGTACGAGGAGCTCCCATGTGTGTGTTGTTGCCTTTAGCTGATCTCACATCATGGCTATAATTATTGCATATGAGCGACTAAAAAACTGGGTTATTTTCTCAAGGCCTTTACGCTCTTCATCCACAGATAATGGATGGCTGACAAATAAAATTACATTCTTTTACATTGAAGGTTAGTTTGAAGTTATTTGGCCTGACTTTTTTTTTCCAAAATCAACTTGGACACAATGAGGAATTCATAGAACTATTGAAATCCTCATAACATTATATTTCAAATGAATGTATTTTGCAGAATTTTCCACTGATTCTACACAGACATGCAAGAATGATGGACATGTTTTAAAGAAGACATACTATGCACTATCTTTGGCCATAAAAGATGAAAAGGAGACTTTATTTTGCCATCTTATTATTTAACACTAGAACTCCCATCACTTTGCTCATATGCATTTTTGATCTTCATAACTTTTTTGTTTCTTCTTCTATCTCTTTATGTATTTTATTTCTGTGTCTTTTTATTCAATAAAATTATAGCTATTTAATTTTGAAATGAAGCACAGAAGAGCAAGCACTCGTAACCATAGCTACAAACTAGTAAATTGCTACCAGTTAGCATTAGCCTTTCAACAAACTCAGGCTTTAGAATAACCTGAGTATTTACATTTTACACTCATAAATACATGCATATACATACTTACCCAATATCCATACATTCATGTACAAGCACACTACATGTAGGCTAAACGTTTCTATAACCAAATGTACTAGTTTTAACATAAACATCTAAAAACATTATTAGAACAACAATAGCATTTCATACACGACTGCAACTCCATGCGCTTAACAAAGTGTGACAAAACAACATCACACAAAGACAGAGATAAGGTCACTGCCAAAGGATAAGAAAGTTTAAACATGTGTATCTTTAGTTTACTCAAATGAACTTAGGGTCGGAGAACGTTCAATAACATTTGGCAATGCGTTCCATTTACAAGGAGCATCACAGTTTGAGACGTTAAGAAATGTGATATTAGACTTATAGATTCAGATATGGTGTGGCAGGTTAGTCTCGCTTTCCAACAGAGAAACGTAGTTATGATTAAGATTGAAAGTACCTGTATTCGTCCCACAGTGGGGAAATTTCAGTGTTGCATCACAAGTTACAGACAGTATGAATGAGGAGCACACAGCACAAGATAAATGAATTATAACTCAAATAAAATGTAAAACATCTCTAACTCTAGCATAAAAAGAAACAGTATAATATCTCTATCTTTAGCCTGATCCAGAAGCAAGACGTAAAGGTATATAGGAGGATACATTTTTTTTATTTGGATACCTTTATCTTATTTGACGAGCATGTATCACCAGAATGATTGACACTTGGTAGGTGCCAAAAACTAAAGAGCAAGTATAGAATTATGTATATTCTAGTGCAAGTTATATATAGTTGTTTGTATACATCTGTACACGATGGCAGCATGAGGGTCTGGGGACCAAGTATCTAAGTAAAGTGACAGTAAAACACATTACGACGGCAGACCATGGTTGGATTTGGGTTTGACTGAGTTGAGTTGACTGTATCTACTCGTCGTGCAGTGGGGGCATGTTTGCCACCCGCACACTCAGTCCCACACACACATGTCTCCTCCGCCTCCCTCCGTCCCACACGTGGTCCACACATATGCAGCGAGCGTCTGGCCTCTCAGCACAGCCGTGAGACGTGATTCATTACAGAGCAGTCTTTCTTCTCACTTTATACTAAATGAGCCTCGTCGTTAATTCCCATCTTGAGGTGATTACAGCAAGCGCCTGTTAATGGAGGTGTAGCCATAACTTGCACTTAAGCAAGAGTGTCTTCAAAATAGTGAGGAAAAAAATCTGGTTTTCAGTCAGTTGTTGCCTGCGAGCTGGGTCCAAAAGTCAAACCTGGGAGAAGAAAGATGATCCACGCTGCGGTATCTTGGAACTCACCTTTTTTTCAGCAGAATAGCAGCATATGTTACGTCCCAAAGCCCTTCTTCAGACATTATTGTGTTCTAATAACTTAAACATGTGTATGATATCACATAAAAAAATACTCATGCATGTAATCTTTAATGAGTATAAACTTTAATGTGGGTAATTTTCTCTATAATCGAGCCAGGAACTATTGCTGAACGAGTTTTGCATTGTGATGAAAGAGCTCATTGTTGTTGCAGTGCATCCAGGCAAATATAGTAAATGCTAATACACTTTTATGACGACGACCAAACCCAGTTGCCCATTTTCCATTGAGCGCTAAAGGCATAGTAGACACATAGTAATCATTTGAATACACACAGACAGAGAGCAGATCTGGGAGTGTTTGCCATTTCCCAGAGGCGAAATGTCATAGTAGTGAGTAAGTGAGCGGCAGACAGGTCCGTGCCGGTCGGCGAGCTCTCCTAGGTAAACAATATCCTGTGTCTGACAAGTGCAAACCTGAGGGAGAGTTGAGGAGGTTAGCGGTCCTACCTCACATGCATTTTGCCCACGGGACAAAGGCGTGTTTCAAAGGGACACCGCTGCTTTGAAAAAAAAAGAAAAAACCGTGCAGGCAGACAAGACATGGGAACAAAAAGTGAGGGTGAAAAGTTGACCTTAGCATGTTATTGGTGCTAATTTGCATGACACAACTTGGGTTGCAATGTTGCTTTCATGAAATCTAATGGTGACTTAAGTCTCACTTTGAATCCTTTGAATGATACTTTTGATTATTTGCTGTTGATGGAGTTATTTCAAACTAGGCTGCTTCTTTTTCTCAGATTACGTTTCTCTATCTGCCGTTTTCTTAGATATTACTAATGATTGTTGATATGTAAAACCAGACAGTAGAAGCATAACCTACTTATGTTTTCCCTTTAATGTTCACTCCTTGAAGAAAGCATATATTTTTTTCTTTTGTTGATTTTCTCGGATGTAAAATAAATAATTTGTTATGATGTTTTTTGTTTTGTTTTAATATTATTACAGCCTTTAACAAATGGTTGAGATACAGTAGCAAAAGTGCTTAAAACCAAGTGATAGAGATTCCCCAATTAGGTAGACTTCAGTTCCAAGCATGCTTTGAGGATGGTTAAATATGTGATACGCAAAAAGCAACACAAACAGTATGATCATTATGCATATTTTTTCATGAGTAAATATGTTTTTTATTGTATACGTTGGCAGCTTGTCTTGTATGCAGCTACGGTGTTAACTACATGTAGCACTTGACATAGAAAATCTACCCTACCTCTAAATATTTCACTACGGTGTATCCTGGATTAACATACTACTCTTTGAGAGCACTTGTGTTGGATCAAGTGTCTCGTCAGATCTGAGTGCAATATTACTTGACTACAATCTGTCTCTCTGTCTGTCTGGCCCTGTCTGTGTGTCTGTGTATTGCAATATTTCTGTGGTCAGAGCCAGTCGATGTGCTCCACCTGAAGGCGCCTGCTCGGGGCTGCCAGGGAGCAATGTAGCCCGCCTGGCTGCCATCCAGACCGGCTTCAGTGTCTGCGTAGCTCAAAGCCCCACTCGAAAGGCACACACACCACTCACATGTTAGCCGGGCTCAGAAATCTCAGAGCTTACAAAGATAGCTTCCATCTCTTGCCACTGCCTTTGTCTGCTGAACGGATGCACACTGCTTTCTGTTCCTTGCATTCAAGATAATTCGTTTCACACAAGTCGATATTCATGATCAAATATGGAAAATTGAAAAGAGGATCACATCTAATCTCAATATTGCTAATGTTATATTTTTGTATTCGGGCGCTTGAAATATCCACAACGCCTTCCTATTCCCACACATAATATAATATTCTCTTTTTTTATTTTTATCACTGTGCTATTATTCACCTTCTCTTTCTTTCTCTGATTCTCCACAGTCTCCCAGCCCCGTCCCAGCAAAGAGGTCTAAACTCGACAAGTTCCTTTCGTCCTCGGCTGAAAAAGAGCGTAAACCGGAGTGGCTGCAGTCTCTGTCCAAGTCTGCTCATAAGGTTAGTGTCCAAAGTTTGTTCATCTTCTGTTGGTCTCTTAAGTCGTACGGTTGGTCTTCAAAGTGTCCATGTGGTTGGTCTTGAGGGGGGTGAAGTTGCCAGTGTGAAACAGGATTTGACTTTAAGCGCAAAGGTCAAAGGGGTGACGCAAAGGCTGCTGTCGTCTCGAATCATCGCATCGGCGTCTCTGCGTGACCTCTGCAGCGGAAGTACTCCTACAGTGCTGTGTTTTAGTGTACGCACTGTGTATTTGTAGTACTAATTCATACAGGCTGATTGCGTTACTCTACACACACAAAAATAACACAATCTTATGACAGTCTTGTGATTAATAAAAACAATGAAGAACAACAAGAAACAAATGATAAAACAGGGCAGTTAATACTAAAAAAGAACATGTTATACACACTGTTACACATACAGTATATAATATAGGGGGAAAAATGAAAATTGTGTATTTTAATTCATGTTTAACTTTTATAATTCGGAAATATTGAAAATAAACAAATGAAGAAACTTGTGTTATTGTACTTCTGGTTTATATTTGCAGTCAAGTTGTCAAAAGCCCCCAGATTATTTCATTTTATAGTTCAACAATGTGTTTTTGATTCTACTTCTACTACTATCAAACCTATTAATTTGCAAACAACCCTAATATGTCATAAGAAAATGCATATTGTAGTGAATGCCTTTTAGATTGTACTTTCCCTAAACTATATGCCTGAGCAGAGCCATTAGTTATGTTTTTCCTCGAATTATAATTTGCCTGTATCGTCTTGCAATGAGTAGTACACATAAGCTGTACTGTATGTGTGTGATTTATAGCAGGCACATTGTTAGCTTTTGGGTAATGTAGGCTTTGACATTGACATTGTTCTGTTGTTTTCTTTTCTCTGCAGGATCTTAAACAGGTCCAACTGAAACAGAGACCTTCTGCTTTCCGGCCCTGGTCTCCCAAAGCAGTGGAAAAAGAGAAACCACCCATTCAGAAAGAAGAGAAGTTAGTAAAGCAAAAGAAAAAAAAAATCCATGAAGTTTTACTATGAAAACTGGTACAAAGATTAACCGCATTTCACTTTTGTCTGTGAACTAGGCCCTACTCCAGGAATGAGGAGAACGGCACAGCACACAACATGGCCCCTCCGGTTCATCCCAGAGACAGCCATGCTCCAGGCAGGGGGCCCATTGCCATTTCTAAGCCTTCACACGAGCTGCAAAACGGGGACGTCAAGCCCAAACTCAAACCAGCACCGGCCCCCAGTTCAACCAGCAACAGAGCAGAAGACATGGACACAGACGGGGAGATAGACGTAGACGACTGCAATGATCGTGAGTACAGCAGCAGCAGCCATTTTGAGGGAAATCTACATAGAACATGCAAAAGGTGCAGGGAAAGCATGTGGAAAAATGTTGGAAGGGCTGGAAAATTATGAGACAGAGGGATTCAAGTGCAACTGCACCATCCGCTGGACAAAGTGGGAACTGCAAGGTTCAGAAATGACTTCCAGCCAAACTTAATTCAGCATCAACAACAAATATGTTTGTAACTGTGAATTTTGTTACAGATTATGGCTGATATTATTTGAATCCTTGTTTATTTTATTTGAATAGGGACAATGCACAAGAGTAAAAATTTCTGTCAAAAGTGCCAGTTTTTGCGGCAAAGCTAGAATGTGGGGATGCCATTAAATTACATGTACGTATATTAGTTAACGTCTGACATGCACAGTAAGCATGGGCAGACTAAAGCAAAAATTCAGACACAGAAAATACATGTTTGTCTTTTCTATGTTTGAGAAAAGTTACATGTTTGTCACTTCTAGTCTATTATTTCTACAATAAAAATGAATATAGATAGGTACATCGACAGATACTTTATTGATCCCTGTAGGAGAAATTCAGATGTCCAGTAGCAGCAAAAACACATCCACCCACACAAACAAAACAAATTAATTGATCATTCTAAAAAGCAAACAATAGTAATTGTAATAATAAGAAACAGTCCTTTAGGTCACAGCAGCAGAGGTGGACCATCTGCTGGGGGTGGAGCAGGACAGGCCACAGCAGCAGAGGCAGTGCAGCCCCAGCCTCTGCTGCTGTGGCCTGTCAACATATCACCATTATGTTGAAAAATGACATACATATATTTATCAAAACTAAAAGTATTCAGGACAGACCAAATTAGGATATGTGCCATAAAAGTGAAATTGTGATTTTTAAATGTGATTGGTTGCATGGATCTATTTAGATAGATTACACCACTCTATCTAAATCCAAATGTGTCTCCTCCCCCTCCTGCAGACCCAGTGACTTGTTCGTCGCTGCCCTCTCCTCCGTCGGCTTGCAGCAGCGTGTCCCAGACCATGACTCTCCAGAGCACACCTCGCCCCCAGGACGTGTGGGCACCAGGGAGCGTAAGCCCCGAGATGGACAGTTTGAGGCAGATGCTGTATGGAGGTCTCGACACCAAAGAGTCCAGAGAAAAACTGCTCCAGGAGATCGTCCGAATGAGGGTGAAGCAGGAGGAGAAGCTTGCCGCCGCGGTGCAGGCAAAACGTAGTCTACAGCAGGTACGCTCTCCAGCACAATTCAATTCAATGTATCTTACTTTTGTATAGCCGTAAATAACAACAGTAGTTATATGGGAGGACTTTACAAAACCTTCGAATTTGCCAACACAAATAGATACTTTATTGATCCCCCATAGGAGAAATTCAGGTGTCCAGTAGCAGCAAAAATAAAATAATAAGCAACAATAGTAATAATAAGCAACAGCCTGTTTGATCAGAGAATCAAACAGAGACATTAGTCCATAAAGGGCGGATGACCAATGTCCATAAATGTAGGCGCAGTGAGTAACGTTTGAGTATAAGCATTGTAAAGTATTTAAACTCCACTGTAGAATTTGTTGCGTCCTAAAGAAGAGGGTGTGACAAAAGCCCTCAAACTGTTACGTACAGTTGTGCTTGAAGGTTTACTCATTGTTGCCATACTTGTCATTAATATGGCCATACAGTACTTACTCTAGACATGTGAATGATGCTAGCGGTTGAGTGACTGCGTATATTGTCGAATAAAGTTGTTTTATATCTTAAAATCATGCTAAAAAAATCATGGGAAGATCTGAAATGGGCAGTTCATGCAAGCAGCCAAAGAATTTACAGGAACTGGAGACTTCTTTTGCCAAGATGAATGGACAGTTTTTAATCTGGGTCATACTAGTTTCTGTTGTCATTATAATTTGAAAATAGAAAACCTCGTTTATTTTACTATGAATGGCTTTGCGTTACACACAACCGATATTTATGTATTATCATTCATCATCCTCCAAAATATGGCCAAAAATGTTCAAACACTTGGCTGGCTTTGTATTAGCCTATCCGATTGATTCTATATCTGACCATTACAATACTACACCAGCAAATAAAAACAACTAGTTATACAGACAAGCTGGGAAATAAAGCCATCTATTTGTTAAAAAACAAAAAAAAAGCAGATTGACTTAATTAGTAACGGCAAAATCTTTAGCCATCTCTCTGAAAATAGTCTCCTTTCTACTGTCGTCAAACAATACGACTTGGACTCCCTGGAATATGTTTTTTAATCATCAAATCAAAGTGCTGTATGTTTCTCACAGGAGCTGGAGTTTGTGCGAGTAGCAAAGAAGGGTCGTCTTCGCGAGGCCATCGAGGCCAAGCGTAGCCTCCGTAAAGAGATTGAGCGTCTGCGCGTGGACTGGGACCGGAAGATGCGGGAGGCGGAGGAGTCGTGCGGCCGCCTCCGACGAGAGCTGGAGCAGGAGAAGCAGCTGCGTGTCTGTGACAAAGGCTGCGAGGCGGACCGCATGAGGGCCAAGTACTCCACACAGGTGAGAGATCAGGGAAACAAGAAGTCGACCCTTTGCCTCTGTCTAGGTCACTTTCTATACAGCGACCTGGCTTCCTACAAACAGTTACACTACATTACATTATTATCCTTGTTATGGATGTTAGTTGTCTTCTATCTGAAGTTTTCAAATGTTGTGGTCTGATTTACTTTTCAATACTCTTTCTGACTCCATAGATTATTTAAGACCAAAGTAGGTCAAAACCCCCCAGCTTATATATTATGTTAAATAATGGATATGATTAGTGCGATTTTGGTGTGATTTGGGCGAAGTGGATAGCACTCTTGCTTCTCCCCGTGTATGTGTAGGTTTCCTCCAGGCGCTCCGGTTTCCCCTACTACTAAAACATGCACAATAGGTCTGGCCTCCTGTACGCTGAACCCGCTCCCATCTCTGTGTGGAGCGAGAGACAAATGCCCACAATTGTAAAGCGCTTTGTGACTCTGGTCTGTGAAAAACGCTATATAAGATGTCTTACTTTTTAATCTTCCGATGTAGTTAAAAATGTGCCGCAGTGCTCTGGAACAAAGCGAATAACAATGACACTGTCCGTTCCAGATCAAGGACCTCCACATGCAGCTGCAGCAGGCCGAGGCGGACCGAGAGCAGCTGAGGCAGGAGCTGCAGCAGGAGAGAGAGGCCCGTCAGAGTCTGGAGAGCGTGGTTAAAGAGCTCCAGAACCAACTGTCTCTGCAAATCAAAAACAACATCAGCCACAACGTCAACATAAACAACATCCACGGCGCTTCTGCAGACGCTAAAGAGTCCAGCTGGGAGGCGCAGAGCTCACAGAACACATGCAAGTCCTAATACGTCACAATCACTCATTCTGACTCTGATTCAAGGAGATTTCCCAAGGACTGCGCTGACATCTTTCGCCGTACGAATTTAAACGATCGGCTAAATTTGGTGAAATGTTTGGGGGAAAAGCGACCGCCCTCTTATAATATAAAACGGACATTATTACGATGCTATATATAGATTTTACAAACTGGAATGCATGATCTCTGAGCATGATGATACTGAACGTTTTCACAACTCCCTCCGTTATACAAAACCCCTCTCCAAGGACTCTTTATTATTTCGGAATAATATAAGCTATTTTTAAAAATGTGCAAATACAGCCACATAACACTACTTGAAAATGAAGGGAAGAAAAAAACAAGTCAACAATGATATGTTTTGGTGCCACAACAACGAACTGGTACACACCACTGGAAACCAGAGACACCAGTTTGCCACTATACTTTTAATAATCGCTTGCTTTTTATAACTGCAGATGGACTTATTAAAAATTACCGCTTGCACCATTATTCCACAAAAGGCAAGAGAAGACATTCATATTGTATGCATGTTAACCAGCTTGTACTTTTTGTATTGTATCAACCTGAAGTATTGGAGTTTGTAGTGGGCTGAGTTTAAGTCCACCACCGTTTTATGCTTTTAGGTATTTTAACGGAAGTGTTACTTTTTAATATTCTTCTTATGCAATTTAATTTAGTGGTTTGTTTTCCAGTTATTTGCAACCAAATGTTACATGTATGAATAGTAATTATCCCCGCCCACACATTTGTCAAGCCTGAGCCTGGTCAGCCATCCTAATTATGTTTGTCCAAAAGGGTTAACGGTTTCTTGAATCTGAATGTTAGTTTGGACCCTTTTTTTTGACTCTTAGCAGTTTTTTGAAAATTAATATGAACAACTGGAAAATGTCGAGCCAGGGCAAAGTATGAGTGTAGAGAACATTTTTGAATGCAGTTTGATAAGTAGTGTGCGGCTGGATTTTTGTATTTTTGATCCTTTTATACCTGTAAGCACTTCACCGCTTCAAGTCCAGTGAGAGGACAAAGAAACGCAGATAAACGTGATTGGTGAATAGAACAAAGACAATAAATGAATGTAATTTTCAGCTAATTGGGGAAAATGGCTGGCCAGACTATAGAGGTGCCCTTAAAAAGACAAAAAAACAAAAAATTTTTTGTTGCAATGTGGTACTTCTGATTTTGTAACAAATATTGTAAAATAATTTATATACTATAATATAATTGCTGCCTATCAACAGAAAGCATTCATTTTTAGTCACTGGTTGTAGAGCTCTTAAATCAACAAATGCTGTTTATAAGAACAACATTTCTACATGCTATATAAAAAATATGGATATATTTTTGTACTTAAAAAAAGAAAAAGGAATTGCACTTTTTAACAAAAATAAAACCTTGCATAGCGCATTGTAAAACTGTTACATTTTCAAAAGACACAGACTTTGAATTTGAACACACTTCCTTTTCTGTAAATACAATGTAAATAAGATTCTTGTCATTATGTTTGCTTGCTCCAAACGATTATTATTTTTCTCGTTTTACTTGATACCAAAAAGAGAATATATTAGGATTTGCAATCACAGGGCATTCAGCACAGTGGACGGGTCGCTGAATGCACACAGGAGAAAAGAAATGTTACCACATCACATTGTAATATTAAAACAATTCCCCAATTACTTTGTTTGAGAATATACTGTATGTATTATTTGCTGCGTATGGAGTATATCTGTCAGACCACAGACCAAATCATTCAGAGGTGCACCCATGGCTGGTTTAGGTGCTGTCCTATTAACTTCTATGTCTTACCATTTTAAAAAGTCCTCATTCAGTATTTGTTGGGTACAGTGTAATAGCAATATTCATATTGATAGATAATGCTGTTGTAGTTTTGGTTTGGAAGTGGGATATCACTTGACTCTTGTTTCAATGTTTTCTTTTACCTTCAGAACACTTGTATACTGCCCATTAAAAGTTTATTCAATGCAACAATGGTGTTTGGCTTTAAAAGAATGACTTTAAGATAAGATAATATTCTACTTTATTCATCCCACAGTGGGGAATGTCCAATGTCATCGTCGCACACGTTACAGCAGAGACAGAAGGGAATAAGCAATAGATAATACAATTAAAGTAATAAGATGGTAAAATAGAATCAAAATTAAATAAACTCTGAAGCTACAATTGTACTTGGTTCTGAGGTATTTACAGATGTGTGTATTTTACTTTAGCAGCAGAACAAAAAATAGCAGCAGATAAAGTGACTGGTGAATGACTCAATCAACGTTTATAATAATTTACACTCAAACATATTTTGTATTTAGACAACGAGATGGGTTGTTTTGTTTCCAGTTATAAAAGTAGATTACCCTTTTTTGTTTTACCTGCAGAAAGTCCCATGATGATCTTGTCCGTTCAAAGTAGATTCCCGGAGCTCGTAAAGTGACAGTTGAACACCTGCAGATGACATAAATCTAACAGTAATACTTCCTTCTCCCCATAGCTAACTTTTACTGAAACCAATAAATGTGAAACCAGAATGTAAATACAGAAGCACTCCATCATAGAGCTCACTGTTGTGTCACTGCTAAAGTTGGATACATTTTTCTCATAATATTTAATATTAAGATATTTAGCTTAGATTTAAGAAATGAGAACAAATAGGAAACTTGAAATTTACTTATAAATAAATAAAGGACTTGCCCTTTCAAAATTGTATTTACCCTCCACTTAAGTGACACCTACCAGCCTTCCCGAGTGGTATTGTTCTGATTGTGTTTCTCAAAACAGCAGGTCAATCTTATTGTCTCTAATGGAGACGAGGAATAACCAACCGTCTATTCAACAAACTTCAACCTCAGAAAATAAACCGCATTTCTAACTTTTCACTCACGCTTCACCAGTGACCGCTCATGAACTGTCTCTTACTTTGTCCATTCAGTCTATTGTTCAACTGTATGTCAACAGTCCTTGGAGGTGCAATATGATAGTAGTGACATACAGAAAGAACAGAATGTAAACATTGCCTGAACACTTCATAATGTCAGATCTTCCCTGGGCATATCAGTCTCCATCTTCTCCTCAGGCTGGTGGGTTTGTTTGTGTGTCTGTTACCAACATTACTCATAAAGTAGTCCTCAGAAATGGGACTAGGAACAAATGACTTGATTTGGAGGTGATCCAGGTCACCATCTGGGACCAGGTTTTTTTTTTTGTTGGAAGGAATGGAACTGCAGCTCTTGGCAGGTGTTTGCACTTCATGACTGCTTTTCTTGCTTTTCTTGTTTTTATTTATTTAGATAGATTACAGCAGGAGCTGTAAATACAGTGCATACAGGTTATACAGTAGCTATAGCTAATATGCATCTGTAGTCCCAAGTCACAAACACACAGTCCCTGCATGTTTTTAGTTGTAGGGGAAACTGGAGTACCCTGAGGAAACCTCTGCAGACACGGGGGAACTTCACACAGAAAGGACTGGAAGTGGAATTGAACATAGGACCTTCTTTCTGTGAAGCACATCCACCGTGCCACCCTTGTATTCATTCCTGGTTTAGGCCTTTGCGGTGGGTGTAGGATAGACATAGTTTGTCTACCAGACATAGTCTGGTTGGCTGCCCATCTGGATCCAGACTCAGTACTTGATTTACAGACCAATGTTGATGAAAATAATATTTAAATGTGTTGTTCATATGGCTGCTGATCTGAACCATCAACCTCACTCCAGCCTTGTACCATCGTACCCCTTCCATTTGAGTTCCATTTGTTGACAATATGCAAGAGTTTGTACAACTCTTGGTACATGATCCAACCATTGTTAAAACTCTTAGCTCCCCCATAAAGAAAGCATCCTTGGTCTTCTGCGCTAGTTTTCATGAAACACGTTTTGTGCCATTAAAACACAACATGTTCCTTTGAGATAAGATGCAGTAGAACAGTTTGTAAAGAGCAGTCGTTGCTCTTGACACGGCTGTTTGACTCTGGCAGACTGGAGAACATACTTGTACAGTTACATCATGGAGCGTCCTGCCTCTGTGCACCTGGAAACGATGTCGTGACATTTTTGGCAACAATCCTAACCATAATCACAGTCTAATAACACACCTGCTTTCCCCTGAACCCTTATCATCATTATTCTTCCGTTCTTTGTAAATAACCAAAATCCAACTGCCTAATCAGGAAACATGCATCCCCTGAAGAGAAATTACTGATGCATTACAACGTCACTTTTGCATAAAAAGGACATACTTTATTTTAGGAAAATAAATATCAATTTTGTCAAGTTTATATTCATGTAATGAAAAATAACCATAAATGATGTTATAAACACACACATAAAGTGTGTGTATGAGTGTGTGTTTGTTTGTTTTGTGGACATATGAGGACTTTTGTATGATAACATACCTTCAATTCAATTCAATTCAATTATTTTATTTACAAAACTCGTAGCCATATTGGTTATACACTTTTACAATGAAGTGTTGGTTGGTGTTTAGTAAAAAGGGAACTCCCAGGAAGCTGCATTAGCTTATAGACGGGGCCCCAAAAACAACACATGACACACATAACACATAACACATAAAACACATGCAACACATAAAACACAGCAACACATAAAACAACACAGCAATATGAGGACCTGAGGAAATATGGGGACTTTTTTCAGGTCCCCATTTTTCCATGCATACTGCAGTGTTGTAGAGGCCCAGATGAAGCTCCACACCAAAATTCAAACATGTCACAAAATGTCTACAAATAGTGAAAATGTGTGTCGGGGCCGAAACACTCCGTCCCAAGAAGTTTGATGCGCCCCTCTGGTCGTGCACGGAACTACCTTAACACACTTTTAACACACACACACTTGTCCTCATAGGTCACCTATTTTGTCACAAACTTAAATACATTCCCAGAGGTGGCTAGAATAGCCAAAATATTGACTCAAGCTAATTTAAAAAGATACTTGAGTATTGAGTGAGTGTTTGTAAAAAAAAAACTTTCAACCAGAAGGGAGCTTTCAGAGTGGATCTTGCATGTTCTCCTTGTGTCAGTAGATTTTCTCCCTAAAAAACTGTCTTAACTCCAGAAGGAAAATCATGTTTAAATTAAATTAGGATTTAAAACATCAAAAACAAATATAAAAGTGAAGTGTCAAAAATGACAAACATTTATAAAAATAAATCATTCTCAAATAAAGTTCTAATATATTTGTCCACCTACAGAGTTACTCTCCGTGAAAGGAGTAACTATTGATAAATATTTCACTCAGACCTGAAGTTCTTGTTATACTGTAGGTCCTAATATTTCACTCAGACCTGATGTGTGTGTGTTGTAGGTCCTAATATCTCACTCCGACCTGATGTGTGTGTTGTAGGTCCTAATATCTCACTCAGACCTGATTTGTGTGTTGTAGGTCCAAATATCTCACTCAGGCCGGATGTGTGTGTGTTTTACAATACAATACAATACAATTTATTCTTGTATAGCCCTAGGTCACAACAGAAGTCATCTCAGAGGACTTAACAAAACCATTGAAATCACCAACACAGGTCAGAGAATCAACAGTTAAAACACATGAAGAATATAAAGCACACACAGAAGAAAATGTCCATACATGTTGTAGAATGCTAAAGTGTCCTGATCATCACCAATCCACTCTGTTGGACACTAACTGTCCAACAAGACCCTCCTGCATCGACAAGGAAAAACTCTTAAAAAACCCAGTGGGAAAAAGTGAGAAACCTTGGAGGAGAACTAGGGAAACCCACAGGGAGGGAGACCCATATGAGAAAGGGATCCGCTCCTCCGGACGGACAGGCTAATGATCTAGGACCTAAGCTAGCTACAGAACGTGGACCAGTGGACGCTGAACGTGGACAGGTCCGGTGCAGGACTGAAGCACTCCCAGGCGGGTCAGGCGGGGCAGTCCGCAGGTGTAGATGGAAGAGGCCAGGCTCAGAGATCCCGTCATCGTACCATGAAACAGACAATGGGACAATGTATTGTATTGTATTGTGTATTGTATTCAATGTTTGTTTCTTGCCAATAGACAGAATATGTAGATTTTCATAGGTTCTTTTGTGAATGTTTCAAATCATTGTCATAATAAAACTAATGATGATAATACTACATGTTCTTTTTTTTGGGAAAAAAATACACAAATATTTGTCTCTTATTGTCTGCCTTTTCTATCCAAGTTATTGATCTTGCTTTGCACTAGCAATGCTTACTAGTTCTACAGGTAGCACAGTGGAAGTTACTTGTCTTAGCATCAGTGTGAGCTCAGCTCTTGAGGAATTGGTCCAGAGTGCAGCTTCTGATTCATGCACATATCTCTATCAAACCACAGTCAGTTCCTGTTTTTTGACAGAGCAGAATGAAGCTGGTAGTCTCTGTGTATAACTTGAATGAATGTTGGTGTTGAGTTTAAATGCATGATATTCTTTTCACTATGAAACATGTTTGTCTAAATGTTTGAAACATATATTTGTTATAATGGATCACTCGATTAATCAAAAGTGATATCAATGATTCGACTACTATAAAAATCATTAACTTCAGCCCTACCTCTTGTTTTATTGTTTATCCATTTTGCATTTTGTTAAATTTCTGACATTCTTGGCTTGTTTTTCACAAACCTGGCTTCTTCACTGTTTACTCAGTGTGTCTTTTGTTAACGGGGTATTGAATGAACTTAAGCAGCGAAGTTCATTCAATACCTCATATCATATCATATAGGTCCTCATATCTCACTAAGATCTGATGTGTGTGTTTCGCGTCCAGTGTAAACGTGCCATATTGTGGTTAGCACGCTAACCTTGAGGTCATGCACAAAGACTGTCCACAACATTCAGCTTCGTGTCCAGGTTGGGGTGATGTGTCCAGTGAGTTTGAGTGTTTGAACAAAGCAAAGAGGAGAAAACCTTTTGGAATTAGGTTTAGTTTTAGGAAAGAACTTCATGTAATAACGTTTTTTTGTGTGTCATTGTCTCTCTCTGGTCTCTTTATGGCCTCTCTCTCTGGTCTCTATCAGAGTCAAAACTATTGAATTTAAACCCAGGTCATAATACTGATAAACTCTTTGATTTGTGAGGACTTTGTGAACTGTGAGAAACCTACTGGGCCAAAGATCAGTAAAGATATAAAGTTAGCAGCGTTTCCGTCGAATTGTTATTCACGCGGGTGGTAATGACGTTCGGCGGAAACAGTCCGAGGTGTTGAAGCTGCAAGTCGCCGCCGTGTGCAAGCTGGCTAGCACAATGGCCGACACTGTCATCTTCTCTGGGCCCCTACCTAGCACTAGCAGTGCAGAAGCATTCAGCAGACACTCGGCTTTCAACCGCTGGCTGTCTGGCTGGTGCCCTCGAAGTGGTGTTGTTCATGTTGACAATTGGAGTGCCTTTTGGGGAAAGCCCGGTCTCATCCGCTCGGATGATATCCACCCAACGTTGGCGGGTACATCCCTTTTGGCTAAGAATTTGCCCTGGCTCTAAACTGTTCTGCTCGGCTCAAATGACGATGCAGAACTGAGGCCCGGGTGCAGAGCTGCTCTGCCACAACCTCTGAGCCCCCATCTGTTCAGTTACTAGCCTCAGAAGCGAGTCAGATTGAAACTGTGTGTGCATGTATGTGTATGCCTGTGTGTGCTCAGTTACTAGCCTCAGAAGCTAGTCAGATTGAAACTGTGTGTGCATGTGTGTGTGTGCCTGTGTGTGCTCAGTTACTAGCCTCAGAAGCTAGTCAGATTGAAACTGTGTGTACATGTGTGTGTGTGCCTGTGTGTGCTCAGTTACTAGCCTCAGAACCTAGTCAGATTGAAACTGTGTGTGTTCCCCGCTTGAAGTCTAAAGCACTATATGCGAGGAAATCTGACCTAGGTGTCAGACACAGTAACTTAATAAAAGTTCAGGCAGACAGAAATAGTTCTAGCGGTAGGGTTGTTAAATGTGGTTTAATGAACGTCAGATCAATCTCGTCTAAATCGCTTCTCATAAACGAACTTATTATAGACAAGGGCTTGGATCTGTTTGCGCTCTCGGAGACTTGGCTCCAACAAGACGACTACGTTAGATTGAATGAGTGCACTCCTCCGACGCATGTTAACTACCAGAAAGCCAGAGCTACAGGTCGCGGCGGTGGTGTTGCGATTATATCACACACCAACTTGGTTCTTAGTCCCAAAACCAACAACGCTTTTCACTCGTTTGAAAACTTAACACTTTCAATCACCTGTCCTGGGTGGAGAAAACAAAAAGCAGTACTATTTATAGTTTTATACCGACCTCCTGGTCCTTACAGCGAGTTCCTAACAGAATTCTCTGACTTCATTTCAAACCTAGTTTTGGAATGGGAAAACATAGTTATAGCTGGAGACTTCAATATACATGTGGACGACAGCACTGACAGCTTAAACAAAGCTTTCAGCGCCGTACTAGATGGTGTTGGTTTTACTCAGAATGTCGAGGAACCTACTCACATTCATAACCACACCTTGGACCTTGTCCTGACCTACGGCTGTGATGTCTCCAATGTTGACATCCAGCGTCAAAGCTCGTTGCTATCTGACCATTTCTTGATCACGTTTGATCTCGCTTTGGAGGACTTTCCTGTCCCGCAAGATAAAACCATAATGAAAAGAACCTTAAATGATAAATCTATCACAAGGTTCAAAGAACTAATACAGCCTATGTTGAATACTGCTGCAGGTGAACCTGTTCACAGCAGCTGCAGTCCCTCAGTCATTGACCAAACGGTGGACAACACTATGGAGTCTTTAAAATCTGCATTAAATGCAGCAGCTCCTTTAAAACAGAAAACTATTAGGATTAGATCATCGTCGCCCTGGTACAGTGTTCAACTCCACACTTTAAAACAGGACGTCAGAAAATTGGAGAGGCTATATCGCCACTCCCACTCGGAGCCTGTCCACAGGGAGTGGAAAGCAGGTCTCCGAAACTACAAGAAGGCCCTTCGCGGGGCTCGAACTCAATACTATTCAACTTTAATAGAAGCGAATAAAAACAACAGTAGATTTTTGTTTGGCACCGTTGCTAAACTCACAAACTGCCATAGCGCAATCAAGCCTAAAATTCCAAGCTCACTGAGCAGTGTCGACTTTCTCCACTTCTTTAATAATAAAATTACATCCATCCGTGACAAGCTGGAGGAGGTTGCTCCTGCTGTTAGTGGTGGACAGGTTGAAGCGACATACGTGACTTCCCACTTAGACTCTTCAGTGGGCCTTGATAAATTCATGGCTGTGAGCCAAGCAGAGGTGATCTCTGTGGTCACATCCTCAAAAGCCTCAACTTGCATGTTAGACGCAGTCCCGACATGGCTCTTCAAAGACATACTTCCTTTGATAATTGAGCCTATCGTAAATATAATAAACGCATCCATACAATGTGGCTATGTCCCACAAGCTTTTAAAACCGCGGTAATCAAACCCCTTCTGAAGAAAACAAACCTGGACTCAGAAAGAGCTCTTGGACAAATCCCCCGTGTCCCTGGACATTAGGGAACAAGGAAAAGTTATTTTGCGACTGCGTGAGGTGGAGCGAAGAGTCTCCATGCCCCAAGGAACAGACCTGAAGACCAAAGACCTCAAAACCGGAGCTAAAGAGGCGGCTAGAAGTCTCCGGGAAGAGCTGGGACCCATCTCCACAGCCCTGCTTCAGAGCGACTGGTTTGTGGAGGCAGCGGTGAGAAATCTGAACATCCAGCTCCAAGACTTCGACCAGGACCGAGGCCGACGACCAGGACGCTTCTTCTCCCGAGTTCTTAAAATGTTCAGGACCAGGAGGAGCAGAGTGTTGCCTGGTCCTCTGAGAGCATACCTCAGATCAGCGTGTTAAGAGCACATCACTCCTGCCTGAGGTCACCTTCACTCACTGTAGGAAGTCACCGCAAAAAGGCTGGGAACATTAAAAAAAAACATAATTAAGACAAAAAACAACAAAAATTAAGGCTAATTCACAAAAGTCAACAAATAAGGGAAAAAGGAAAAAAAACATTGAAATTTGAAAATCAAATTGGGAAGGCTCATTTAAATATCACATGGCATAATGTAATATTTAAATGAATAATGGCATATTGTAAAAATGCAGATTTTTATGATATGCCTTGAGCTTTGAACAACTACAAAAAAAATATTTAAATGGGGGGTTATTTGATCGACTAAACAAAGAAAATCACAACCAAATTGGGAAAAACAAAACCTTTTGGTATAGCTTAAGAATGTGGATTTTTAAGATATGCCTAAAGCTTTGTTGGGCTAAAAAATAAAAAACATAAGAAAAATAATAAAAAGATAATTAAAATTAAAATTGTGTGTCCTGTGTGTGACTGTGTGTGTGTGTATATGTGTGTGTGTGTGTGTGCATGTGCGTGTGTATATTTGAATGTGTAATTGTGTGGGTATGTGTGTGTATTTGTAAGTGTGTCTATGTGTGGGTGAGTGTGTGCGTGTAAATAGGGGTCATAATCAACAGATCCTGACTTTTTTTTCTTGGAGTTTTCTCTCTGGAAACAAAAGTACATTAGTTATCAAAGGTTAAGAAAATAATTATAATATATATACTGCATAATGTACAGTCTTATATTCTCATTTGCATTTTGTGTCATGCGTAGTAACGACCTCAAGAGGGACCCACAGCACGTCAGAGTGCAGAGAGGTTGCAGCTACACCTTGTGCTCACTGGGCATATTGTCGTCACATGCACAATTATGTGAAGAAACTGATAAAACAAATAATTAAAAAAACAGTACAAAAAATTAAAAGAAATCATTCTGCCCAGTAGGTTTAGATTAGCCTTATTTTGATTCATTTTGCTTCCACGTTACTTCAGAGGCTTAGGCCTACTAGAAAATCCCTCTGTGAAAGCAAGCCTCACTAGGATTACAGCCTCAGAGAGACTTAAGGAATGACACATGTTGGACACTTCCTACCTGCAAACTATACCTAAAATGGACGGCGTTTTGTGGGATTGTTTGAACAAAGCAAACGTTGAGTACTGGATTTATAGACCCTGATGAGATTGGAGATGGATTTTCTAAACATGAAAAACATTATGACAATCAGCTCAAGTCAGTAGGTCATTTTCACAGATGAACAACATTGGCATGAGCGACGCAGCTGCAGCTATGGCTCCTCTTTCTCCAGGACTTCGTAGCAGCCCACAGACTCCAACTTCTCCTAGGAAATCACCTAAACAGAGTCTTGGATCTTCATCTCCGGGACTGCTATCTCCTGCGATGGGAAGAGCCAACGCCAATGATGAAGCAAAGCCATCTTCAAGTGTTGTCAACTCACCCAGCCATTCCATCATGAGCTCCCCAAAGCTATGGCACAAGACGTCCATCTGCAGGCTGGCAGAGGAGTTCTTCTGGATTGGAGGGAGTGTGGTGGCACAGCCCAAGTGGAGACTGGGACAGATAAGTGAGTGAAGTCTGTTGATGTGTCCCAAGCAGTATACATCTAGCTGAATCACATAGGGAATTGTCATGTCAAGAATCTTCATATCATCAAACCGAAAAAGGCATTCTCGTTGGTTGTAATTCCATCCATCCATCCATCTTCTTCCCCTTAATCCATTTCTGAGTCGGGGGGTGGCAGTCAGAGCTGCACCCAGTACACATAGCACCAGCCCCTAGGGTTGTAATTCATGCAGGAAAATACATTCTTGCTAATTATACATTATGTCCCACGTGAGAAAGAAAAAGCACATCTTTATAGTCGTGGCAGAGTAAAGGTAAAATGCATATGAGACTGTTCATATAGAAATGTTACAGTTAAAACTGGAGTACCCATGGCTTTGTCACATCTTTTGATAAGTTTTTTTTCAGTAAAGAAAAGTCCTCACTCAGGCAATAAGCCCTCAGAATGTTTTCTTATAAGATATTAACAGTGATTTGTTCACAAAATGTTAATTAAAGAAGACTCAAGACTCTGTTGGAACAAACAAAATGCATTTATGAAGTAAGGTACTCCAGCTTCAAATGTGACAATATGTTTTAAAAAAATAAATAAAAGACTTCATACTGGTCCTTTCTATGTACATATAAACATCATATTTTCTGAATCAGACTAAACAGAGTAGATGCATCCCTGTCACTTCCACATGCTGAACATGTATTTGAACACAGGTTAGTCTGGAGGCCATTGGCTCTGACACAAAGTGAAGCCAGCAGCAGATAATGGGCATATGGACAGCAGACAATCCCATGGGATTAGCCTCAATGATGTTCAGGGGTGTGTCACGTCCATCTTAGCCGTAGATTACAAACAAAGGTTAACCATACCACGAGAGAAAAACACAAGCAGCAACTACCCGTCAGGATATTGTGTTTGTGTGTTGTTGAATTGGGGTTCAAGGTGATCTTCATTGTCAGGTCAAGACCATGAGATCTTGCTGACATTTCTCAAACTAGCACGAATTCAAGAAGACAATAGAGAATTTTATTTACATTTTACAAACATGTTGTTGGAGTGTGCAAAAAAGGTTTTAAATGCAATTTTATAATAAACTTACAATCTACTTTAATGTACAGTAACGTGTCAACTCATTAACTCACCACCAACTAGTTTCATGTCGATCTTTATTATATGAAGGTGGGACACCTGGTATCCCATCACAGTGCTAGCCAGGCCCTGTCCAGCTTACCTTCTGGGATCTGCCAGGATCAGACTTCACTCAGATACTGAGACTGTAACCATCTCGCTGATCCTTGAGTAAAATGGAGAGTTGGAGAATCTTTTTTTGCTCATTATGAAATTCTCTGATGACATAAAGTGCCGCAGTATTAGAGCATTTCAGAATAAACTAAACTATATTTGGGAAATCTCCTGTTGTTGTTGTTGTTGCATGTAAGTATATGAAAGGTGCAATTCAAATATATTTTCTTCTTCTACATAAATACTTGTTGCAGTTGAGAGATGCATGTGCAGCATGCAGACAGGGACACAGATGTCCAAACTGAAGGGGAAGAAGAAAGGGCTGGTGCGCTTCTTTTACCTGGACGAGCATAAGTCCTGTATCCGCTGGCGACCATCACGGAAGCACGACAAAGCCAAAAGTGAGAACCTGGACTACATTAAATGCAATATTAAGAAAGCAGAGGTTCCATCATTGGGATTGGGACTTCATTAACCCATATCTGGCCTATTTCAGTATTTGCTCCATTATTTGAATATCTGTAAGAACATTATAATATGCTATTTGCTTTCTATATGCTTCAACTGTCAGTAATATTAATAACGCAATAATAACAAATTTCTTCATTCTAATCTAGAGTATGCACCTGTGTGTGCAATGCTATATGAAGTAGATTTAAATTCCAGGACATACTGAATTTTCATGTAAATGAACTTGAACTTACTGTTGCAGTTACCATTGACTCCATTCACGAGGTCTGCGAGGGGAAGAAGTCAGAGATGTTCCGTAGATACGCAGACAACCGCTTCGACCCCAACTGTTGCTTCAGTATTTACTTTGGGGCTCGGGTCAAGTCCTTGGACCTGGTGACCAGTAACGCAGAACAAGCACGAACATGGATCCATGGACTCAAGTACCTCATGGCCGGGATCAGCGATGAAGACTGTCTGGCCCGAAGGCAGCGAACCCGAGACCAATATCCTTCAGTGATTTATAACAGAGCTGGAAGTTTTAAAATGATACTGTTGACTTACAGACCTCCAGGAGGTGCTTGGAAGTGATGTCATTTAAGTATTATCTTGATATGTAGTTTGTGTTGCTGTTGTGGTAAATGTTACACTCTAAAAATCAAATTTGTTAGAGCAAAATTGGTTAAGATTAGATAAGATAGACTTGACCAATATATTGGTCAGAATAACCAATTTGCATTTACTGGCGCTGTGGCCAAAATAAATTGGTTGAAAACACCACCATAGTGCCTCAGCAGGGGAGTGCCTGGTTTGTGTTGTGATGGGAGACCTCTCAGTACAACAGATGCCTCCAGACGGCTGTAAAGTGCTGAACGGTCGTTGTATGTGTCTTGTGTGTGAATGCAAAGGTTAGTAGTCTGCTAACTACATCAACATTTTTGTCAAAACAATTTTTTGCTATGACCAATGCAGATTGAAATTTGCACCATTTATAGATTGGTTTATTTATCAAAAGAGCGGGGTTCATCAACTTCCTACTTGACCACCAAACCCTCGTGCTGTTCTCGGGTCAAATTGATCTGCCACAGTGATTTAAAAAGTACCCTAGATCATTGTTTTCAAAGCTGAATTAAAATGACTTGTTTCTAACTTGACCTGGCTCATTTAGAGCCTTTTGGACCAGAGCATGTTTTCGAGCCGAAGGAGCCATGGGTCAGAGCGACCCAAAAGAATAGTGTCAGGGCTTTAACAAAAAGTGCACTTCCCTGTAGTGGTATTCTAATCTTTGCTTTTGAACCTTAACTCTGGCTTAAATGGTTGCAGCAGACTTTCTCAGAGGCTGATAAAAATTGTGATGGGACTCTGAGTATTGGAGAAGTTCACCAGCTGCTCCACAAACTCAACGTCAATCTTCCCAGACAGAAAGTCAAGGAGATGTTTCAGGTGAGAGGGTCTGATAAAGTTGAATCCCACACCCCTAAAAACGTGTATATAGGTCTGGTATGCGCCTCCTGTATGGCAACCTCACTCCCATCTCTGTGTGGAGTGAGAGATGAGTGTCTAATAAACAATTTTAAAGCGCTTTGTGACTCCGGTCTGTAAAAGGCACCGCATAAATAAATATTACTTTAAGAAAAAAAAAAATACTTTCTGGAGGTGGGTTAAATGCTGGGGCGACAGTAGCTCAGTTGGTAGAGCATTGGCCTTTGAGCTTGAAGGGTTCGAGCCCACCACAAGACCTACTTCATGACTCCTGTCGTTGTGTCCTTGAGCAAGACACTTAACCCCACTTTGCCTGGAGCCCCGCTAAAAGATCAAGGCTCCTGTGGACTCACCACCTGCAGG
The DNA here is from genome assembly GCA_964034765.1 of Knipowitschia caucasica. Classification (NCBI taxonomy): domain Eukaryota; kingdom Metazoa; phylum Chordata; class Actinopteri; order Gobiiformes; family Gobiidae; genus Knipowitschia; species Knipowitschia caucasica. Next base: position 38,272,927 of record OZ035828.1, on the reverse strand, counting down.
AGGATCAGTGAGGGGCTGATGCTCTGTGTACTGGGTGCAGCTCCGACTGCCAACCCCCCCGACCCAGGAATGGATTGAGGGGAAGAAAATGGATGGATGGATGGGTTAAATGCTTATATGCAGAGGACAATGGTCAAATTAAATAAAAATAGATTAAACTACACTTGGAAACAATCTCCAAGGAGATAATTGTTATGCCACAATGTGGACGAGGCTTATTGCTGAAGATACAACATTTTCATCAAATTGCATATATTTAACTCAAGGAAAAGTAAATACAGTACATGAGCAAGCCTTAAACAAAAATACCACAACCACAGACGGAGACGGAACGCAAACTAACATTATGCAACACTACAGATAATGATTCTATATGGCAACTAAGAATGAAGAAGACAAAAAAGGCATTAATAGTTATAAATCTTCTGTGCACAAGTCGTACACAGACACAGCCCCAGGGCTGACACTGGACCGAGCGCCAATGGACAAATATGCAGTGTGGAGTATTTTGGCAGAGTATGCGGAGTCCCACAGAAGACTGCTAGCCCCCTCTGAGCGGACCAGATGGCCTCAGTTTAAGCTGCAATCGTGCATTAGTTTGGTTCCTCCGTCCTCCCGCCCAAAATGTGGCTTTTGGGAGAGACCATAAAAAACACTTTGGCCGACCAGTTTTTCAAAATATGCTCCAAAAGCAAAAAACATATGTAGGATATTGTGTTCCAATGGAGTGGAAGATGGATATGAATGTAGAGGGAGGCAAAGAATTCTGCGGAACTAGACTAGAAAAAATAACATAAATCACAGCAGCTTTACAAGGGACTTACCAAGCACATTGAGTTTGAGTTAAGTTTCTGCTACAGGGACATTTCACACAGTTTCCCTCGGTGATAGTACCCCAGTTTGACAACACAATTGAACTGCACATTACAAAGGATTGGAGTACAAGGAAAGGTGAAGGATCAATTCCATTTTTGACTCATTGAACTGAATAATGACCAATAAAGAGAATGGGCCTCATTCACGAACGGTTCTTAGGAACAGATTTGTACGTAAATCCTACTTACGCGGTTTTTACGAAGAAAGTGGCATTCACGAATATTTCTCGTAACCAGAATTTCTCTTGGGCAAGTACAAATCCTACGAGTCCTCAGGAGCACTCCTACGCATTCAGTGCCGACATGTTCACACGCCGGGGTTGTCCTCTTTGGTGAAGTTGAATAAAAATACAACATTCCAGTGATATGTCCGTCATATCGATGTATGTATTTATTTATTTGTAGTAATCTTTATTAGTAATCTTTATTTATATACCGCCTTTTTCACTGCAGATCTGGCCTACTTTTTAATTCATTTTGAAATGAAATGTGCCAACGCTTTATCAAATACATTGGAAATCTTGCCGTGTATTAGTGACCCCTTCCTATTTATAGGGGGCATTTCTTTATCCACGGGCCACAGAACAACGGCATATATACTGCTGCTGCAGGAGGTTACTGGGTCCGCGCTGAGTCTCTGCGCTGGTCTCTCCTATGGATCTATACGGGTCTGCGCTGGTCTCTTCCATATACGGGTCTGCACTGGTCTCTCTCCATACGGGTCCGTGCTGCCTGCTCCTGGATCCATACGGGTCCGCGCTGGTCTCTCAAGTCTGGTCTATGCGGTCTATCTTCGGTCCGCGCTGGTCTCTGCGCACCGGTCTCTCCAGTCAGGTCACTACAGTCTATGCGGTCTCTACAGGTCCGCGCTGGTTTCTGTGTGCTGGTCACTCCAGTCTCTCCTCGGGTCTGCATTGGTCTCAGCGCTGGTCCGCGCTGGATCTCCTCCCAGGGTCCAAAATATTTTGAGATTAATCTCAAAACATTTTGAGATTCATCTTTAAAATAATACATAATATATTTTTAAATTAAGCTCATAACATTTTGAGATTAATCTCATCATATTCTTAGATTAATCTCATAATTTTGCTAGTTCGACTTTATTATCATAATATTTCGACTTTTAAGTCAACATTTTATAACTTTATTCTCAGTCTGGTAAAAGAAGAAAAAAGGCCTGCTTTAGGCCTGTTGCTGTTTCCTCAGCCGTCTGCACACGGCCCTGCAGTCTGCAGGCCAGTCTGCAGTCTGCAGGCCCTGCATTAATGGGCGGTTACTTATGCTAAGTACCTATGCTAATGAAGCACCTGGCACGCGCGCTGTACTTAAGAGGAAATGGGATTCATCAATCTGAGAGAACAGCTGCGAACAATTCAGCGGCTTACGAGTGCGTTGATGAATCCCACGTAGGGATTTCTTAGAAATCTACTTAAGGACAACTTGAGAAGAAAGTTGAGTAGTTTCTTACGAAGTTATTCGTGAATGAGGCCCAATGTGTCTACAAAATCAAACCTAAAATGAATTTCTTAAGAGCTTATATTTCACTGGAGGCACAAAAAAGGCTGCGTGTGGACTTTTGATAATATTGCATGCCAACAAACTATGATCTGGTAGATTAATTACACTTTATTTTCTCACAGGAAGCAGACACAGATGAAAACCAGGGAACTCTTGGGTTTGAAGAATTTTGCTCATTTTATAAAATGATTTCAACGAGACGAGACCTGTACCTCATCATGATCTCATACAGCAACCAGAAGGAAGTGATGGACTTACAGGATCTGGCGCGATTTTTGGAGAATGAGCAGAAGGTACAGATGATCATTCAAATGTCTTTGTATAGATTTAGAAGTATTTTTTTGTTTTTATAGATGCGAGGTCTGGCAAGGGAACATCTTGTCGACATTATGAACAAATTTGAACCGTGTCCTGAGAACCTTCAGCGTTTAGTTCTGGGAATCGATGGTACTTTTATTATAGATCATTACCAAATCAACCAAAGTAAGTTAAAGCAAAGGTAATTTCATCGTTCTGTCGTTTCTGCCCAAGGTTTTACAAACTACATGCGGAGTCCAGCGGGAGATATATTTAACCCTGAGCACCATCAGGTGAATCAGGACATGAGCCAGCCTTTGAATAACTACTACATTGCCACTTCTCATAACACCTACCTGACCGGGGACCAGCTGCTGTCCCAGTCCAGGGTGGAGATGTACTCCTATGTTCTGCAGGACGGCTGCCGCTGTGTGGAGGGTGAGACAAGTTTTTCTCCCTAACAGAAAGAGTCTTGATACTGCCAAATCAGACCACAATATGCTGTCTTTATTTATTTAGAAAACACATGATCTTTTCCATACTCATACTTATGTAAAAAAAAGAGCCCTGTGAGTCACTATTTGACTCCTGGGGCTGAGAGCGGAGGGACAGGGTGTCCTCTAATGTTCTCTGTTCTGTTTGATCAGCAGATCTAAAGATGTGTCAGAGGCCCACAGTACATATATGAGAAAACTAGTGATTTTGAGAGCCAGGAGGAACTTTTTAGATACTTTTATTACATTTGATAAATATTAGAATTATTTGAATTGGTAATGTACCGTGTACTGTTGACTTTATAAGTGTAAGCTAACAAGGATTGTATCCATAAAAAAAACAATCTCGGATGTACATCCAGTCTTTTTTATGCTTAGCAGGTCTGAAACTGTAGACACCGCTGTTATTCTTCCCATGTAAGCATGGTATGGGGTGCGTTCACACTTATTAATCAGGACGCACCAGTGGACATTTGTTTGGTGCTTTCACAAATGCATTTGTACAAATGAAGCATAATCATCAACACATTGATAGTGAATCACTTTGGGTTGACTGTTGCAGTGGACTGCTGGGACGGCCCTGATGGAGAGCCCATCATACACCATGGCTACACTCTGACGTCCAAGATCCTCTTCAGAGACGTGATAGAAACTATCAATAAATATGCCTTCACCAAAACACCGTAAGTACATAGTGTCAATTGAAGTACGATAAATAGTCAAATTCTAGCATCTACTGAGAAAAACTCAACAAAACTCCATGACATTTTTCCCCTTCTGCTCAATTTTCCAATGTGTTTTTTTGCATTCTGTTAGTAAAAGATATTTTTCTTTACTGTGTGGGGTGTTGAAAGCATTTCAAATTCCAAAGTGTTTTTGATCGAAAGAGTTTCCTTGAATTATAGACAATCAAATAATAAGTAGAATAAGTCACAGCAGCAGCATTCCAAAAAGATGAACTTACCAACTTTAAATTAAAAGTGATACATAAAAGAGGATGCAGTGCAGCAGACTATTTTCTCATACTGTAACGGTTGGGGGACCCTTAATCCATTTCCTGGTCCTCCCGACCCAGAAATGGATTAAGGGAAAGAAAAAGGAAGAAATTGGACGTTACCTGGTCTTCGGTCTCTGCAGGTTCCCGGTTATCTTGTCCATTGAGAACCACTGCACTGTGCCTCAGCAGAAGAAAATGGCAGAATATCTCAAAGAAGTCCTGCAGGACAAACTGGACCTGTCCTGTGTCAATGCTCACGAGTTCAGGAAGCTACCGTCTCCTGAGATCCTCAAGGGGAAGGTCTTGATCAAGGTCAGCCATTACCATTGTCTCTTAACTTGACTAAAAGCAGATCCTGTAGCAAGAGCTTTACAGGGGCAAAGGTTTAGCAACAGTTTAGTAACACAGAAACAACCTACATATTTGGTATATTTTGTGGTAGTTTGATATAGCCATGGCATACATCTCAAATCATTTACTAAGTGTAATTGAATTGTGTCATGCTGTGTTAGGAAAACCTTTAAAGTAGCACTCAAAATATGTTTTTCCTATCTTAGTTTAGGCATAGAACTATAGTTATTGCCCTTAGGAAAAAGTAGCTTAATTTATATTCAATGCCCTCATGCCCTCATGCTCTCTGAAGTACACTTGAAAGAAAGATAGCACATGATACAAGTAAGAGTAGAGGTTTGTGAGGAGGATTAACAGCAATTTAGATGAGAGTGGTTTTTTGTTTAGCTAGTCAAGTAACATCAAATCTACAATTAGACAGGCCTATATATGGCTAAACATGAGTCTAATCTAAACCAAGAGAAAAACACAAGTTGATGGGTACAGCTAGTCTATCTGGTAAGCATTTATAATTCCTGGAACATGGCCAGCAGAGGTCTTTTGTACGTGCTATATAAATAGATGAATAGAAATGAAACTGCAGATGTACTTTCTCCCCTCAGGGCAAAAAGCTGCCTGTAAACCTTGACCCCACTGCAGAGGAGGGCGATGTGTCTGATGAAGATACTGAAAACGAGGACATTGAGGAGGAGTCAGATGAAGACGACCGTTCACCTGTGAATATCATTACTGAACTGACTAAATTCAAAGTTTCTCACATTACTGGAGATGGAAATTCTAAAGGGACTCTATGTTTCAACAGGATAGAAACAGCGCAACATCTGCCAATCCCCCCAAGAAGGCAAAGCGCTTTGGAAGGTCAATCATGAGAAGTTTTAAACGAAAGGTTAATTAGAATTTTACGTTTGGATTTTATATTTTTGCAGTTAACATTCCTTGAGTTATATTTGAATGAATGGAATAGCTGGAGTTGTGTTTTGGCCCATGGAAAGTGGGATGGTTACTTAATCCCGCTAAATGAATGATTAATAAAAATGTATTTGTTTTTTTTAGAGGAAAAAGAGAGCGCGCTCCAAAAACAAATCAGTGTCAGATGGAGAGTCGGATTACAATGGCAGCAGAGACAGGACTCAGATTGTCTATCATCCAAAGTGAGTGGAACTAACGGCAAGCAAGTGGATCCTATTTTGTTTAAGTCCTTTAAAAATGTAAATTGTATTCTTAAAAAAGTTATTCATTCAATATTTTCACCCTTGTGCAATCCTTGAGTCAACGTGACCCGCCACAGTGATTAAAAAATACCCTAAATTTAAAGAAATTCAAGCTGAATTTTGATGATTTTTCCTAACTTGACCGGCCCTGGGTCATTAGACCCTTTTAGAGCCTAATTTTATTATACTATTAAACATCTGTGGAGGGTCTTTTTGACCCGAGGGTAAGGGTAGTTTCTATATGTCCCCATGTCAACATGTTTACATCATGTTTGTTAATCTTCCTTGATAAAAAAAACTATGGACACTATGTTCATTATATTTATGTTTACAGTTTAGATTATCCAATCAGAGAGCAGGGGCTTGGGTGCATTGTGTTAGAAGTTATATTTTCTTTCTCCATGACTTCATTAGACCACTGATTGTGCATAATACTTAGGGCCCCTTTAAACATGTAGAATTTCAGAAAGTGTTTCCAGTTAAAGATCAGTTCTTGATTTGAAGGAGGATAATTTCACAGCTTGCTGTCTTTGGGGAAGTAAAAAAAAAAAAATACAAAATAGAACATTTTTACTCTTGGACAATGTTGTGCTTTGTATCACCTTTGATGTTATTTTATTTCCATGTCTAGAAAAAGGAAAACAATGAGGCTTTCTCGCGCCCTGTCTGATCTGGTCAGGTACACCAAATCCGTGCGAGTTCATGACATAGAAACACAAGGTGATTATGACTTCATAGTTATTGTCAAAGATACATAATCATACATTCTGATCACCACTTCTCCCTCTGTCCCTCAGCGAGCACCAACAGTTGGCAGGTGTCTTCTCTCAATGAGACTGTTATGAACCAGATCTTGCAGCTGAAACCCGGGGAGTTGGTCCGTTTTAACCAGAGACAGCTCCTCAGAGTCTATCCATCCAACTACAGAGTGGACTCCAGCAACTTCAACCCTCAGCCCTACTGGAACACTGGCTGCCACATGGGTACGTCGCAATTGAATCTATCCAATGAACCTTTCAAACTTTCAAAGCATAAAACTAATTGTCTGAAAATGTATTGATAAAATCCGCTCTTTAATCGCTAACACTAGTTTTCACATGTATTTTTTGGTTTCTATCAACTTTTTTTAGACAGAAAAGTGAAAACCCCCGTCATTGTACATTTTTCCGCTGTGAGATAGTTAGAATGTCCTTTATTTGTCCCACAATGAGGAAATTTCAGTATGAAAAACAAATTTTATTTTATCTTATCTTATCTTATCTTATCATTCAGGTGATAAAATAAGATTGAGATTGAGAGATCCTTTTTTTGTCCCACAGCGGGGAAATGTTAGTGTTGCATCACCAGCTACAGTACAGGACAGTAGGAAAGAGAATACCATAATAGCATAATAAAGAAGAAAGTATAAAATCTCTAGCTTTAGCATAATTTCCTCAAAGTATGCAAAAAATAACATGTTATCATAAGTAAATTTGTTGTTGTCTCATTTGGTCACAAAATGATACTATAACCAGACTCTTTCAGTTTGTCCATCAACATTATTTATGAATAAATAAAATGAGGTACCCTGGATTCAATGTAGCGAAGTTTTAACTCCACTCAAATGGCATGAAGAGCGGCACAATAACTATAGTAACAACTTTATGAAATGAAACTACAGCCTAAGAAAAACTCCCAAAAAAATCTTTAAAGTCAAACATTTCACAGAAAAAAAAAAAAAAAAAGGAAAAAACCAACAGCTATCACTGGAACAATGGCAACTCTGACACATGATTACCAAGAGGTCGAATCATCAAATGTTTTTAATACCTAATATGTAAGTAATTTGCAGGAAAATTAAACTTGTGAATTAAACTGTGCTGTATTATGTTGGTCAAAAGAAGCATGTCCCGTTCCCACATTTTGATTTTTTAACTATCATATGGCGTCTGTAAATATTTCAGTTGCGTTGAATTATCAAACTGACGGTCGAATGCTGGAGCTGAACCGGGCCAAGTTTGCCAGCAACGGAAACAGTGGATTTGTGCTGAGGCCCAAGTGCCTCAATAAAGGTGGGTATTTTGAAATGGTAAATGTGAGCAACTGCTACATAAATACAGTATACAATGTCTTAATTTCTTTATAGGTGCCTTTAATCCCATGTTAGATGATCCTCTGCCAGGACATAGAAAAACACAGTTAATCCTGAAAATCATTAGTGGACAGCAGCTTCCAAAACCAAAAGATTCAATGTTGGGAGACAGAGGAGAGGTACGTTTACAATACCTGCTGAAAATGAAAGAAATATGCTCATTTTCTGTAATTTTCCACCCGTAGATCATTGATCCCTATGTTGAGGTGGAAATTATTGGTCTACCCATGGACTGCGAAAAGAAACAAACAAGAGTCGTGGATGATAATGGTAAAATTATGAATTAAAAAATGATTTGAAAAGTATTTCTTCAATCTGTTTTGAAATGTATTCTGTAACCCAGGTTTTAATCCTATGTGGGAGGAGACTCTTGTGTTCAACATTCAAATGCCTCAAATAGCTCTGGTGCGATTTGAGGTGTGGGACCATGATCCAATTGGACGTGACTTCATTGGACAGAGAACGATAGCTTTGAGAAGTATGCTCCCAGGTACAGAGATATAAATGTCTTCTCTAACTGCAGTTCTCATATTCTCAGATCATACATATAAATAAATATACTTATTCCTGACCTGTAGGCTATCGTCATGTGTACCTGGAAGGCATGGCAGAGTCCTCCATTTTTGTTCATGTTGCCATCCACGACAACACTGGAAAGGTGAGATTTCTGCTGACTTTGAATGGATTTTTATTTATGCTAAAAGTTGTAATTCATTATGGAGTTTGTAACATTTTTCACTAAAAAGCTGGACTACCTAACTTTTTATTTAAGACATTTCTTCCAACCAAAAGTTTTTTGTTAGTAAGATAGTGTGAACAAATGCTGTCTTGTGCATGTCCATGTTGCATGTATGTTGTCTTTTGTATATTTGTAAGAAACAGCTCAGTGAGTCACAAATTGATGCTTTGGGCTGAGAGCTGATTGGCTTTGCAAGAGTGGTTCTTCTTTTACACTTTTCTGCCTGAAAACACTGATCTAAAGATGTGAAAACTAGTGATAAAACCAAATTTTATTGAACAGGAGAAACTGGTTGCATTTTATTACACAGACTAGTAACATTACTGTGATATGAAAGTCAAGTACCCCAGCTTTAATGAAGATATTACTGAATCTTTTTTTGCAAGAAATTAAATAACAGATGTGGGAGCCTTTTATTAACTAAGTAGCTTGCATACTTTTTGATCTAATGCCTTGATCTGCAACAAAATTTTCCTATATATGTATTTTTTATTTTGTAGGTGAAACCCACTAATGCCGTCCAAGCCGCTAAGAAACACATCCAGAAGGCAGCTCAGAAGCACATAAAAGGACAACCTCGACAAGCGTCTTTGGACTTCTCTGTCCAGTCTTCAGACGATGCACGTTCAATTTATCGGCGAGATCTGGACACGTTGTCACAGGACAGTAAAAATGGGGACGGTTTTCCTTTTGGTCCTGCAGCTATGGCAGCTATCCACAAGGGCGCGATGAGCGAGCCAGTGCGGCGCGCCCAACGGGTCAATTTCCAAGAACCTCCACCCAAACCAAAAAGGGGCATATTGACGCGAATGGCAAGTGTTGAGTCCCCGCCTCTCACCCCAGCACCTTTCGTCTCACCAGACACTTTTGACATTGTTTCCCAAGATTCTACGGATACTACTGAGAATCCCAGTTTAGTCCAAATAGAGCCACAACCAGCGGCCCTTCCATGTTTTGTAGAGGAAGAAGAAATTCAAACGTGCGAATTTGAGCAACCTGAAACAATGAACGATTCACCACAGCTAGAACTCGACGACGAAGCGGACGCAAAAATGACCTCTGAGACGAAACAGCATTCCCTCTCTCATCACATTCAACGACCACTCATTCCACCTCCATCTCCTCCCAGAATCAGACGGACATTAGAGACTCCAGCGGCCCCAAGACCCTCCTCACCAATACGGACCAAACACCGATCGCAAAGTTGCCCGCCGAAACATTTACCCTCACAGACGCCAATGTTGAACCGTAAGACTGAGTTGCAATGGCAGAAAAGTGAGGACAGTTACAGTGGCCATGTGACGTCCATCCCCAACGGTGTGTGTCTGTCCGAAAGTTCTTCCATTAGCAGCGGGAGTACAGACAGCCTGGAGTTTGTGGCTTCAAACGTCCCGGTCAAATCAGGGCTAGATGATGGCACTTTGCAACGGGAAATGAAGGCGCTTTTTGAACAGAAGATGAGAGAAATTCATTGCAAGTCACCCCTGTTTTTCGAAGACAATTTTGAGTAATTATTGATTTCATAGATGTTTTTAGATGCTGTAGAATCAGATTAGAGGAGGAGGCTGGAATTTCACTGGCGGACATGCGTGATGGCCGATACAAAGCAGTGTTTGAGGCAATGAATGTTTGAGTTCACATGCAGTGTTTCCGCGCATGCAAAGTAAAGCTGAGGGGAAGAAGATAGTAGCGACTCACTACTCCAGGCCGTGAGAAAAACCAGTTAGGCTGGTCTCGGCTCCAAAAGGTCTGACACTTGCAATCAATCTCAATCCTGGCCATTGGGGTGTACCCGGAAAGAAAATTACCTTTTGTATGGAGAATTATGCTGTTGTATGGCGTCTTCTTTCCTCTCAAAAACGGCTTTACAGGATGGTCCAAAAGTCAGCTCTCGGTCCAACGCTACATTCCAGATGTGTTTATGTGTCTATAAGAAAAACTCTTTCTTACATTTATTGACAGAACTGTTTTATCTGCGAGAGTCAGAGTTTTGAGCAATAATGTGTTACTATATTCACAACTACAAAGGGGCACCATATATATATATATTTTTTTTTCAACAAATAGGGATGATGGCAGTTCTGTTGTTTTTGCAATTAACATAGATTTTATACAAATTGTACGGCCGCTAATGCTAGCTGTTATGATTAGCATTGGCTTCAGGTGCCACCAACTACAGGTATATACCATAGTGTTTTACAGATAACAACGACAGCTGGAAGGGCAAAATGCCGCTTCTGCCCTCCAGGCATCAAGCAAGTTCATGATCACATGTGTGTGACATCACTACAAGTCTATTGGCATTTCTTACCGCATCCCTCCAGCCATGAGCCCTGTGTGAATTGATTTAAGTCTACACATATGATTAAAGGCAAGATGGTGTTTCACCTTTTTGAGAAGTGTGAGATGGATGATTCTAGTCGAGGATTTACTCCATGTGCAAGAACAAAACAAAAAAGTTTTAGATTTGCTCTTCTTTCATTCTCACATTACTGATTACTGTTATCTCAACATATCTTTTATGAAAAAATAAAAAGGCAATAGCATATTCCTTTATTCATTTATTTTTATTCTGGAAACTCAAAGCATCAATAATAATAAACCACTAAATCGCTGCTGTACTAAAATGCTACAAGATTCAGGGTTAAGGCGACATTATGAACTGTGTTGAATCAGTTTCTCCTTGTTTCGTTTTGGTTCAGTTTCAAAATGTTCTAATTTGGATTTTAAAAATGTTTTTATTTAGGATTCTGGTTTACAAAATTTCAATTGTTTTTTAGCCTACTCTAATCAATGATATAATTCAACAAATAATCATTTACATTTCATATTTATCTAAATGTGTCTGGTAAATGAAATAATATGCCACATTTTATGTTTTGCTCATTAGTCATTTATAAAAAATACATGTCACATGCACAAACAGGAAATGACACATAGACAAAGAAAAAGTCTCTTTATTGTTGCCAGTCCAACAAGGTTCACTTGGTCTTCTGATAGATTCTATAAGTTAATTATCTTCTTTAAGACCATTGTTTTTATTTTTATTAACTGCTGGTGCGCAGTCTCCCATCAGTAAGTAAGTAATCTTTATTTATATACCGCCTTTTCACTGCAAATCTGAGTCTCAAAGCGGTTTACAATTGTTAATTTTTGGGCACTTGTCTCTCACTCCACACAGAGATGGGAGCGGGGTCGCCGAACAGGAGGCGCATGCCAATCCTATTGTACATATTTTTAGTGGTAGGGGAAACCGGAGTACCCGGAGGAAACCTACGCAGACACGGGGAGAACATGCAAACTCCACTCAGAAAGGCCCTGGTCCGGCCGGGATTCGAACCCAGGACCTTCTTGCTGAGAGGCGAGAGTGCTATCCACTCAGCCACCGTGCCGCCCAGGGTAGTCATGGGATGGTCATGGGATGTTCCTGCGGCGTGTCTTGTCAGAAGCACACTGTTTTTGGTGCTGTCTTCTCACCACCAGAGGCACTCCTGAGAAAACCTCATCTATGAAATACCACGCATGTCATGCAATAAAACCGACATTGTGGAAACAGGGAGGGCTTTCAGTACACAAGAGAAACTCAAATTGTCTATTTCCATCCACTGTAAAAGAGAGAACCACATTATGGACTAAGCAAAAAACAAAGGGGCTGAAAACAACAAAACTGACGCTGGACCATAGACCGGGACGAGGGAGAATTTTTACTCTCACTCTGAAGAAGTAGGACTACAGATGACGCTTTCGTCCTGCTTCTAGTGGTCGGAAAACAGTGCCAAAAACTGTGTAAAACAGCTGACATCACGTGACCACTCTGAGAGAGACCTCACACCAGCAGTCAAAATGGAAAATTCCACTCTGTTCTTAGTAATAATCAACTTGTAGGATGTATTGTTGCCAGATAGTTATAGCCAGACTAAACCAGAATCAAACCAGGGGTCGTGTGACTACAGCCTCCCTTTCAGTGTTTTTGTTCTTTCAGTGAAATTGTAAGATAAAAAAGTATAGTTTTATCAACCTGCTATATTGTTTACATTTTTCACATGTTGTATACACTCTGCTGGAAATGTTTACAGAAAAAATTTACGCCATTGCCAATTGTACATATAAACAAGGAAATGTGCACTACAAATATCTAATATGATCTATTGTGATCTATTATACTTTGTGTAAATCTCATATTAAATTTCAATTTAATAATGTTAGGAATCTCCTGTCATGTAATAAAAAAAGCTTTTTTTTATGCTTTGTCCTTATTATTTTCATCTGTTTCCTGCGGTCTTGCTTTGTTGGTCTTGAAGCGCAGACGTAGCTGTTCGATCAGCACAGAGCAACACGGTTTCTATAAGAAAAACACAGAACAAGTTCAGTTGTGTTGTATATGTTGTGAAAATGCCATCCTATTTAAACTGTTTTGTCCTTGCATGAGTAGTATTGGTTTATAACAGTAATATAGAGTTGCAAAAAAGCATTCTTGTTATATTTAGTTACATATATATTCAGCAGAATAGGCTGTAATAGTTTGTACACAGCTGTAGAGTAGATTTGATATTGCAATTTACAATCGACTTGGAATTGCTTGTGCAGAAACCAACCTCCTCCCCATCACTGCCTCTTTAGTGAAGGATCATCATGTAATTGGCTCAGGTTCCTTTGCAGCCAGGGTTTAGGCCCTGTGGGGTTCGCACGCTCATTGCTGCTATCAAATTCCATCCTGCATATGTCTTTCAATATTTCTGGCGGCTCTAATTTCCCAATCTTATTGAAAATGACATGTCCAAATACAATAAACTTGTAACATATCATGCTTCTGCTGGAGCTATTTGTCTTATAATGCAGTATAGTCATGCAAACAAGCCAAAATATATGATTCTAATGCCATCTGTATCTTGAATCTTTCCAGTTGGAATTATGTTAATTGTAAAATCCTTGGTCAAATACAGTGAAAAGCAGACAAAATTGTGTGTTCATCTCAGCTCCTCCAGATTTGTGTCTTGCCCCTCACTTTGAGAACCCATTGCTTGTACACTCCATACATCGTCTACACTTCAGTTCTTACCTTCTGTTCTGCTGCTCTGGTTCGGCAGTAGCTGATGAGCTCCAGTACCGCCAGGAGGAGCCCCAGGCCTAAACCCAGGGACAGGAGCAGGAACAGCCCCTTAAGTCCGTGGGAAGGCCCCTGTGTGGTCCCACTGTGGTCCTGGTCCAAGCAGTGGCTGGCCCACCACTTGTTGCGCAGATAGGCCAGCTCCCCTGCCTCACTCAGCTGCAGAATGGCCACACTCAGGTTCTTAATGAGAGGAGAACCTGGGAAAGAGACACATTTCTTACATTATTGACTTGATGTGCAGTACAATACATACACGATATACAAACCCTGGTTCAATGTATGCTTTCATCTCCCTTTTGGAGAATTTGATTTTGAACTTAAAACTTTAAGGTGAAAAAGATACTTAATCAAGCTACAGTGTTTTTTGTTTGTTTACCAATCCTGATGCAAACAGAACCTAATCCAAAAACTGACCCTCCAAAATATCCTCAACATCAACAGCTACTAAAAATGTATAGTCCTGCCATTGTAATCCCACACAAATAGTCAAAAAATCCAAGTCCAGGAATTTGTTTCTATAGTATTAAGTTCTCGGGGGCGACAGTAGCTCAGTTGGTAGAGCACTGGCCTTTGAGCCTGAAGGTCGTGGGTTCAAGCCCACCACGGGACCTTCTCCACCGACTCCCACTGATGACTGCTGTCGTTGTGTCCTTGGGCAAGACACTTAACCCTGCATTGCCTGAAGCCCCCGCTGAAAAATCAAGGCTGTATTGTCACTGACAGAGCAGCCGTCCTCCTGTGGACTCACCACCTGCAGAGGGTCAGTGAGGGGCTGGTGCTAAGTGAATTGGGTGCAGCTCTGACTGCCACCCCCCCGACCCAGAAATGGATTAAGGGGAAGAAGATGGATGGATGGATGGAGTATTAAGTTCTGCAAGATCCGCTTTGCACCATTATGGCAAAGAAAATGTGAAATAATATGTAGTGAAGACACAATTATATGTATGAATCATTTTCACTATCATTTTCTTATTTATCTGAAAAATACCAATGGGTGTTGCAATGCTGTATCCTCTCATCCCGATGACCTCGTGAGTGCGGACCAGATCACAGTGACGAGCCACAGCCAAGTCCAGGGACACGGACTCCCCGATGAAGGCGAAGTTTCCCTCTTTGGCCCTGCGCACCCCCTCGTCCATGGACGTGACAAAGCTCTTACTCCTCTCCATGTGCTCGTAAATCCTTCGATGGACCATGCTATTGGAATTCTGCAACAAAGACAATGAATGGTTTAAAAGTAAAATACCAAATCAGGCCTGATGTGAGATGGGTTGTTGCTTATATATTTCTAAAATAGAATGAAATATTGAAGCTATTCAACTAAAAGATATATACACATTCATCTCATCATATTTGCATATACTGTACATGTAAGAAATAACCCTGTCAGTCACTGTTTGACTGTTTGAGCTGAGAGCTGATTGGATTTTGCGCTTTGTGTTATCTGTATAATGCATGGGTTTTATATACTGTTTTTTTGGACATTCAAAGACGCTTCACATGTCCTTATTCATTCACTCCAAACTGGTGGTGATAAACTACTACTGTAGCCACAGCTGCCCTGGGGCACACTGACAGAAGTCTGGCCACCAGTATGTGCCATTGGCCCCTCAGACCACCACCAACCATTCACACACACCAGACTCATTCTAGGCAATGGGGGTGAAGTGTCTTGCCTACGGACACAACAACAGTTTGGCACTTTAAAAAAAGCACTTTGTAAATAGAGATGAATTGATTGGGTTTTTTTTCTTTCTGTGAGCTGATATAACAGAGGCCAATAACGCATGCATGTGAAAACTTGAAAGTTACATACCTCAGCTTTAAGGTTTTAAGATGCTTCTTTTAAAGCATGACTAATGTTTAGACCCACCTTGAAGAAAGCAAGAGTGGATGATCCCGCCAGGCACCCATACTCCATCGTTCCCTGATCGGCCAGATCTTCAAATCCTTTCACTGTGACTGAAGAAGACTGTGAGGAGTTGGAGGAGCTCAGGATTGTAAAATAATGAGCCAAAAGGAACAATGTAAATATCCACCAAGAGCAGCAGACCACACGACCAGAGAGAGATTTAGGATGAGGACCAGCACCTGCCATACAAGAGAAGAAGAGAGATGATTCAGCCAACGCTGCACAAATATCCACATTAGTTCCTTTTTGCATTAATGTAAAGTGTGTTCAGATTAGTCTGGGGACTCAGTAAAACTTGACAGGGGCCAGCTCGATATAGTGAAGAACTCTGCTCTGTGGGGCCATGATGTCTCAAATGCTGTGAGAATACAGCTTGTGAGCAAGGTTAGACTCTGTTCACTTCAGACGCAAATACACCGGACCTCATGATGTCACTGATCTTTTTTTAAAGAATCACTGATCAGTTTTAGAGGAAGTGTCTGAAGTCGATGTTTCCTTTCTTTTAGTGATTCCTTGCTGATGTGGGAGGGTCTATGGACATTGATGATCTGTGAGATTTAGGAACATTTATGGAAATGTATGCAAATGTATTAACATGTATGGACATTCATTCATTATGATGCTCTGATCTGAGCTTTTGTGATTTATGCCTTTACAAAAACGATTAGAATTGATTTTTTTTCTTTCAGCCTCACTACTGTAGACATAAAAAAATGTCTGGATGCAACTTCTTACCTTGTAAAGTCAAACTTCCAACTGTGTACCACACACTTTGCACAACGCTGAACTTGTTCTCACTTTCACATGGACTCAACCTGCAAATAGTAACAATGCATATTTGATACATAAAAGGTTATCCAAAAATATGTGTGGGGTTCAGACACAAATGACGTAGGATAAGTCACTGACCGTGCGAGTAGATACATGCACGCTGCAGTTCCGAGAAGGGCCACTAACAGGCTGATCCATGTCTGAGTGTTGAAGGGGGAGAGGAAGCTGAAGGAGCTCTGGTGTTCTGAGCTGTCTCTACGGAGCAGGATGCTGATTCCCGTCTGCATGAAAGGTTTGGTCATCCCTACAGCCTTCTCCCGAGCTGCTGTGAGAGTGAGAGGAGCAAAGGCCAGGTCCGCCTCCTACAGCAGACAAGACAACGGTTATAGCCAAATTTAAACAAAACAAAGAAATAACTCTGTCATAAATTCCATCCAGTTCCTCGATTTCAAAACAGCTTGGATGATCACTAATAAAATGAGTACCGTATGTTGTGGTCTGATTTGGACAACCAGATTTCAGGGTTATAAAATACATCTATCACAGTATTTTCAGAAGTTATACATTTTAATAAATATTAGTATTTAACATGAAAAAAATATTGGTTCAAAATTGTCTTTGCTGGATTTACTTGATCAGCTTTTCATACAATAGCTCAAACTTCAATAATGAGATGGTTGAATTGCCTTGTCCAAAGACTCAAAAACCAACCACTAACTTTTGAATTGCAAATGTTGTTTGGTGATTTATACTATTTGCAAGGAGCCTTAAAACCCCTCAGTATTTTGACAGGTTTTAGATTTGCTTAAGCATCAATAATGGCTAAGACAATAATATGTATCAACCATGTATGAAGTATTCAAATGTTAACTATGTACTCTTACCCCTCTGACAACTTCTCCAATCATCCCGTTCCAGTGCCCGCTCTCGTCCACTCTGCCATAGGAGCCATCCTTTACCAGCTGAACTTTGTATTTGAAGCCCACTTTTTTGGCCACTTCACGAAGCAAGTCCATGCAGAACCCCTCCAGCTCTAGGCCTTTTGACATGGTGTAGGGCTCTTGCTGTCAACCAAGAAATAAAACATGACAAAACCTCTGTATGCTTTATAGGCCAAATGTTTTAGTGGCAAATAACATTATTATACCATTATTGTGGTGATTCTCAGCTCTGCTTCCGCTGAAAAAAGAAAAGGGCTTTGCATAACTTTTTGAACTATCACAGTCTTCAAAAGGAATAAGCTTTACATAACTTCTGTGTGGAATTGAAATGACTGTTCCTCACTATTGCACATATCTTTGATTTAGGGATGGTTGCATTCAGCCACAGGCGATTGATAAAGTGGAAGAAGAAAGATGGAGATGAAATCACAGCATGTCAATTTAGTGGTCTGTGTAAGCCATTGTATTATCATCATGGGTAATATTATGAACCTTAATCGTGGTTTGTGGTTTTGTTGTATCACGTCAAATCAAAACCAGACCACTGTGATGATTATGACCACTTTGAAAACTTGTTTTCCTCTTTGTTTGCTCATGAACAGCTTTCTTCATGACTACTCAAAATTGTTCTAATTCAAAATCTAAATGCCTTGGCACTTTGAAATTGAATGCTGCTGCGTGCTTATTTAAAAACATATCAAGGCCAAAATCCGGATCTGGATAACCACGGGAGAGTTTTGAAAACCATACTTCTATTCATAAATCAAACACTGGATCTTTGTTTGGCTTCAGGCCTGGATTCATAACCACTCTTTTCTGGCTTATATCCTGTTCGGGCCTCTGAGTTGGAAAGGAAGTAGATGACAGTAAATTCATTTGACAGTTGGTGTATTTGGATTTTTGTTGTTGTAACTATCCGCGCCAGCAGCCAGCGAAGGGAACACAAGAGCCAGAAAATAAGCAGCTATTGTTACACAACACAGATATTTTAGCAGTAGTTATGACATCCGACTTATACTATATGGCAGTAAGTACATTAAGCACACTAAGCACATTAAGTATAGAAAAGAGCCATCTTACCTGCATGACAAATTCTTGTGTCAAACAGAAAGGCAGCAAAGAGCACAACAAGGCTTTGAAGCATTGTATCGTAGCACAGTATCCTAGTAAAAATGGGGTAAAGACTGTGGAACTGTGTAGGAATAGGAAGGATTTGTGGGTTGTCTGTTCAGAGATGTTGGAGGATCTGTTGGTTCAGTGAGCTATGATCCAGGAACAGTTATGATCTTTCAAAAGTACGGAGTCACAGCAGGGGATTGTAGGAGGAGAGAAGGGAGACGCCTTAGGAGGAGGGACCCCAAACTTCAGAATTACAAGAGAAAGAAGTTCCCAAAGTTGTGATGAGATGTCGATATGTTTTGACTGCTACCCCAATGGAAAAGCAATTCAATAGTTTCATCATTCTTCTTGTGCACGTATCTTCAGTGTTGGGCAAGTTTGTTCTACAATATTACTGACTTTAAAAAGTTATTTTAGTTAACAACATTATCGCACTGATGATGTTCGAGTGACGTCGGTCTCTGAGTTATGCTTCAACTACTCTGATGTACAAAGTCGTAGTACACGATGTAAAAAGCTAATTTGTTGTAAATGCACAAGTGGCATCTAATTATAATCAAAGCGTAATTCTGATGTTAAATAAATTGTTTACAGATGGAGTTTTGAGTTTCTTTGACTGTATAGTACTATTTGCCAGATTTGTTTTCTGGAATGAGTAACTTTGAAATTAAATATATTAAAGAAACCAGTTCCTTTGAGATTTTTTTTCTTAATTTTTTGAAAAAAAGAATTACATATGATGATGTATGATGACTAACTGGATTAAACGTGACTATAGTTATGATAGAGCTGACCACTCAAGCTACATAGAAGCTAAATCTATTCGTTGTATTCATTTGATACTACAGCAGCTTCGTCTGAAGCACAGTAGACTTGTATGTGCAGAAGAAAATGAGGCTTGTTTATTTGTGACAGCGCTGAGGTTCAGGTTATCGTAGACAGACTCGGGGTTGAGCATTGACCAATCAGAGGTCGGTGCGCGTTGTGCGCGAGGTAAAGTGACGGCCTATGACTGGCTGTGTGCTTTTTTCCAAAGGGGCGTATTTTCAAGCCATCTTGACTGAATATTTAGCATCATCCAAGGCGCATTAAATGTATATCTTCATCAGTTGAACGTTTTTGTGAAAATAACAGGTGTTTTTCCCATGGCCCATGCCTGTGCTACGGGCCCGGGTCCTGCTGCCGTGTCTCCCGTGTGTCTCTGCGGAGCTGAAGATGCCACTGTCGCTGCTGAATGACCGGCGAGCTAAGCTAACATGAGCATGTCCGCCTCGGCTGTGGTGTGTGCTCTGTCAGAGGCTCTGCTTTAGCTGCTGCTCATTGTACGTGACACCTCTCTGCGGGGGAGCGTCCTGAGAGGTAATGTCTCCCATGTTTTCTCCTCCGACTATGCGACAGTCTGTGCTTCTGAGACTAGTGTCCTGTCCGAGGAGACCTTATCACATCAGCAGCTCCTGTCGCCTCTGTATTTGGGCACAGCAAAGGCGTTGCGCACTGTAATGTCGTGCTGGTGTTTTGCGTGCACTGGGTTTGGACACGGAGCAACAGCACCATGCAGCCGTCAGATTGACGGCTGCTGTGCGGCGGAGTGTGCATCCTAACCAGCGGCTATAGAAATGTTGACTCCGCTGTTCTTCGCTTAAAATGGCTGACAGATGTTAGATACTCGGGAAGGTATTTAGCGCAGGGCAACCAAACTATGTTGAGCACTGAGGCAGAAAAAAACTCGGTGGAGAATGATTCTGATTGGACAGTGTGGTTACGGGCTCTGATTTGGACCAATGGCGTAATAACACAGCGATAAAGCATAACTCACTGTTTATGCAGAGAGTACCTGAGGTAACGTTTGTTTTTACTTCAACAATGTCACTAACCCCTTTGACATAATGAAGCTGTCCGCCTCAAAAATCCTTAGATAACACATGTTACACAGAACCACACATGATTAAACTTGTTGTTTTGTTAAATGACATTTTAACATTGATTATGACAACAACACAACTAATAAGTATGTATTTGTGGTCTAATGTAACCCAGCATGGATTTATTAATCTTGATGACAAAAGCCCGCTTATATACAATTATTATTACATTTACCAGTTATAATCTTACTTGCATATTAAAATGAAGAGCATTTCAAAACACTGAGAACACTTGACGTCATGGTATGGAATCTGGTTACAGTCTATTTGGGATACAGATATGAATATATGATTTTGCATGATAGATACATGTTAATTGTATTTTACAAAGCAATGTCTACATCCGTTTGTCATTTATTCATTCATTTGAGCAATAGTGAAATAGTTAATATCATACATTTAACATATTACATATAATATACACATACACTTGCATAGGAATACACTGTACATACATATACATGAGCAATATTGAATAGTGGTTGCAAATTTTATCTTTACAAATAAACTAACTAAACTATCAAAAAGATAAAATATCTATTATGATCAGTGCTTCAGAATGTGTAAAGAAAATAAAGGTGTCATTAAAGGTGGACCTGTGGTGCCAGAGTTCATCTCGATGTTGTTTTACAAGTTCTTGCAAAGCAATAACACCTCTATATAAGAAATAGATATTGGAACACTTCAAAGAAAGTGGCATTGAGGAATGCACCTGGAAGTAGAAGTAACGCAATTAAAACTCAAAGTAGTGTAAAAATAGCAATATTTCAAAACAAACATTTTGTAGTGTATTACCATTTGAGTAACTTTCCAGACAATATGTCAAATATATAACAGGCTGAACATTAGTTATGATAATAAATAACCAGATGACTGAAAGTTGGTCCAGAATGATGACTTTTGAAACTTTCTATGCGGCCTTAGTTCTTATATCCTCTCGTATTTTACAGGAAGCTGGTGTATGACCCACGCACGCTCGGAGGTGGGAATGTGAGACGCCCACAGCGGCATCATGGGCCGGGGTCGAGGTCGGGGCAGAGGTCGGGGCCGGGGCAGCTCTGGTGACCCTCGCCCTGCTTCCCCTTACAAACTGCAGCTCTCTCCGTCCCGGGAGACGCTCACCTACGCACAGGCTCAGAAAATTGTGGAAGTTGACCTGGAGGGGAGAATCCACCGCATCAATATCTCTGACCTCCTTCCCATTATAACCGATGATGAAATGACGGCACAGGATATTGTAGAATGCAACAGCAACAAGGAGAACAGTGAGGAAAAGACCCAGAGCAAAACCAGGTCCAGTCGAAAAGTAACAAATAACAAAAACAAAAAGAGTGGAAAGAATCAACAGCGATCCCATCAGCAGAATGGACATACAAAGTCAACACAGCACCAGTCACCTTTGCCTGAACCTAAATTTCGCTTGTTGAAATCTGCCAGCCTTTCAGAAGCTCCTTCCCTGCCAACCGCCTATTACCGATTCATAGACAAAACAGCGGAAGAACAGGACAATGTAGCAGAGTATGACATGGATGAAGAAGATTTAGCCTGGTTAGAAATGGTCAACCAAAAACGAGTGCACGACGGTGTGGCCTCGGTACCGCCAAACACGTTCGAACTCCTCATCGACCGACTGGAGAGAGAGTCCATATTAGAATCCCGGAGTCAGGCTTTGGCTCAGTGTGCTGTCGATGAGGATGCCTTTTGCTGTGTTTGCCTGGATGACGAATGCCTAAACAGTAACGTGATTTTGTTTTGCGACATCTGTAATTTAGCAGTGCATCAGGAGTGCTACGGGGTGCCCTACGTCCCAGAAGGCCAGTGGCTGTGTCGCTGCTGCTTGCAATCCCCCTCCCGCCCAGTAGACTGCGTGCTGTGTCCCAACCGGGGAGGTGCCTTCAAGCAAACAAGCGACGGGCGCTGGGCTCATGTCGTCTGTGCCATATGGATACCGGAAGTCTGCTTTGCCAATACTGTGTTTTTGGAGCCAGTGGAAGGGATAAAGAACATCCCCCCCGCCCGCTGGAAGCTAACATGCTATCTCTGCAAGCAAAAGGGCAGGGGCGCGTCCATACAGTGCCACAAAGCCAACTGCTACCGGGCTTTCCATGTGACGTGCGCCCAGAAAGCCGGTTTGTTTATGAAGATCGATCCAGTCAGGGAGACCGGCGTGAACGGAACTACTTTCTCAGTGAAGAAGACTGCGTTCTGTGAGCACCACTCTCCAGTCGGGGAGCGGCGGGACGGCTCGGGAGATGAATCCGTGGAGGGAAGGCTGGTGGGAGGGAGGGGCAACAGGGGGCAAAGATCTTACACCCAGAGCTCGCCATCGCCGCAAAATAAAAAAGGTACAAAAGGACAGAAGAAGAAGAGGGGAGGGTCGCGGCGATCCAATGTGCCTCTGCTGCTTGTGCCTCAGATACCGTCGCACAGGTAATTGGTGGAAGTCTGTTAGATTAGATAAAGATTTAGATTGTGGAATAGAGCAGTAACATACATAGGCAAATCACACTTCTTACAATGTTACTTTTATACTTGGGTTATTAATCCATAGTTTAACTTTATCACACAAGACAACTAATCACAGTTACTAGTCACAATCCTTCACACTTCTTTGTGCTTTTAAGATGTCATTTCAATCTGTCATTCACCCACTGATCGACTATGGTAGTGGATGGGGAAATACTCCAGAATATGTCTTTGTCATTGTTAAAGCTGAGGTATCTGACTTTTTCAAACAACAATAGATTCAACTGTGTAATAAAATCTATTAAACTAATTTTCCCATGTATCAATTTTTTGGGCTCTGCCATCTCTAGATCAGCTTGGAATAGTGACTCACTCTTTCAAGTGGGCAAAAATTAACATATTTTATAGTAATTTTTCTGTTTTCATCCTGTTGCAACAAACAAAATATATGGGCCAAAGCGTTTGGCACCCCAGCTTTAAAACAGCTAAGCAAACTTGGAAAGTATAGTGTTTGCTTGTAAAATATCAAAAGATCATATTGTGGAGAATGTTACAATATAATAAACAAACCTAGTTCCTGTGCAATATGTGAAACAATAGCCAAACATAATTTACCCGCTGCTCTCTACATTCACAGGCTGAATAGGATCTGTACTGGGGTAAACGTCCAGAGAAAAAATCAATTCATGCAGAGACTTCATAACTACTGGCTACTGAAGCGGCAGTCAAGAAATGGGATGCCTTTGATACGACGGCTCCACTCTCATATGCAAACTCACAAAACCACTGAACAGGTAAACAACATGAATATATGGATAATTAAACCATAATAATTACTACATTCAGAAATGATTTTATCTGGTTTAGTGAAGGATAAGTTTCATATTTATACTATTGAAAAAAAACGGTTTTAACAGTACTTTATGATGGTAAAGCTAATTTTTCTCCATGATGTGTTGCACAGTTTGGCATTCATCTATTAGTTGTTTTATTGGTCCAAACTATAGAGGAAATAAAACTCACATTTAGTTAAATTTTATGAACCTTTGATGATGAAAAGCACTAAAACCTTGGCACCTTTAATCGGTTCATGTCCGAACAGAAGGAGCCCGATGAGAAGCTGAGTGCGGCGAGAGAGGAGCTGAGATACTGGCAGAAACTGAGGCAGGACCTGGAGAGAGCCAGACTCCTGATCGAGCTCATCCGGAAGAGGGAGAGGCTAAAGAGGGACCAGGTGGGTGCAAACTCCTGCATTTTTCTGGTCAGAGTTGAGCTCCAAGTCCAATCAGTGCAACGGTTATTTTAGGAGAGAATTAGTGAGCCGTTATTATTTTTTCCCAAGAAATATTACTATTTTACTTAGACATTTTAAAATATGTGTTCTAATGGTATAAATCCCTAAACCAAAATTGAAGGGAGGCAGAATTGGGGAAACAAAATAAGGAGCTTGCCAGGGGCTTAATAATTTTATAGAGGTATTCATTATATTGTCTAGTGCTCATATAGTGAGTGCATTTATGTTTTTTTTAATTCATGGAGATTTTTTGACCAAAACTACAAAAGGGAGGTTTGCTGACTGATTTGCCTTTTGTTTACTTTTAAAAATGAAACTACTCCTGATTTCATTATAGTTCATTATTACACCTGAGAAGACTAACTTTAAAATGATGATGGTAACAGGTTAATGTGTAGTGGAACAGATGAACTCCTTACCATCAATGCTACATACTGGTGTTTGGACATTTTTTTTTTTAGGTTTTGAAGTCCAGATAACAGCTACAATGATCAAAATAAGATTATCTGACTTTGTTTCCTCAGATGAAACTTCAGCAAGCTGCTCTTGAGCTAAAGCTAACTCCAGCAATGGTGCTCTTTCGAACCACTTTGGAGCAACTTCAGGAAAAGGACACAAGTAAAATATTCTCACAACCCGTCAATCTTTCAGAGGTTAGTTAAAACATTTCATGCACAAATATATCTCCTGGTATGTTTTAGAATAACTTTGACTTTGACGTAATTATAAGCTAAGATAATTTTCTATGATTGATTGAGGTCCCAGATTACTTGGAGTTTGTTTCCCAGCCCATGGACTTGGCCATGATGCGAACCAAGCTGGAGGCGCACGGCTACGCAACTATCTCAGACTTGGAGAAGGACTTTGAACTCATGATATCCAACTGCCTCAAGTACAACTCCAAGGACACTTTGTTTCATAAGACTGCATTACAGATGAAAGATGTAGGGGGCGCTATCCTCAGACAAGCCCAAAGGCAGTTCCAGAGCATTGGCTTGGACCCCAGCACCGGGATGCATCTACCAGAGGAGATCAACAAGCACGGCTTCTACAATTGCACGTGGGATGATGGTAAGGGTTCAGAATAACTGTTGTATTATTAGTAGTAGAATTTGTGGAACTTACTATGATCTGTTTGAACCATAGACCGTAAATATCAAAGGACATAATCAAGCCTATCTCCGCCGTTGAAACTAATGTGCCACCACTTTCGCCATCTATGGGCAGTTTCAAAATGGCCGCGGGAGCTGTGAAATATGAAAAAACACATTTGCGCATGCATTACGAGCCCCATTCATTTGACCAATGCCTTCATGATTCCACTGCGGCTAAACTAGAATGGTCTAAAAAAATGTAGTCCCCTCAGCATTGACAAACAAGTGGAGCATAGTGTTCGACCCAGTGTTGCCAACTCCTCAGTAAGGAAAGTAGCTATTGGCTGTCCCAAAAGTCGCTAAATGACGTCATCGCCTAATTTGCATAATTTGCCATTTGCAAATAACTGTAACGGACGCTGTAGGAGAGAGGAATAAGGTCGTGGGAGAGACAAAAGTGAGTAAAAACACCCTAAATATGTTTAGAACTACAAATGTACAAAAATAATTTCAACATTAACAACATTTAATGATTTTAATGCTTTGTCTAGATCCACATTACACACATCAGTTTTGTCCTGTATTGTTAAATGTTATAACAGCAAATGTAATCAAAAGATTGTTATGTAGGGTGAAATTGCTAGCTCTACAACCAACCCTCCTCCTTTATCCGGGCTTGGGACCGGCAAAGTGACCCAAAAGACACACTCTGGCAGAGTTACTTAGGTTTATTTTTGTAAGTTTTTTTTTTTTTTCATAGTTTGGCATAACAAATGATTTAATGTGACCCACTACTGAGAGAAAACAGAGTCACGGACAGAGCTGCCGCGGATGGAGTGGGGGGTAGTGGGGGGTAGTGGGGGGTAGTGGGGGGTGGCGGTGGTAGGAGTGGCCGGGGAGCTTTGGATGTGTGGTGGTGGTGGAGCTGAAGTTCAGTCTGCAGCAGCCTGAAAACTTCCTGTGCTTTTGAGACAGGGTCTCCTCTCTCTCTCTCTCTGCTCCGCCCATAGACTGTAGCTGGGACTGCTGCGCAAGGCTACTGTGAGACTGGCCGCCTGTAAGTGCTTTGGGACGGGGGAGGGGCTCACGTTGAGGACAGCAGAACAATACGTGCTTCACGAGTCTCCAAAACACCAGATAAGTCGCCAAAACACCAGATAAGTCGCCAATAACACCAGAAAAAGTCGCTAGATTTGTCGCTAGTCGCTTTTTTGAAAAAAAGTCGCTATAGGGGTCTGAAAAGTCGCTAAATCTAGCGACAAAGTCGCTAAGTTGGCAACACTGGTTCGACCAAGAGCCGACATTAGGATTGGCTAATTCTTATTTAGGGTTCACCCCCACTGGCCCGAGGTGGTATTGCAAGCATGTCAGCGTACATCATTATGGACATGGCGGGTCCGGGCTCAAAAGGGTCCATGACACGTCTGCTGACATGCCTGTAATCTGACTCCTTACTGGTGGTGTAGTACCCGGAAACAAAATTATCCAGTGCATTCCATTTTGAATCTGCCCATGTCTGTGGCACATACATTTCAACGGAGGAAATAAGCGTTCCATTAATATTCACAGTCTATGGTTTGGCCGTATTATCTATTATTTCCATTTTTTTAGTGGACTCCCTGCTGGATTCGGAGAACAGACTGCACCTCACGACAGAGGAGCAGCTGAAGGCTTTACTGGACAGATTAGACACGGTAACGTCCATGAAAACCAGCGGCGGTCGCACAAAACGTATCCGATTACTGCGCAGAGAGATCAACTCGCTTAGACAGAAGACGAGCCACCAACACAGCATCAGCAGCAACGATAAGAAGGAGAAGGAAGAGGAGGAGGAGGAGCCGGTGAAGGTGCGGGGGACGGGGAAGAAGAGGGAACGTGCTGACAAGAAGGAGAATGCAAACACAGGTAACTTTCTAAATAGTAGAACTTGTAATTGTGCCTTTGTAGAAAGTAATATTAATAATTCAGAAGAACGACCTCTCTCAGTATTGAATATAAGAGTTAGTTTTGTAAAAAATGAAAATGTTCTAACCTGGTGTGCTGCCAACTAGTGAGCAGGAGTTTAAGTGCAGGACATGTAAGACGCTGCATTGATTACATTGGCTGCATTGTTTTTTGTTTGCTTTTTTACTTTCGAAAATTGCCCCATAGGGTAAATAGAATGGATAGGAATGGATTAAATCTAAAAACAATTTTTTCAAAGTATGACTTGACAGAGGTCGAGATTTAGAGGTCCTACAAAATAATGTTGAGTCTATAACATGAAACTATATTCATCAGATGACGTTCCTCCAGTGCTTGAGCTCACTTGCCCGGTGTCATCCCCTCTTCCTGGGGATGCCCCTCTTGAACCACCCGACTTAAGCATCACTTCTGGGGGGCAGAGATCTCCCGGTCGCTCCTACAAACGCCAGAGATCGTCACGTGGCAACAGCAAAAGTCACAGAGAAGAAGAGGCAGAGGTAGCAGAAACACGATCGTCCCAACAGGAGGCGGAGCACGAAGCCACGCCCCTGGGAAGCCCACCCTCACTGTCTGTGGTCGGAGTAGGGCGTCGGACATCCGTGCTCTTTAAAAAAGCAAAAAATGGAGTTCGAATGGCAAAAAATGTGATGTCACAAAGTGGGAAAGAATCTGGGGGTAAAGCAAATGGACTTGATAGTGCACCAGGGAGCCCACTATCAGCTGATGTAACAAACGTGGACTTGCCTCCTACACCGTCACCCACTCCACCCTCTCCATCCCACCGCCTAAGGTCTCGAGGACACAGCTCATACCATGAAGCAGAGAAACCGCCATTACTGGATAAAGAAGGCATGAGTATGCATGATTGCTAATATCGTTCTACAAACATCTTTTTAATTGTAATTAAATCTTGATGTTAGGTCTAACCAATGGGAAGCACGCCTTGACTGATACTGAAGATGAGGAAGAGCAAGAGTGAGAAATTCACTATACTAAATTATATAATTATGTTCAATTGTTCATTCTCTATTAACCTAAACTTGAGTTTTGTTTGGGATGTTGTTGCTGCAGTCCTCCTCCAAAACGCAGTCGAGGAAAACCAGCTCTGGCTAAAGTCCCCGAGAGTGAAAATGATGAGATTTCTGCTGGTATTTATCTTACTATGTACTGATCAAATCTATGCACATAGCCTACAACTGCGACAATGTGTTTGATATTATTAACAAAAATGTAAAGTGGTAATTCTCAACATAGTCACATTCACAGGCTCTTCACTGTCTGAGGATATGGACATAGAGCTGACACCTCTGGACTTAGTTTGGGCCAAAACCAGAGGGTATCCTTCATATCCAGCGATGGTGAGAACTGGTTTCTTACGGGCAATACATTTTTTCAAAGGGCAGTAATTTACTGACATGACTTTTGTTGCAGATTGTTGACCCAGACATGCCCCAGGAAGGGCTGCTCCACAATGGGATCCCTATTCCCGTGCCTCCTGTGGAGGTGCTCAAGCTCGGAGAAGGCCGAGAGACGGAAGGAGAGGAAAGGCTCTTCCTGGTGCTGTTCTTTGACGCCAAGAGGACGTGGTGAGTCAAGACAGACAGACTTAATCAGGCTGAAACACTGCATCATGGCTACCCTTTGTCTAAAAGTTTCATGTGGATTTTCAGGCAGTGGCTCCCGCGAAACAAGCTCGTCTCACTCGGAGCGGACGACACGCGAGACAAACTGAGATTAATGGAGGGAAAGAAGCCCAGTGTTCGCAAATCTGTGCACACGGC
Organism: Knipowitschia caucasica; assembly: GCA_964034765.1. Taxonomy (NCBI): domain Eukaryota; kingdom Metazoa; phylum Chordata; class Actinopteri; order Gobiiformes; family Gobiidae; genus Knipowitschia; species Knipowitschia caucasica. The sequence goes on along the minus strand of OZ035828.1, from coordinate 38,243,939 downwards.
CTACAACCGCGCCATGAAACATCTGAGCCACGTGAGAGAGAATCTCAACTTCACCCCCTCCAATTTTATATGACCTCCGTTTGTAACCCAGACTCACAGGGACTTTATGAAATAACTTTTGAGGGTTTTATATTGAAAAGGATTGCCTTATATCTGGAGATTTTATTGAACTGAAGCTTGAGGACATAGTCATGAATTTATGTGTTCATTTTTGTCCTACATGTCTTATTACCACAGTTACCACTGTTTTAGTGTTTTTATTATGCCCAGGTGGGTCAACTGTAAATATCTATGTGTCATTGTCTGCATTCAAATGTATTGATATTGTGTTGGCCATAGAACTGTCTCCTTGTGTCAAGGAATGCATCGGGACATGAATGAATGCATGTCATATCTGGACACTAATCAAAAATGATTAAGGATTGTGAACCATATTAATGTTTGTCCTCCTAATCAATGGCTTTCTATAAATATTTTTGAAAGAATTTTAGAGAATATTCAAAGATCATGATCTACTTTTGAATAATAAAGAATATGACAGCTTTTTATCTCCATATCGTCCAGGTATGACATGGAGGAAGTCAATATTGTTTTTTCCATATTGTGAAACTGTCACTTAGACTCTTCGTGCAGCTACAGTTTGTGGTTCGTGTGATGTTCAGCCACTAGAAAAACGCTGATTACTATGTTTGTCTTTCACTGAAAATGGTTTGTGCTAATTTATGAAGAAGCACAATCAGTTGAAATGGTGTTCTCTTGGGCCATATTGAATGGCAGTGATGTGTTTATATATAATATACATAAATGTAAAAAGTCTGTGTAGTAAAAGGTGCATGTGTATAGTTTTGTAAATATGTAAATAGATGTTTTTAATTATCTACATGGAATAATTTAAGGAATGCAAATCAAATTTAGATTTTAATTTATGATTGTGGCAGTTGAAGAGTGTTATTTAAAATATACTGAGAAGATGTATGTACAACACTAAAGTAGATCTTTGTAATAGTAGAGATGTGTGGGGTAAGACTGGAGCACTGCAGGCCAAAGTGACCAAACTCACAACTGTATTTACTTGTTTTGGGAGTTTATGGAGGTTTTCATCTTCTCATAATCAAGATCTATAAATTGACCGAGATTTTTCTCTAAATTAATAAAATCTGTTTGAACTTCATGCATTTATTTTTTTGACAAACTGGATTAAACGTTTGACATGCATGTAGGGTGTTGGGATCAGTAGTTATCTTCTAAGCAACAAGCGGAAACACCAATCTTGTGCAGGCTTTCTTTTTAAAGTTTAGGGTGGCACTAAATTACAATCTATATAACCAAGACACCAAGACATACTTCATAAACAAAAGGACAATTAATGTTCAAATACAAATAGGTGTTGTTGCAACAATTTATTTTATTTATACTGTAAAGATATTCTTAATACTTACATTATCTTGATATCACATTGCCAATCTTTGCAAATCTAGTTTCAGAAAGATGTGGCTTAATGCTACAAATCCTATGATAATAAAGTGTTTGTATTTGAAGAGATAGCTCCTCATAAATAGGTCACATGACAGAGATGTACCCGGTTTAGCCAGAGACCGGACATGAGCTCCGGTGTTGAACAATGAGTAAGCCGTCTTGTTCAAATATTGGGCAATTGTATATAAGCACATGACACATGCTCGCTCTGCCAGTTTCAGTGGTTTTTCCAGTTATGTCAAAACAAAGAAAGACTTTACAAAGTCCTAGGACACTAGTTGCTATAGCATTTGAATTGTGGACAAAAAGGACAGACCAGTAGTTTTGACTCTTAAAATCATCTATTTTTCTCTCTCTCACAAACAAAGAATTGCCCCTAATATAGTGTCTTAATAAAACATTCTAAAAAAGCTTTACATACTTTAGTGATCTCAAACACAATTTCATATAAAACATTTTTTGTTAGGACTATGTTTGCAGGACCCATTTTTTTATTGAAAGCAATGATGGTTTAGCATGCCTTTTTATTACATTGCAACACTTGATATTTTGTTCTTTAAATACGTTAAAACCTAGAGTTGGGCTGCTGACATCTTCAGAGTCTAAAAGTCCAAAGTGTATCCAAAGAAGACTTTCATAGGAGGGATAGGAATCCGTTGTCTGTGGAGTCTTGCTGGTCTGATTTGCTGCTTCGAGAGCTCTTGCTGGGGTTAGGAGTGGTTGAGTATTTTGGGGGGTATCGAATGAAGAGGCGCTCCTCCTCTTTTTTGATCCAGCGTAAAAGTTTAGTGATAGCGGTAATGGCACAGGCCTTGGTCACCAGAGGACTGAAACAGGTGTAGAGCTCAAATTTACTTGTGACCTAAAAGAGAAGAAAGACATACATTAATTATTGGAAGCTCACACAAACGCAATTTACAAACTGGGGAAAGCAGCAATTATTACTGTCTAACTTCATGTAAATGAGAGTTTAGATTTAGATTAAGATGAAGAGATCCTTTTGTGTTTGGTATTGAATCACAAGTTACAGAGGAGTAGGAATGAGGAGCACACAACACAAGTGAATATAATGAATAGCACAATAGCATAGTACTTGTCTGTATACATCTGCAGATAAATCAGTTATACACGCTAGTGGACACATGTGGTCCCATATCACAGATGTATGAAATGTGAGGCTAGGTTGGCAGAGTTCATTAATTGTTCATTGTTCGTTGTACAGTCTGACAGGCTTTATAGTCCAATCATGTTCCTAACTCTTAAAGCTGGGGTGCCGTTCAAACCACAACAAATTGATAACATCCATATAACTAGTTCCTGATTCTAAACTCTGTAGACAATAGTTTTGTGGAATATGAGTTAAAGTCAAGGAAACATTATATTCAGATCACCTTCAAAACTGCAGGTAACCATCGCAAACTTTGTGAAGGAGCCATTTTTACAGTTTTAATTGTTGATGAACAAATAAGAGCAGCTTTAGCAAAAGGATTATAGTTTCCACTATATATCTCCTTTTTGCATTCTAATTAACATTTGGTCATTCATTCTCTTTGCGTATGTGTCATTTCTATCTGCGCGTACATTGCAGTGAAGTTAATCAGTAACATGGGAGCAAACGGCATGCAAGCTAGAATCTACCCCCTGATATGTTTTTGATGAAGGAACAGTATAGCAACAGATTCAAAAGTCACGAATTTGCCAAATACAGTGCCTTGCGAAAGTATTTGGCCCCCTTGAACTTTTCAATATTTCGCCACATTTCAGGCTTCAAACATAAAGATATAAAAAATGTATTTTTTGTCATGAATCAACATCAAGTGGGACACAATCGTGAAGTGGAACAAGATTTTTTGGATAATTCAAACTTTTTTAACAAATAAAAAACTAAAAAGTGGGGCGTGCAATATTATTCGGCCCCTTTACTTTCAGTGCAGCAAACTCAGTCCAGAAGTTCAGTGAGGATCTTTGAATGATCCAATGTTGTCCTAAATGACTGATGATGATAAATAGAATGCACCTGTGTGTAATCAAGTCTCCGTATAAATGCACCTGCTCTTTGATAGTCTCAGGGTTCTGTTTAAAGCGCAGAGAGAACCATGAAGACAAAGGAACACACAAGGCAGGTCCGAGAGACTGTTGTGGAGAAGTTTAAAGCCGGATTTGGATACAAAAATATTTCCCAAGCTTTAAACATCTCAAGGAGCACTGTGCAAGCAATTGTATTGAAACGGAAGGAGTATCAGACCACTGCAAATCTACCAAGACCCGGCCGTCCCTCCAAACTTTCATCTCAAACAAGGAGAAGACTGATCAGAGATGCAGCCAAGAGGCTCATGATCACTCTGGATGAACTGCAGATAACTACAGCTGAGGTGGGAGAGTCTGTCCATAGGACAACAATCAGTCGTGCACTGCACAAATCTGGCCTTTATGGAAGAGTGGCAAGAAGAAAGCCATTTCTCAAAGATATCCATAAAAAATCTTGTTTAAAGTTTGCCACAAGCCACCTGGGAGACACACCAAACATGTGGAAGAAGGTGCTCTGGTCAGATGAAACCAAAATCGAACTTTTTGGCCACAATGCAAAACAATATGTTTGGCGTAAAAGCAACACAGCTCATCACCCTGAACACACCATCCCCACCTCAGCTGTATTTATCTGCAGTTCATCCAGGGTGATCATGGGCCTCTTGGCTGCATCTCTGATCAGTCTTCTTCTTGTTTGAGACGAAAGTTTGGAGGGACGGTCAGGTCTTGGTAGATTTGCAGTGGTCTGATACTCCTTCCGTTTCAATATAATTGCTTGCACAGTGCTCCTTGAGATGTTTAAAGCTTTGGAAATCTTTTTGTATCCAAATCCGGCTTTAAACTTCTCCACAACAGTATCTCGGACCTGCCTTGTGTGTTCCTTTGTCTTCATGGTTCTCTCTGCGCTTTAAACAGAACCCTGAGACTATCAAAGAGCAGGTGCATTTATACGGAGACTTGATTACACACAGGTGCATTCTATTTATCTACGTCAGTCATTTAGGACAACATTGGATCATTCAAAGATCCTCACTGAACTTCTGGAGTGAGTTTGCTGCACTGAAAGTAAAGGGGCCGAATAATATTGCACGCCCCACTTTTCAGTTTTTTATTTGTTAAAAAAGTTTAAATGATCCAATAAACTTCGTTCCACTTCACTGTTGTGTCGCACTTGTTGTTGATTCATGACAAAAAATTTAAATTGTATATCTTTATGTTTGAAGCCTGAAATGTGGCGATATGTTGAAAGGTTCAAGGGGGCCGAATACTTTCGCAAGGCACTGTATGTGTGGGTTCAAGTCTCATTCTTGCTCCCAAGCCTACGGTAACAGCAATCAGATCAGTTTACATGAGGTCACGTACCCAAGCAAGCATGGTCTCCTTCTCTGCCACATGGTAAATGAGTTTGAGAGGTCGCGAACTGCTGTGGATTCGGCTGTGCATGTATCGGTAAAGATCAAGCAGCCTGGTCTTCTCCTCCTCACTGCTGTATGGAGCCTCCATCTCTGGGCTGACAACAACAACAAAATTTAGCAAGAACAACACAACAGCACCTTTTTCAGTATAGGTTGCAACATTTCCCCACAATTTACAAATGTGGTTTGTAAAAATTTCAGAAATTCAAAGAATGTACCATGTATCATACTATATCTCACTCTGCACAGATTGAAGTAATAAGGAAGCTGCGGTAAGCAATTTTCATTTAGTAGCATTTATATTCATAATCAGTTTTCCAGAGATCTTCACAATGTTTGTCATAGCGTAGTCAAGGTGTAGACTTGAAATGGCACACATCCTCTCTGTCAGTTCCAGTTGTTATATCAAACAAAGAAACAGTATACAAAGCAATTGACAAATAAGATAATCGAACGTCAACACAGAAAGACATTTGGTATTTGACTACTATTATTTTCAACCTTTTCATTTCAAGTATTAGCGAAAAGACACACACAGAAAATCTTTGTTTAACGGTTTCAAACATACCTGGTGAACTGAGACAGCTGCCGGTAGTTATCTGGTACATCGAAAGGCTTGTACATGAAGTGTCTGAGGTCTGAAACTCCCACCTGGCTCACGCTATAGGCCTGTGCTTTGTCAATGAGGCTGAGTGAGTTTTGAGCCGTCATGGCCTCCTCAATCTTCCTCTTACACTCTGCTACAGCATAAAAAGCTTCTTTGTCTGTTGAGAGCAGCAGCAGGCAAACAGTGCATTCGGGGGGGTCCAGGTAGGAAATGTATGCATAAAAATAACAGTCAGGGTTAAATAAAGGGAGGCATATTGGAGTCCAAATTTCTCCAGCCTGGAAAGCCGAAGATGCCCCGATGAGATTTAACAAAAGGTGGACATCGGCTGGCTCTAACCTGGCATCTTCAATTACAGTTTTTTCTTGGACAATAGTTAGCAGCTGGTTCTTCGCAATGAGAATGGAGAAGACAAGATTTGATGTGATAGCTTTCTGCAAGATCTGGCTTAAGGAGTCCCTGAGAGATGAGGCAAGGGGCAAACAGTGCACGGCTCCAAGCAAAAAACTAGGATCCGAGTCCACCAAGTTGAGAAGACCGTCCAGAATCTTCTCAGAACCAACCAAAAGCCTCCGAAGGTCGTAGTTCTTCTTGTGCTCAAAAATGCGGGAGATGCTGGCCTGGGTCAGCATGCTGATGATCTGATGATAGACGTACATGAGTTCACTCCGAAGTTGTTGTTCGGATTGACGAGTGCATGAGACGCAGACCAGAACCAGGGGCCCCTTTTGAAGGAATACCACAGTATGCCCATCTGAAATTATGAACAGCAGAATTAATGGATCAACAATGATAGATTAGCATGTGCCTCATTAATATATGGGTAATTATAAACATTTCAAACAAGCAACACACACATAGGACAGCTATTTTTAACCACATTAAAACTTGTTGTACCTTAATCTTTCATTACTTTGAACGTGATAGAGTAAGTAAGTAATCTTTATTTATATACTGCCTTTCATGGACCAGAGTCACAAAGTGGTTTACAAAAACTAGTAAAACAAACTCAATAATCATAACCACACACATTTCAATAAATTTAATAATAATTTAAATTGGTTTTATACAGTTCTTTTTTGCAGTCTCTTGGACAGTAGCAGCAGCATCAATGCAGCAAACGGCCGAAAATTACGAGGCAGTTCCTAGAGACTGTGTTTTTCCTGGGGGATTTAAATATCTAAAGTCTGGTCCAGACCAATTAAACTGAGAATTTGTTATGACATGTTTTAACATGGGGAGGTGTTACGGTCTCCTGCCGGGATGAGACCCAGGACATGCAGGTGGGGCTATGTCTCTTAGGTGGTGTGTGTGTGGATAGGAAAGTCTGGGCTTAGACCGGAGAAAAAAAAGAAAAAGAAATGGATGAGTAAATGTTTTATCATTGTCATATTAGTATGCTTCTTTATACAATGGAATCCCTCAATAGAAAATGTTGATGGTGCACCTATAATAAGCATATTAATGTTGGTAAAATAACCAGTATAAACTAGTGACATAAAAACTTACATTTAAATATCAGTATAGTAGAACTTTTGATCTATGCTTGCAACAATAAAGTTAATCTAGTATAATTATATAGTTAAATAAGAGGATTTGTGTTTTTTCCCTGGGTGTTTATAACGTTTGAAATTTAACAAAATAGTAAAAGTGTATTATACATCAATAACATGCAAAGTTATCATTAGGCAGTATGAATCACTTACCAGAATAGACAGAGCGGATGATGTTGTCACTTGTTTGCACAAAAGACACCAAGGCCATCATGACTCCCATTGTGGACGAGAGCGCCTCCTCACTTCCATACCGAGAATAGATTGGTTTCCCTGCCTCACTCAGCACAAACACATGCTTCCTGTGCTGTCTCCAGCTCTCTGCGGTCACATCTTCTTCACGGTGAGACATGTATGCTGGCATATCCTGGGTCCCTGCTTCCAGAAGGGGAGATGATTGGCCCTTCACCCCTAAACCCTGCTCTTCAAGCTTAGCCTTCGCCAGCATTGTTACGACAAACTCTCCTGAGTCGCTTTGGCTGTTGTCTGTAGCAGCATCCTCAGTGATTGATGCACTGTCTGTTTCTGCGCTTGTCATCTGGTCAGCACTTGTTTTTGATTCAGTACGAGGATCCTCAGTTGTAATACTTGACGTATCTGAATCAGCAGCAGCCTCCATGTTAACTCCATTGCTGTCGCTTTTATTCACAGAATCAGGAAACATGTGATTTCCCAAAAGGGATAGAGATGTTGCCAGATTTTGAACTAAAATTGAGAACATTAAATTCAATTACAAAAGAGAAAAGCATACATTTGAATTTGAGTAGTAATCACTTGCCAGAGTCCTTTGCCAAAAGCTGGGCATTGATTGTCAAGCCCTCTTCTTCTTGGTGACCGTGTCCTTCCATGCTACCATCCCAGTCACCTAAAAGCAAGCAAAAGTATTTTGAGTGAGATGTGGCTTCATTCGCCAATACAACACGGACGTAACTTATGAATAGCAGCATTTGTTCGAAGTAAGTGGTAGGTCACATGATGTGTGAAAATGATTGGCAAAGGATAATAACTACGATAATATAAAAATAAATAAGGAAAGAAACATAAAAGACCCACGGTGACAAGAAAAACAGTCAAGTGCGGATAGCTATCTATAAACTTATGTTGAATAAGATAACTAGCGTTACAGCTAACGAATTAAGTTAACCAAATGCTGTATTCACTTCACAATGATCAATTTTAGAAAACAGATTTTGAGAGTGAAATAATTAAAATACCTCTTGAAAAGAGGTTCTCGTTGTTGTTAGCACAATCTGCTAACGAGCTTACAGAATACAGATCAATTTCACGGCCCTAGCTTAGCCGAATAGTAAAGCACCAAGTACCCGTATTAGGTAAAATAAAATATACTTTATTTGAAACTCACTCTGCTTCTTCCGACGAAACGTTAGGGAGAGACGCTACGTTGCGGGTTTCATTGGCAGCCTTGTCCAGAGCAAATGACAAGACAAGAGGGGGAATGTAAAACAGAAAACAAATTTTGCCCGATACTGCCGACAGCAACAGCACACTTCCGGAATCTCTGTTGACACGCTACATCAGCCAATCGGACACGCCAACACTCATTAAGTCCCTCCCCCAAAGTTTTGCCCAAAGATTACACATATTATTATTATATATGTAATCTCCAGCTCAACACATTAAGTCTAAAGAGGAAAATGTGTAAAATAAAGGAAAAGAAAATCTGCAACACACACACAAAAGTAGCGTCACATTAACGCATGTCGTCACATCCGGTTTCTGAATGTTGGCGTAAACATAGCAGCAGCGTAGATGATGGTTAAACTATGTGAAATGCCATCGTTTCAGTGCCTAACATTGATCATTCTCCAAAGACTTTAGGCCAAACATTGACAAAATATGGACGACACGTGGGATTTTGAGTTTCTATCGCGAATAGCTGACAGCTGCTTGTCGTTTCTTTCTGAGTTTGTGGAGGACTGGCTTGCTAACGACATGCGAGTGTCTATATTTAAAATTCTTCTTAGCTGGCTAATATTTAGTCTGATTGCAATCCATTTTGCCTGGAAAGTCTACGGAAATACAGTGAACGACATGTACTATCGACAAGGTAAGTTTCGGTGTCGTTTTAGGCTACGAGCTGTAGTTTTAGTAAAATAATAACTGTTAGTGTTATTTTAATTTTGTAATAATGCACTAAAATGACAAAAACACGTGCAATCATTCCGTCATTGTCTGTTAAGAGGCCACATCTCACGAGAAGTCGCAGAGGGTTTTACTTCTGTTGATGAGGCTGCACCAGAGCACATTAATCATTTGGTGCAAGATTTGAGATGTGAGAACGATTAATTTAGCTTGATGTTAACAAAATTGTGTTCACTGTTTAAAAGTATACCACCAAAACACTAAATGATCATCATGTTCACTACAGTTGAACTTAAAGATAAACCAGCATGGACCTTAAGTACTTTAATGTGTCTACCTCGTATCTGGGGGATCATAAAGGTCATTTTTACAGAATAAAAGTCTCAATTACACATTAATGCATGATGTGCGTGTTTTGTAACTGCAGTTACTGATGTGTATTATACTTATTCCACAGGAACTGGCCAGAACGGGGGCACACCTGACGCAGCGCCTCACTTTGGTGGATGGTAGGTGTCTGAATAGAAGTCTTTTGTTTGTTTGCTATAAAGCCAGTATTGTGTTGTAGGACAAAACAAGGTGTTTACATTTCACATCAACTTTTTTGGACATCATTTGATCTATTCTGCAGGAACAGAACAGCTGAGGATGCAGCAAAGGTTCACCGGGATTAAGATTGAAGACAATAACGTGATGTAGTTCTTCTTAGCCAAACACACTATTATATTGTAGACTAATGGACATTTCTGAACATTCCAAACTCGACAAATATAAGATGGTCTGGAAAAAATGTGACAAGAATTCCGTTCTGAATGTCGTTGTTTTCAGAAGTGAGGATCACCTGAAACTATATATATCAAACATTACATAGATTACTTTGTGTTTACAATATTTATATATAATAAAAAAATCCCAATTGTATCATTGCCTATTTATGTCAAGTATTAAAGTGGTATTAATGTATCATAGAATGGTATTTAGTAAACTAGAATTCACTTGTATTTATTAGCTATGATGGATAATGGAAAATTCTTTTCAGTTTTTTAAAACTTTTTTTTTTAACTTCATAAGATACTTTAATGTCAGACTGCAAATATAAATTTGTCTTGCAAAAAAGTCTGTCATAAAAATATTTAAGTGGTGGTGTACTGCACCTGAATTGTGACAACAAATAATAAAAGGAATTGTGAATACATATTTTATATGCATGTATTTAGTTATTACCAACACTGATGACAATAGGGGGTGATGGAATAAGCAACACATGTACATCCATTACATTCGTACAGGTAAGGCCTGGCACAAGTAAGCGCTGTCCTGAAGATAATTTAGAGAAGAAAGTAAAAGAATCATTGTTGTCTAGAAATCTGTTGATTTCCAGCCCCTGTGTTTTAGCCTCTTCACATAGGCCTGCATCAGTCACGGCTCCTGCTGCTTCAGTCGGTCCGTCCTGTCCATCGGTTCCACCACTTAAAAACACAGGTCTTTGAGGTCCTTGAGGGAGATCCATGCCATGTAACTCCACAGCCACTCGTAACGCCAATTCCTGGTTTCGCCCTCCTTTTCCTTTTCCTTTAAGCTCAACTGTGGGTTCACCTCCAGCTAAAATACAAGTAGCCCCCCATCCCTCTGTCCGGCCGGAATCCAAAACCTGCATAGTACGGCACAAATCCCAGGACTCTACTCCAACATCGGGCCCTAGTCTGAGCAATTCTGCCGCAACCTCTGGAGGAGGCTCTTCTCGGGAGCAGGCAAATTGAGCCAGGAGACCATAAAGACGAGAGACGAGTTTCACATCTCCACTCACTCCTAACGACAAGACAACAGGGCGAAATCCCAACTCACTGGCCCGCCTCCCAGCTGACTTAAGCGCAATGCTATTTGAACCAATTACAGTGTTAATGACAGGTGCTTCTTGTGCGCCTTCAGATAGTTTCTTTTGCCATCTAGGACCAGGTTTCCCTAGAACCTCTTTCACAGGGACTGGTATAGAATCTAACAAATGATAACGTTCAAGCACTGATAAAACCTCTTCATGCCATATTTCTGTATGTACCGTTGGTCCACTGGCTATCAAATCTAGCGGATCACCAATTACATCTGATAATATAAGAGCCACCACCTGCACAGAGAGAAAATAGTTAAGTTTAGTAAAAAATATTTTATTTGTGTTACATTTCAGTTGTTACCTGAGCTGGGTGAGCAAAATGAGCAAGTCCTCCTCCTTTTAAAAGAGAGAAAGCTCGTCGCACAGTATTAAGTTCTTGTATAGTTGCACCAGCAGCAGCAAGTCTTCGTGTGACATCTAGTTTCTCTTGTAAGGAAATTGGTGGGATGGGTGAAGGCAACAGGGCTGAACCACCACCTAATCCAATGAAAAGTAGTTACAAGAATAAGTGTGATTTTTTTCAAAGATGGCAGATAAATGAAGAATTTAGGAATACCAGATATAAGTACGAGAAGCAAATCCTCCTCTGTTAGTCCTGAGGCCAGCTGTTTGATCTTTTCAGCTGCTTTTTGAGCATCATCATCAGGCAAGTTGTGTTTAGCTCCTTCAAGAACTTCAATGCAACTGTTTTCTTTTAGCAAGAGATGGCTGTTGAATAAAAACCACATTTAGTATAGAAGTCATAGCTTGAAAATATGATAAATGGAACTGACTTTTTCCCATGTTGCCGTAGACTCTCTTGAATGCCATGAGGGACACTTACTATTCCTTTAACTAAATGATCTGACAAAATCCTCTCCACCTCTGCAGTCATTCCCAGCACAGCTTTTCCAAACCCCACTAAGTGTAGATTGTTTTTCAGAGTGAGTTTGTGTCCATCAATAGTAATTACATCTTCTTTGCGCACTATACTATGGCGAACCACAGTGTCTGGTTGCACAGCCCTCACAGCTGTTGCAAACACCTCTCGTGCTCTTGAGTCCAGTGACATTTTGGAGAACAGAGGTTTTCTCCTTTCAACAAGAGAAAGCAGTGGTCTTGGCCGGAAGAAGGACAGAACACGCGCCATCAGCAGCTTGTGAGTGTGAGCTGGAGCAAAACAATTATTAGGGTTAGGGTTGGTTATCAACTCAAAACTTCAAACATTTGATCATCCTCAATACATCCATCATCAATACATTTTCAAGTAGCACTATCTAAATGAACTTAAAGTCTGGTTCAGTGTGATACAGTATCATGCACATAAAAAATATATAGAAAATCAAAGTTTACAGTGTAAATCTAACGCTGGTTTTACGGCCTACCTGCAAAGACTGCAAAATAATTTGGTTACTAATGACCACTGTGTCCAGCACCACAGCAGCGCAGCAGTGAGGGCAAAATCTGACCAAAGATTTACTTGAGCTGTGTACCCTGTGTGTAATGATTGACTCGAACAGCCCGGAGAACTAGATCTATGAGTGGTTTGCCAATACTCAGTTTATGCAATATACAGAGCTATAAAATGTACATGATCCATGTTTAGAGTTTTTTAGTTACAATGACCATAGGGCTTTTTCCACACAACTAATAATCTCAAAAGTAACCTTGGGAGTGACAAGTTAAACATGTAATGTTTTCACCATACTACAAATTAAACTACTCTACTCTACTTGAATAATAATTATTGCATTTCATTTTTTCACAACATGAATATGTTTAACGACAAAGTGAAACATATTCATATTTTAGCCCATATCCTACCTGCCCAAAAGCAGCATACTTGCAATATCTTGCTTCTCCTTTTTTTCAATGTCAGCTCTAAAAACAGATACAGCACATTGAACCGAAACTCTGACCACAAACGAACATTAGACTACATAATTTAAGCGAACTAGAGATATTAGCTGAAATATTATCAACAATTTCCTTTGTTTTGGAATTGTCTTACATTTAATTACATACATTACACAAAACTCTCAGAAAGCGAGCATTACCGATCTACATTATTCCACTCCTAGCCGCCTAACTGTTCTTATGCCTGGACTTAAGCTGAACCTAACCCTTATTGTGACTCTCAAACATACATTTGAATACAAAAATAGCCGCAAAATGTGAACATTTTCCTCTGCCTAGGACAAAATACTAAAGATTACATTGATTCTCAACTGCTTCCATGTAAACAATCATAGTCTCGCGAGAAATGGTGCTTCTTCTTAAAGTATCGTAGTCTCGCGGGTGTTGTCCCAGTGACGCAGCTGCTTGTGGCGGAAGGCGGCACTCGGCGCACAACCGTTCTGTAGAAGTAGTTCAAGCGGGCTTTTCTCTGCTTTCTTCAGTTACAAACCGGACAAAATACCGCTGTTCATTATCTTAGTTCACATACCACGACATATCATATTGAATTACACGTCATATACGCGTGTATTAGTATTTGCCTCAACTACAATCAGAGGCCAACATGAAGCTGACGGACAATGTGCTGCGGAGTTTTAGAGTGGCTAAGGTCTTCCGCGAAAACTCCGACAAAATTAACTGTTTTGATTTTAGTTCTAACGGTGAAACTATTATATCCAGTAGCGACGATGATTCGCTAGTCCTGTACGACTGCCAAGAGGGAAAGTAAGGCTTGGATTATAGTTTTTATTCATCATACTGTTGCCCCTATTAGCTTATGGATGCTAACTGGCTAGGCCTCGCTAGCTAACTGCGTACGTTCAGTAGAAATGAATGAACCCACATCGGATCTGTATTCAATGAACACATATGCTTGTGTTTGGCCCTGTTGACAGGCTGTTGAGCTCATATGCGAATCAGTTTTTAATGTATCCTGTTCTTTCTTTTCTCTCTCCACTACGGCAGACCAAAAAGGACACTTTATAGTAAAAAATATGGGGTTGATCTCATCAGGTATACCCACGCAGCCAACACAGTCGTCTACAGTTCTAACAAAATCGATGGTGAGTTTACATGAGCCCCATGTGTTTTGACATTCTAAGTTGGTTATGATATTAAGGGGTGTGATTATGGCTAATTTTGTTACGTGCCATATACAAATACGATGTTTAAGATAGTTGGTGCCTAATGTACATCATCCTTTCCCGAAATTAGACTCTGGAAAATGAGACGCTGCATCACATATCCATAAATACATAAAAGTCCACTAACTTCTTCAGAGCTCCACTCTAGTGCATAAGCTTGCAAATGAGAAGTGTGTCAACAATGTGATGTACCTTTTTACAGTGTCCAGGAGACGTGTGTGTTAATTTTGTGCTGCTGCTGCTAAGAAACCTATGGACACTGTATTCTTCAGAGCTCTCTTTGGGCTGAGGTAGTTGTTTGTACAGTTTGGTGGGTCTGTGATTCTGCCCCATACAGGAGCTAACTGTACAAGTGACTGCCTTGCTTGCGGAAGAGTGAAATCATCATCATCATCTTTGTGCTTCTTGTTTGTGTTGGGTTATCTTATGTCTGTCTTTGTTTTGCTTTTTGAAGATACTATCCGATACCTGTCACTTCATGATAACAAATACATAAGATATTTTCCTGGGCATAATAAAAGGTGAGGATTTTTGAAAAAAGTGCTCCCTATGCTGTTTTTGTTATTAACTTAATTTAATCTCATCTAGAGTAACATCACTGTCCATGTCTCCTGTGGATGACACATTTATATCCGGCTCATTAGATAAAACTATTAGATTGTGGGATCTGCGGTCTCCAAATTGTCAAGTAAGCTTCTCATTACAATGGTATAAATGCATGAGATTATGGTTTTCCAATAAGTTGCGTGTGACCCATTTTGTATTTTTGTTCTCAGGGTCTGATGCACCTGCAAGGAAAGCCAGTCTGTTCCTTTGATCCAGAGGGGCTCATTTTTGCTGCTGGAATAAATTCAGAAATGGTGAAGCTTTACGATCTTCGATCATTTGACAAGGTATACATCCTAATGATTTTGTAAAGAATAAAACTATATCAAAAGGCACACCTAATATTAAAGTTTGAGATTCAAGAGAGTGCTGCAGTTCCTACATATGGTATGTTTTTCAGGGTCCTTTTGCAACCTTCAAACTTCAGTACGAGAGAACGTGTGAGTGGACTGGACTTAAATTCAGCAATGATGGGAAACTGATTCTTCTCGCCACAAACGGAGGAGCCCTGCGCATCCTGGACGCTTTCAAGGGTGCTGTACTACACTCGTTTGGGGTAAGAAATTGTCAGTTGTCCTGTTATCTCCATGTAATTTTTTTAACTCAATTCTTTCTCCTTGTAGGGTTACAACAACGGAAAAGCGGTAACACTCGAAGCATCCTTCACACCGGATTCACAGTTTGTCATGATCGGTGAGCCCTGATTTCTGTTTCTTGGTATCCCGGCTTTGAACATGGTCTACATAGATTAGATCAGCAAGACAAAAATGTGCAGAATGTTTAGTCACAATCAAAATAATCAAGACAAATAAAAAATATAAGATCTGTGACTCTATTACTATCCATAATACATTGAAATACCTGTATCCTGAACTATAACATTTGCTTGGTAGATATAGTAGCACATGAAAAAATGGTGTGCAAGAATATTTTTTTTTTCTTTCAGGCTCAGAGGATGGAAAGATTCATGTATGGAATGCAGAGAGTGGAATGAAGGTGGCACTTTTAGACGGGAAGCACACAGGACCCATCACCTGTCTGCAGTTCAACCCAAAGTTTATGACATTTGCAAGTGCTTGCTCAAATATGGCATTTTGGCTTCCAACCATTGATGATTAACAATTACAGTAAAACGGCCTGATTTAACCCAGCACTACCAGGAGGGGGCAGTGGTGCTACTGTAGTATAATGTTTAAATATGTACATATGTTCGCGCAGATTACATTTTCATGTTGGCCTGTTTTTATATTTTTATTTAACATTAAAAATGTCTTTGTAAATAGCTGTGGTTTTACTGTGTGCTTTGATCGAGTTCACGATTACTTTTGTTTGTAGATTTGTGAAGTCAGTGTTTACAGGCTTCTGGTTATGAAATGCATCTGTGCAAGTTGCAAAATCTGAGTGGGGCAATTAATGTTCTTACACAATTGCTTAAGTCCATGAGACATAACGACAAGCGTAGACGATTTTCTTTTAAAGATGAAAACATTACAAATAGTAATCCAGTTTGAAGTCCAGTGATGGTTTCAGAAGTTTACTCAACACATTTGCCCTTTAGTGCGAGTGCGTCAGACAAGTGTAAACAGTTTGACCTTGGATGTGTGAAGATCTTTTTAGTGACTGAGTTTGACAGTTCCGAATAGACAAGTCTGTACAAACTCAAGATACTTCTCATTCTATACAGGTGTGTGAACATACCCTGGCAATTTAATTTTTTTTATAGAGACTGAGGGGTTACTCCCACTCGTAGTTTGTAGTGTGGTGAAAACAATTACTCTGAATTAATACATTTAGTGCTTGACCAATCTCTGCCAGAAGTAGAATTTAGACTTGTGTCTTTGAATGGAACAATCAGCAGTCATAGGGTCAATAAATAGCACATGCTCTAATATGTAAATTGCAAGAGAAAAAAATCATCTATTGAGTTTATAGATATCTGGGTAATTTAGTTTATATTATTCTCACAATAATAAAAATCCTATAGAGTTGTATATGGCCTGAAAAGTCTAAAAAAAAATGTAAATTGTAAATTGAACACAGGTTTCTTATAACACTGTATGGTCAGGCAATGTCTCTCAACAGATGAATTAAGATGTATTTCCTCTTAACCAAATCATAAAATAATCACATTATTACCGTGAAATATACATACAATTTGAACATGTACATAAGGATATGGTGAGTGTAAATTACATTTATCTAATCCTTTTTCTATTGCAGGTTTTATGAGAGTATTATAAGTAGAGTTGACAATGCTGGGCTGACATTGTTGCTTGGCTCTTTTGGCCTCTCCTCTGGTTTGGTGGGGGCTTCAGTCCCGTGCCCATGGCTGGACAGTCAGAGGGGGCTAATTTTGGTAGAGTGATCAGGTTGCCTCTGTGCATATGATCCTCTCCCAGTTACTTGCATGATGTACCTTCTCAAAGTGTCACACAGATTTGAAGAGAGCAGGCAGACTGAACAACCCATTGCTCCATGACCATTTATTTTGAGAACCCATTTTTTGAATAGGATTTTTCATATAGATATTACAATTGTTTTCATTCTAGATATTTTGTATACGTTTTTGCGGGGGAGGTCTGAGCCACTGTCCCACCATGTTTCTCGCGCTGGTGGTGACGCCAGAACTGAGGGAGTTCCTGGCCCAGGCCAGAGGAGGAGCAGTGCGCCTCATCAAAGTGGCCATCCAGGACGGTGAGTGAGGCCAAAGGACACAAGGGAGACATGAGAGTGTGTGAATGTGTGTACGTGGGTATTTAGCTTTAGTCTGTTTTCAGTGGTGAACCATATGGGTATGTTGATTCAAAGGTATATAGGACAATTGGTCCTCCCAAGTGTCAAACATTCTGGGGAGACGCTCGTCAAAAAAGACCAGAGAGTTTTGTTCAAAAAGTGGAAAGGGCAGTTATTTCCCAAATTTGAGAAAATCTATTCCAGATAAAGGAATATGTTAACAAATACATAACATAAACATATGATTCATTTGATTTTCTAAAAACAAATATTCATAGGAAACAAATCAATATAATTGTTTATACATAATAATATAAATTTAGTCACTCAGTACTCATACTTTCTACATTTCGGGTTTGGTAAAAAGCTCTAGCTAGATTGAAGGTATTTATATTACAGTACAGATACAAAATAAGTGCTTAACATCTTCATCATCGCTTGACACTGCTGTTGTTTGACATAATTTTGCCAACCAATCAAAATCTAAATCTGTTCAAATGTTTTAGATATTCAACTTATGTAGTTTGGAAAATGTGGATGAATTCATTAATGTGGGTGTGATAAATCGGAAGTCAAACCAACCTCCTAACGCATCACAAATAAAATAAACAAAATCACTGCAATTTTAGGGAACTCAAGGAAAGTCAATTGCCAAGACTTCTGTCTTGTTTATAAACTAACCCGAGGAATCATCTCTGAGGACATAGTGAGGTGAGATGTGTGTCATTAGTCAGTGAGTAAATGCTTTTGCAGAGATGATTTCAATGGCTGTTTACATCCGGTTATGAGACTGTCCTGATCTACATGAGTCCCTGTGATTAACCACCTGACCTCTCAGGTCTGCACATAGAGAGGCCTATCCAGGCTGGTATTTTGATGGATGTTATGACAGGCGTGTTGGGACAAAGTCAGACGGTCCCATGGCAGCAGAGGCGATGCGTTTGATGGCAACACATTTCTATTTGCAGTCACTTGTGACTGGACTTGATTGAGTTCTGCTTTTCAATGTCAAAAGTGAAACGTGAACTCGTGTGGATTTCATCACTGCTGTGGCCACTCTGTTTACGGTCTCAATTCTCACTGAGTATCATTGCTCTGACCCAGAATATTATAGAACCAGGTCAGAAATGTGCATTGATGATGGGAGAGATCATTCAGAGATTCCCAAATACTGTATGTAGAATGCATTCTGTCTCTGTCAGGGTCGCCTACTGCCACAAGGTTCCACTATATAACTGTTAACAGAAAACACACACAGGGTTAGGGTGATTCTGAAATGAATAATTTTCAAATCTATTAAACACATATTTTTTTATTTACAGGTATTTTGAATTTAGGAACAAGATAAGATAAGATATTCCTTTATTCGTCTCAGTGGAGAAATTTCAGTGTCATCGTTGCGCACATTGCAGCAGGGACAGAAGGGAATAAGAGCACACAAATTGCACACAAATAGTGTCTATTATTTAAGATAATAGACTATATAATTAAAATAAAAAATAAGAATAGAATTAAATAAAATAAACTCAGAAGTAGATATCATTGATTTGTATTGTATTAATACAAGTGATCTCTGTAAAATATTTACACTGTGTACACACTGAACAAATACATAATTTGCCTAAGCAAATGTGTTTTAAGGTGATCCTTGAGAACATTCACAGAATCCAGCCTGCACAGTAGTTACATAGTTCCTTGTTCCAAAGGAACTATAGACTGTCTGAGGACACAGATAATATATATTTTTTAAATTTAAATCCGAGTATGAAACCACAATATATTAATCTGAATCAGATCTGATAAATGAGAAAAGGTGCGACACAAACAACTGAGTGACATTATTATTATCAAATCAGGATTATATTATTTAACCAATCTAAACCAGCACCATGCATAAATGTGTGTGTCATGGATCCAATTCAGTCCAATCCAAGTTTGTATACAGAGGCTTTCATAGTGTTTTAAACCGGCTGTCGGAGGTGCTCATCCCGAGAAAAAAATCCGTGCTTTATACAAAGCACAATGTGTCTATCCAACTGTCTGTGAAACTGTATGTTATTGCTCTCTGCTGTTTATTCTACTGTTTGTCGCATGGCGCCGTAAAGATGGCGCCGTGGCAAGAGCTCTGGTGTGTGTCGTCTTCTCTGTCTGGTGCACACCGGGGTAGTCTTGCACAGTTTTTCCAATGTGGTTTTACTGCAAATGGCAAATAAATGAATCTGAATCTGAATCTGAATCTGAAATCAAAAACAACCCATTTATACATGGACACAACAGCAACATTTACCAACTGGAGCCAGTTTCACACCTGTCTGATTTGCCCGCTCAACCAATGATGTTTAATTATTTCGGGAGCAGGATTCCAACTGCCAACCTTAAAGATGTCCCGTTGCAAAGCTCTTCCAATCCTAAATTAGGATTGGACGAGCTAATAAACAAAACCGACACGATGATTAAACAGTTCCAATAAAGAACAAAAGCAAAATTGTCACACATTTTACAAACAGCACCAGAATTGTACTAAAAGTGAGTAAAATATGCAAACCAAGATGGATTACAGTTAAAAGCACCACTAACACAAAGTGTGAAATCCTTACGAACTTGGAAATGAAAGTCTCTTTAAAACAGCTCATTCTGTTTCTTAACATCACGTTTCATACAATCTCAGCCATTACAACAGTCTTAGTGAGTGCTATTGAAAAGAATGACTGGTGGAAAGTATGGCATGAGTGAGCTGGTGGAGGAGGAATGTGTCAGAGCCCGGAATAGCAACAGCCCCGAGAGGTACCAGGAAATCCCCCGGCCCTACAAGGACGCTGTGGACTTTTCTGCACTAATTGTCCCAAAACACATCGACCTAATTACGTTACTTATGTTGGAAATTGGCTTAGGTTCAATATTATCTTTCTACTTAGCTTGTCTTCTTTCTAGGAAAATGGTCAAAAGGGGCATTTGCATAACTTCACAATCTATGATATGAAATTAAATGCTGAATATGTTTACATGGATGATGGAGAAATAGCTATCCACCCAATATACACACCTACTGTCAACCGACACAGCTCAAGGGGGAGAAATAGAATACAACATTGGTCATAACATGTTGGTGTCCTGAGATAATTAAGGATTTTTACTGTAAAGTCAGTTGTGCCTCTGACCTTCTTCTTCTTCTTCTTCTTCTTCTTTCTCTTTTTCAAATTGCTGTTTACAGTGAATACCAGTTGCTTTTTGAAGATTTTTGAGGAAGACAGTTCTGGCCTAGTCTTACCATACCATCCTACTCATTTCAGTTTGTACATATTGGGAATGGCGGTTCTATTGTTTGACTTACAGGACATATTCATGTGTGTTGAGTGAAACACCATGTGCCCATGAAATTAGAAACTTGACCAACTCGTATTTGTGAATCATTTTAATTGATTTTAAGATTGTATGGTTCTGGCAGGTCAGGCACTGGTACAGGCTGTATAAAATAATGGCTATCTTACATGTAAAAACACATATGTAAAATCCACACTTGAATTCAAACCAATTTCCTATCTAGAAAATATATGATATAAAAAAATGCATTATGTCTTACTGCTTTTGCTTTACAACCAAAATATGAACACAACTTGACAATCAGCGAATGCAGATTTTTCACAATAAATACATTAAGATCATCAGTAACTTTTTTCAAGTTCTTTAAACCTGCTTCCATCTCTGTGAGGAGTGAGAGACAAATGCTTTGATCATCATGAGTCCAGTGTGTTAAAACAGTTGTCGAACAGCTTTGTTGCATCTGTTGTGAAGTGTTACATTACACCTGCGGCTTGTATTCAAATGCAGTATTTATGTGGACAAAATAAACGTTCTCTTAACATTTAGCTGTTGCGGTTTATCTACAGGCGTGCTTAGTAGTCCAGCAAGTAAAGTATGTTGTATTATTTGACCTACACTAGTATCCATGATGCTGCCCTCAAGTGTTAAATGTGGTTATGTATGCATGGATAGTCTGACCCAGTGTCTGAACCAGCGTTTGACCCAGTGTCTACCCAGTGTGTTACAAAGCCCTGACTCCATCTCAGAGGCAGTCACTTTATGAAAAGCAAGTGCAATTCTTATCAAGACAAAGAAACTCATAATAAGATCATTCTGAAATGTCTTTCTTTCCACAATAACATGGTACATGGTACATGTCACAGCTAAAGAAATTCTGTTTTCTAGAAATTAAGCTGCATGAAACAGTTCTATGGCTTGTGTAACTGTGATGTGTCATTAATCAATGAAGAACTTTGAATAATGTTGGAGGAAAGGAATAACATTTTAAATATGTTTATTGTCTTTAGTTATGATACCGAGCTTCGCTTTGTGTTCTGTATCATGAGCCAAAACTAAAAACTAATAAATCAATCGGAAAACAGTTTTTCACTGAACACTTCGACATGGTGAGGATTTGTTCTTGTCTGATTTCAGAGCAGCTTGTGCTGGGGGCCTTCAGGGAACCAGAGCAGAGCTGGGATCAGGACTATGACCATCTCCTGCTTCCACTCCTTGACAACCAAGAGCCAAGCTACTTCCTGTATCGCCTGGACTCCCACAATGCCCTGGGCTATGAGTGGATCTTCATTTCGTGGTCCCCGGATGAGTCTCCTGTACGTCCCACAGGCATTGGATTTATTGAATGCATATTATATTTATGATAGTTTTGTGAAAAATGACTAAACAGCTTCAGGTACATTTTCTGAGCTCACTTTGATCTCGTCGGGTCGATGAGACACTAGACCAGCGAGTTAGTTCATAGGTTGTTGCAATTAGTGAAGGAACCTTGAAGAAACAAGATATCATATAGATAGCATAGAGTTTCTGTAGAAGTAGACCAACTATTCATTAAAAATAGGACCAAAATAGACTTTCCAATCTACCTTCCAAATACACATTGAGCCTTCTCTCTTTCCAGTTCTGTTCTTTGCAGTTTTCACAACACGTTTGTCACTATGTTTTCAGGTCAAACAAAAGATGCTTTATGCTGCCACACGCGCCACCGTCAAGAAGGAGTTTGGAGGAGGCCACGTCAAGTACGAGCTTTTCGGAACAATCGAGGTCCGAACACACGGTTTGGAGACCCTTCCTTTCTAAAACCCCACCACAACAATATCACTAGTTATTGGTAAATGTGATACAATGACATCCGGACAAAATGTGTTCTGTATGAAACTTTGATAGGATATAAAACTCTTAATAATCCCTGAGTTTGTATGTATTTATGTGTACAAATTGGTTTCACACTTGTCTGGAAAACTCCTGCTGTGGTTCTATAGCCTGGAAAAATCCAGACTCACCGCTGGATAAAAAAATACAGAGGGGAATCATTCTGGTCTCACCAGGCTAGTGGTTCTATGCATGTTAGTCCAAGTGAGAACACACTCTGAAACCGAAGGCTGTGGTCCTGGACTAGGTCAAAATCAAGGTATAGGTTGATTATTTTATTTGGAATTCCAGTGGTGGGTCTGATATTAATAATTGTGTGCTTAATGCAAGTTTTCACACTTCAAGGGGGAATCTAAATCCACAGGAAATCAGATAAAAATATACTTAGTCTTGGCAGATTTGTTCAGATTAATTGGGCAATAAGCCTTTAAACTCTGCTGCCTTTGGTAAATAGTGATGCGGCCAATGTTTGTATTTTGTATTTTGTTAGAGCGCTGTCAGAGAACAAGACGGATGATTCCAGTCTATCTTTCCCATTTTCAAAAACACTCAGTTCCAGTTCACAACCACTGCTTCAAGGATTTTCTTCTTCCTGAACTTATGGACAGACACGCACAGACGTGTCCAATATGTCCTTTCTATACTGGCTCTCACACGTTCTATTTGAAGGGGGCGAAAGTGGCTCAGTTGGTAGAGCATTGGCCTTTGAGCCAAAAGGTTGTGGGTTCGAGCCCACCACAAGACTGATGACTCTTGTCGTTGTGTCCTTGGGCAAGACACTTAACGTCACTTTGCCCGAAGCTCCCACTGAACGATCTCAGCTCCTGTGGACTCACCACCTGCAGGAGGATCAGTGAGGGGCTGGTGCTCTGTGTACTGGGTGCAGCTCTGACTGACACCCCCCCCCTGAAATGAATTAAGGGAAGAAAAATGGATGGCTGTTCTGCATGTTGCTACAATCATGTTACATTGTTTTTGTTTTTTTGTCTGGTCCCTAAGAAGCCAGGATTCATCTTGTTAGTGTGTCCTCTTGCTTTGTTATGAATGGATACAAATCTGTGTGTGCCAAATTCAACTATTGATTTGAGTTCAGTAGTAGCTCTGTATGTTCCTGTTTATCCCTTCACTTGGTCTGAAGTTCAGCGCTTTGCCCTTGGTCTAAAAGTTTGGACACCACTGCTGGTCAGACAGTCAAACATCAATCGTACTACAACCAAAACAAATACATAGATAATACTTAAAAAGCTAACAATTGTATTAGCCGCTAGGTTCAGAAAGTTTTCTCTGCTCTGGTCCAAATGAGTCTAAATGAGCGTCCCTGTGTTTTGATCGTCCCAGTCTCGTAATAAAGGTAAATATGTTTTGATTTCCTTCCAGGAGGATGTGTGTTTACTCGGATACCAGCACCACGTGATGTCATGCTCTGGCCCCGCCCCCCTCACGATGGCTGAACAAGAACTGCAAAGGATCAAAATCACAGAGGTCAGAGGTCATGGATGAGTTTATTTTTATGTATATTTCAACTGCTGCTAAATTGTGTGTCTTTTGTTTCTCAGGGCAGAGTTAAACAGGTATGTTGTGCAAAGTCCAACTTATTTTTTTTTATCTACTACTAATTTTGGCATTGGTCAATATTCATAGATTATTATCATATATTTTAAATTTATGTGGATTAATACTGAGGCCAACCAAAAAGAACAAATGTACACTAGAAATAAAACACAGTAACATTGACATTTAAATTGTCTAACCTTTTTCTGTTTAGTGCCACATGTTGCATTCCCTGTGTGTGTAAGGACTTTACTTAGAAAATAAAACTCACAAGATTTCCAGCAATGAGAGCAGTATATAATGTGTCCTTGATAAACCTCATGAATGTCCAAGAATGCAGTGTGATGTGCTATCTCTCAAAAGCTATCTCAGTATTTGCATTTCACTTTTTCATTTAAAGATAATAAGGATATTCAAACTACTTTTGAGATAGAGCATGTTTTTTAAAAGCGCTGCATGATCTGAAGTGTCTTTATGATTATTCTGTATATTCGTCTTTTAGTTGTTTTTATTTTATTGACTTGTATACTACTTTTAATGTGTGTTTTTTGTGAAAGGTGCTACATAAAGAAACATTCCTTACTTACTTACTGACATTAGTATGCATAGGTACTGTTTATATATTCAGAAAGATAATATATAGAGAAAATTCTTAGTAGTAGTGGAGGATAATACTGGACAAAGGTTGGCTACACGACACATGAGAAAGCTGCCATAAATAGAGAAATATTCTGATATGATTAAGTGTATTATCATGAAAGGCTTTGGTCACATGTGTGGAGAAGACTATTTCATAACAGTTTGATGCATGATTTGATGTGCTTTTGGACATAGTGTTCTTGGACACAGTGAAGGCCACACTGAGCGATTGTGTCTCCTCACTGCCCCCTTCAGGTGAAAGCGGAGATCAGCATGGACATCAAGCAGACACTTCAGGGCTTGTCATTTCCACTGCAGGAGTCGGCAAAGAGAGCTCTGAATCTCCTATCACAAAAATGCATTAATTATATACAGTTGGTGAGTTTGCTAACATCGCTATTGTTCATCTCCCTGGAACATTTGGCTTTTCCTAGTACTGTTTATTAAGAAGTTAATCTGCTCTAATCCAAATACCAAATCTAAATCAAGGGATAAAAAGTGCGATTAACTTTCTGGAAAAAAGCGCAACAACCGCTGTGAAAGAAGCAAACAAAGACATTTAAAAAAATATAAGCTATGTAAAATATATACACCATGGATTGTCTGTTAGATCAAAGGAAAATTATTTTATCATTCATTATTATTATTATCTTGCCATATACATGGCACTATCTTGGCACTTTTGCATGACGCCCAAAGTGTATCATTCCTCTCATATAAGGTCACTAAATGTCTGTAATGTCCATAAAATTACAGTTTAATCTTATTCAGAATATTCCAAGTATCATATCCATGGACACACTCATAGGTTTCAATCCCAAAAAAGAAATGATTTGTGCATATTTATGATCTTCTTCTATCCATCTATATATGAAGGCCATACTTATGCTCTATATTAGGGTTAGTGTCGTCGGCTTCAAAAGTATGAGTGTCCAAATATTATAAAAGTACAGTGTGTTATGAATAATATTTAAATAATACAGATACATGGATGTTTGTGTGAATGAATGAGACAAAATGGATAGAGACTTCCCAGTACATGCCACACTCATTACTAATCAATTCTGTACACTTGTCATGGGCTCAACTAAATGTGTTCTTTCTTTCACATCAGCGGTTGGACATAGAAAAAGAGACGATTGAACTGGTTCACTCCAATCCAACAAACATCAGAGAACTGCCCCGAAGAGTTCCCAAAGACACTCCCCGATACCACTTGTTCCTTTACAAACACTGTCATGAAGGAGACCAACTCGACTCTATTGGTACGCACGCTTTCCACAAAAATACTGGAACAGAAACATCTCAGAATGAGGATTAGTAGGCTTCTGTGTAACTGTTCACATCCTCTTCCCTTCAGTGTTTATCTATTCAATGCCTGGGTACAGCTGCAGCATCAAAGAACGCATGCTGTATTCCAGTTGCAAGAGCCGGCTACTGGATGAAGTGGAGAAAGATTATCATTTGGAAATAGCAAGAAAGGTACAAAATATGGGAGAACTGGGGGATGGGGAAATACACTCTTTCATCCTAAAGGTCCCAATACTACCTTTCGTCAAGGAAAACTTGGAAGAACTCCTGGACATATAAATTGAGAATCTATGATGTAGCAGGGGTGTTCAAATGTTTCACATAAAAACAATAATCATTTCAGACATGCTATAATTGACATTTGAAGGAAATACCAACAATTAAGATGAATATTACTATTCAATGTGATGTTATAGAGATATAGACATAAAGAATTACCCAATGCGACAAGTGAACATTGGGGCAGGTTTTGTTGTCAGAAGATCTGAGGGCTGTAATTGGCCCATACTTTGTATATCCCCTGCTAAATGTACACATTTTTAAACATGGATTGATGTTGACGAGAAGTAACTTGTAGAACATAAATTATTATTATTTTTTAACCAAACTAGAGTTACTACAAGCACATTATGGTATAATGTAGTATGGTCATATTTTGTGGACTTAAGGCGATTAGCGAGAGCGATACAGCTAATGTTCAGTGTATTTCTATTTAGAGGATAAAAGAACATCATGTAACATGTAAACTCATACTTTTTTCAAAGTGTGTTTGGCGTTCATAGACACCTGTCATGATGATGCTACTATTACTGAAGTCATCTTTAGGTACTGTTTAATAAATGTATTTTCCCATTAAACATTGAGAATGACTGGATCAAAATGAATCGAGGGTTGGAGTAGGCTCAAAATATTTAATGCCATGTAGGTACATGTAGGCGAGTGTTGAACTCATAAACTCGAGGCTGTTTGTTTTTGAACTGCTCTGAGTTAAAAAAAAATCAGTCCTTCTTTTGTATCTTTCATTCCCCTGAAAAACCACTTATTCTGTTGCTGTGTTCTTGTCTGAACCTGCAGCTGGAGATCGATGACGGCAATGAACTGACGGAAGAGTTCCTTTACGACGAGGTCCACCCCAAACAACACGCCCACAAACAGGCCTTCGCCAAGCCCCGAGGTCCTGCGGGAAAGCGGGGCCATAAACGCCTCATCAGGGGCACGGGAGACGCCATCCCGGACAGCTAGAGAGGCCTCAGATAGGTTGTGTTCTTGAGGCCGATGTGGTTATGTTGCAATCCCATATGAACGGCGGTGTAGAGGTGAAACCAAGTTAAAACCGGTAATTGCAAATAAATTGTTGACTCATTTTGATGTTTAAAATTCCCAGATGACAATGAAAAATACAAAATGTAAATCTTAACCTCTTAAACATTCTACCGTCAAAATATTTAACCACATAGAACCATACATAAAAATGTGTTGAAAAAATTATTTGTGCTTTTTTAAATCAATGGGGATGGGTAAAACAAACAAAAAACCTTTGGAAAGCAGCATTCAATGACCAAATTTGGCAATTTAGCATATTAACTTTATGGAGTTCTTAGGTGCATACATTTCTAAATACATGAAACCAAAATCCTTATTTTGACAAAACCTTTGAAATGTATGATGCAAATTTGTAACTGAGCATGCCATGGGGCTAATTTATTTCACATTTTTTTATGATGGTAGGTTTGGCAATTATGTCAAAACTGCTATCTGAGCCATTATCTAAATAATAAAAATACAGTCAGACAAACAGAGTACAATTTGTGTCCATACAGCAGCATAAATACCTAAAAAAGCTAGAATGTTATGAACATCACAGGAAACATTCAGCGCTTTCTTATCAAGGTTTGCACATCCACCCACTTGTTAGCACACAACACATCCTTATCAAACCCACAGGCCTTTTGTGATACGATCGTACACATTAACTACATTCCTAGATGTAGGAAATGGTTGCAACCTGAGCTCGGATACTAAATGGTTGGGATTGAGCCCGTAAAAGTCAAGCGAATGAATCTAATCTCTTCTGGCATCAATTGTGTGTATAATTGAATATAACCACTGACTTCTATTGACAAATTTCTTTCAAGTTGATACGTACTGACAGATTCAAGAATGCGAAGAATTAGACCAAACTGTCAGGAACTATTTTTTAATGTCTTTAAGCAGAACTTCTCTCGCTTGTTATTGTGTCTTTTGAAAGCGGTGGCGTCATGTGGACACAACCTATTGGCCTCTTTGTTCTAGCCCCCAAACCTTGAGTTGATTTGATTTCCTTGTTGTACAGACCACAGCAAAGACTTGAAATATGACATTATGTTGTTGTGCAATCACGCTGTCATCCTTTTTAATGTTATCACAAATCATAGTGCTTCATTTCATCCAATATTTTTGTCTGAATTCGACAGAGCATGAAACAGCTGCTGTTTTGTTCAGGCTTATTGCACTGACTTGTTACAAACACAAGTGTATTCATTTCATGTTTAGACTCATAAGGTTTTTTATTCATATTTGTAAAAAACTGAAAAATGAAATGACAAATAAACCTATTTATACTGTGGCGTTACAATGTTTTGCAGTTGGTTTTTTAAAATGCAAACAAAATTTGAATCATTTTGTGTTGTAAATAGAGAAAAAGACGCACTATTTCTATGGTCGGCACTAGATCATATACGGAATCAGGATGAAACCGGAAGTAACGATCATACTTTCGATTTAGTTTTAGACTAATAAGTCCTTAAGTGGTGACTGGTTAAGTTTTAGGTGTCTGAGTAAGATGGTTAAGGTTAGGGTTAAGACTGGGTTGGGGTTATTTTATTTACTTCCGCTTCCGTCCCGCTTCCGTATATGATCTAGTGCTGACCCTATTTCTATGGCTATCTCTGTGTGTGTGTGTGTGTGTGTGTGGCTGTTGAATGCTGACTTTTTGGAAAATGCTAATGAAGCATTTAGCATTTTTCTTTGGACTAGAGCAGAGAAAATGGTCCGAACCAAGCGGCTACTCCATCTGGTGACCCGTCCTGCTCCACCCAGAGGCTACTCCACCTCTGCTACTGTGACCCGTCCTGCTCCACCCAGAGGCTTCACCACCTCTTCTGTTGTGACCTAAAGGACTGCTGCTGATTATTAGTATTTTTAACTTTTTAGAATGATCAATTTTATTTTTTATTTTTGCTGCGACTGGACACCTGAATTTCTCCTACGGGGATCAATAAAGTATCTATATACTGTATCTATCTATCTGTTATTTCATTGTGTAGTACGTGCCAGAAGACATACAGATACCACCAACAGATCAAGTAGAAAAAGCAGGTTTGCAATGATCAAAATGTATAGATACATTTGGTCCATAGGATTCAAAAGTCAGGGAAAGAAAAGACAACAAACATATCCGACTCAGCTCAGCACTGCAGCATTATTTATTTATTTATCATTATCATTCTTTACCCCAAGGACAGTTAGAATCGACAAATGGCTTCTGTCAGTTTTCCAAAATGGCGTAGCCCTTGTCCTTGTCACGGTCCCCATGGTGACAAAACAAGAAGGTCACAAAGCAATGCGCCTCTACTAAGAAAATGGAACAAAAATACCCTGAATTGAGAAATAATTTTTTTTCCGGTAATTAAAATGAAGACGCCGGGAGAGGAGAACTGCAAACAGCCGCAGCAGAAGAATCCCTGTTCCACTAGGAGAAGCCCAAGTGCCGCCGGCGGTACATGCACCACTGCTTGAGAAACACAGGATCATCTGCATATTTGAAAGCGTGATATTTTGAAAAACAAACGTTCGTTAAACAGCATTTTTAAATTGTTCTGTCAGCTGCTTGTATTGCCCCTAAAAGATTAAGATTTTTTTATCCCACAGTTGGGAAATTTCAGTGTTGCATCACAAGGTACAGAACAGTGAGGATGAGGCGCACACAACACAAGATAAATGAATAAAAACTATAGCAAAAAAGAAGCAAGTATAACATTTCTAGCTTTAGCATAACAAGGAAACAAGGAAGCAAGAACTAAGAACAGCATCTCTGACTTTAGCATAATAAAGAAATAAGTATAAAATCTCCAATTATTTCTACAAACTAAATGATTGTGAGATACAGTTAATATAGATGCAATGGCTAATACTATTTTTGTTTATTGTGTAGCATGAAAACTTAGATCTACATATTTCAATCTTCTGTGAGAGAGGGTGCTAATATATGCATAAATTATCTATCTAAAATTATCACTTGAGTTCAGTGTTTGATCATTTCGAGTTCAAAGTTCATCAAAGATTAATGATCAAATCTCACTACATGGAGTTTTCAAGCATATCTTTAATTAACAATGACTTATTATAATATTTCAAGTTTTCTTTTGTGTCCTGACTTTAGGTCGTATCCAAAACATGGGAGTTTGTGAGATGGTTTTCCTGGTAAAATATAAATTGTGGCTGAGTTTGAAGCAGGCCACAGGGAAACTAAAATTGCTTGCAGTTCGTAGACCACTTGATGTACTGTACTGGGTTTCATTCTTGGTAGAAGCTTTTCTTTGTAATCTGGTGATGAAGGGAGGGAGCGGGATAAACTGTGCGCTCCACACTCCGACCACTACTGAAGTCTAAAGCATCCGTCTGATTATGAGATAGATTGTATTAAAGGTGCGTTTTAAAAAGTTGACATTATTCATTGCTTTAAGTTTGAAAATATGCTGCATTCAAAACCACATGCCAAATGGAAAGACTGCAGATGAGTATGTAATGGAAGCATATCATAGGAAAAAAATTAAAAAAAGGCTTTCCATTTCAGAACTTTGTTTTTTAGTGCCTGTGGAGCACTTTGGGCAGCTGGTGTTGTTGCAAATGTGTGATACAAATAAAGGTGAAATAGACATTTTCTCTGGTCTTGTAAAAATAATCCAGATTAAGATCCAGATTTGAACACATATCTACTAGCACCCCACATTACTCTCTGTACACCAAGATTTTTTAAGAAACTACTGCTGTTATTCAGAACAATACACTCATAATTTATGATCAGGGGTGGAATGTAAACAGGCTTTTATTTGAGTTTAAATAAAAAGCAGCAACTTCCTGGACTTCACAAACAGATCATTGCTGGTCATAAAAGTGCAGGGTCCACCGCCTGCTTATCCTCATGTAAAACAATCTAAATGTTGTTTTGGATGGAATAATCCACAATACGGCATTACGCATGAAATCCACACGCTAACTCTGAAGTAATATCTGCTCAGAGACAAGCCAAAACAACAGAGAAGTTCATAAAGACACGAGACTGTGACGTTACAAGATGTGATCTGATCCAATCCACTTCATGAACGTAGCACATCTTATAAACAAGAGTTTTTCCAAAGTGCTGCACAGGTAAAAAAAGTTATTAAAAAAAAAAGGAAAAAAGTGATACAAAATTTCCCATTTAATTCACTTCCTCCAAAACCATAAAACAAGTCAAATCAAATGCGGGGGAAAAACATTATTAAAAACAAATAACACAGAGGACCATACAACTGATTCTGTGTTGAAACCCATAGAAAAAAGTGAGTCTTAAAACAAAACTTAAAACACTCATATAGTCCATATAGTCTGGGTCAATAGTACAACTGCAGGCCATGTCCTTCCATGTTCTAAGCCTCATCTTAGGCACCAAGAGCTAGAGCTGGACCTCAGACCCCGGTGCATGGACCAGACGGTAGATTTGGATCAGGTCCGAGTCGTTCTGTGGGTCCAGTCCGTTCAAAGATTTAAAAACAAATGTAAACGTGAACACTCAACGTAGCCTAAAGTCGGCTCGACCTTTCTGAGTCCAAGAAAGTACGCTCTAAATTCAAGTGAGACACGCTCATTCATTTTAGATTCTCTGCTCACATGTAGTGGATAAAAGCATTTTCCTTGGTTTCCTTGAAAGGACATGCAATTAATTATAGTGGTTATTTTGGCACCTCTTCTGCCGCCTCCAGTCGTCTCTGCTTTGATAGAATCGCTGATAATGTTCACCTCAGAAAGCAATCTCTCAAACAATGCGACAGATTAATTATGCAACTATATAGTTCTTGCACTTGAATATACAGTATTTCATTCATATTTCTTTATTATGCTAAAGTCAGAGATTTGAGACATACAGTAATTCTGGCTCCTTTATTATGCTTAAGTTGGAGATTTTATACTTGCTTCTTTGTAATGCTAAAGTTGGACATTTTTAATTTAGCGTAGTGTTATTGTTCACTTATCTTTCACTGTGTCCTCATTCCGACAGTTTTAAAAATTGGGATGCAACACTGAAATTTCCCCACTGTGGGACAAATAAAGGATCTCTTAATCATAATATTAATTTCCCATTAAAATGAATGCATGTGTGACAAAAGAACCCTGGAAGTCTATCACAGGTACATTTCAAAACCAGCCCAACAGAGTCTAGCTTTTAGGATCGAGCACAGATGTCAACAGCTGGGTCCAAACCTGCAGCTCGTCATGTGCACTGCTGCTATGTAATAGTTATTTTAATGCACTCATTGTACTCAGAATCTCTCTGCATTTTCTCCAAATCTTTCAACAGTAAGAGAGAGACACAATAAGTCTTTGTCTCATTGGCAATGTTACTCCAAAAAGATTTAATGCTAAATACTTTGGGCGGCACAATGGCTGAGTGGATAGCATTCTCACTTCTCAGCAAGAAGGTCCTGAGTTCGAAATTCCAGTCGGAACAGGGCCTTTCTGAGTGAGTGGAGTATGCATGTTCTTCCTGTGTTTGTGTAGGTTTACTCTGGGTACTCCGGATTCCACTACCCCTAAAAACAATAAATGAAACCAATGTACCTTCTTTTTTACTGCACACAAACGACATATAACTTGAATGTTTTTTTTTGTTCCAGTAAAATGATTAGTAAACAGTGTGACAATGCGAGTTATAATCTAACTAGTTACATTTCAGAGTAACTTAAAAACAAAACAAAAACTACAGTAACTTACTGTTGTTTTACACTGACCATTACTCACAGAAACAATCCTCCTTGTTTATCTCCGAGATTTATAGACGACATGAAAAATACCGACAATTGTGGCTGTAAACTTTTCCAGCAGTGAACTGCATTTGCTCATCAACCTCCTGCTGGCGAAGTCCACAAGACTTCTTAGAACTGAAGCTCATTTGGGAATTTCTAGTAAAAACCTGGAGACGGAGCTCTTTGGGATAAGAACGAGCTGGAATAACAGGTGTAAAAGCTCTTTTCTCTGAAGTGTTGTTTGAAACCAGATTTGACAAGTCTCAAGTAGAAAACTGCAACTATTTAGGTCAACTGCAATTCTCTAAATGTCAAAGTATCTTATATTTTGTCAAAATTACTCTTCTAATTTGATTCATAAATAAAATAACATGGCTCACACAACTAAAGAGGGTAAAATCACAGAGCCATCAAGTACAGTATCTCATTCATAATGAATTATAAAAGATAAAATCTCCAACATTACAAGCTAATTTACTTGGTGTATTTTCTGTAATTTGGTTCATTTTGGTCACGGAATAGTCCTGCTCAGAGCATTCAACGGACAAACACCAGGCAAAAAGTCAATATGGGGTGAAATGATCTGCCAACAGAATATTGTTGATTAGTTGATTAATATATTATTTAAGTGAAAGGTAGATACAAACTTAAACTAAAATAATACAAAAATGAATACTTGTTATTTATATTATAGATTATACTATTGTTTAATTATTTCTTCTATGCCAAGGTTACCAGTCCAATGTCCATTATCTATGTACAATATTTATTTTTATTGAATGAATGCAGATAAAGTCTTCTGCCAGTACGCAATCCTAAGAGGAAATAGTTCAGAGAAAACAACCGTAAAAAGGCTTGTTTTTCTTGACATCTCAGGGCGACACTCTTTCACATTTCATTTGAATAAAATTAAACTCACATAAAAATAATTGTCTATGAAATCACACAGAAAGAACATGTGTTTGTTTGTTGAAAAAGTATTTTTAAAAGGTGACAAATAAGAGTGTTTAGTCGTGGATATGGCCTCTCACATGACACTTCTCATGAAGTTATATGACAAACTGAACAAACTGCAGCCTGTGGGATTCAATAAAATATCTACGAATGTATAAATCTAATCTATATCATTTTATTCAAAGGCAATAACATATTTTAAAAATAAGTAGGGCGAGGGTCAACTTAAGCTCTTATCCAGAGATCACAAAGTAAAATAGGATAATGTAAAGCTTTTCAGCCCTTTGACTCTGTCTCTCTAATTTGGTAAATACTAAACCGGTGACTTTTACTTCTACCCTACTGTTTCCGGATAAATCATTCCAGGAGATGGATCAGCAAAACCTGTTTTACAATGTGAAAGTCTGAGTCTGTGTCAACAACAAACAAGGTTATTATCAAAATTCTCTCTTTTATGTTGGGCGGACAAAACAATAACACGTTGTTTTCCAAAGTATAATGATCATACTGGATCCGGGGAAAAACTCCAGGATCGAGGGAAATCTGCTTCACTGGAAATAGCCGTGTGCATTCCTATTATCTGTAATGTCGAGGCGGCCAGTTCCCAGAATGAAGGCAGAGCCAGAGCTGCGCGCTGGTGGGCGGAGACCAAGCGACCGCGGTTCCTGGAAAGCGGATAAACAGAAGCAGCAGCGACGCGCTCACTCACGCGCACGTTCACGCACACAGCAGCGGCGGCGAGGAGCAGCTTCTCATCGGAACGGACCGGGAGCGCGCAGACACCGGAGCCGAAAGAAAACTCACCGTAAACTACCGTACAGGAACCGGGGTGATAGACAAACGTCAATCCAGAGAGGACGACTTTACAAAGACATTTTTTTCCGGAGCCCGAAACGTAGTTTGTGGTTACGAGTTGCCAGTGCGTAAAAACGATGCGCGCTGGAGCCCTATTGGTGGAGCGCGCCGTGCTGACGTCAGCCCCCAGCGCTGGAGGAGTTCTCAGAATAGACTTCTAGGAAATTGTAAATTTTAAAACCCGAGCCCATACACAGCGTCCTTCACACATTTGGAGCTCATTCCCCTGACAAGACACTCCAAACCGCAAGGCACACGGACCCGAGGACTTCGCGTTTCAGAGATTTCAATGAATAAGATCTTGTGGACGCGCTCATATTCCGTGTTCTTCAAACCTTTGGCGGAAAAGAGAGAAGCAGCAGGACGCACACGGACCTGTCTATTTCCGCGTACCGAGACTAATAGAGAATTCCTGTCAAGTCACAGCGATCAAGACATTTTGGCCGTCCATAATCTTTGAAAAAAATCCTTACCAGTATTTCTTGATTTTTATACGTGGAAGCAATAGTGGCAGCACTCAAACCAAGTGGGACTGCCATTCATTACGCAATAGTATGATTCTTTGTGTGCCTGGGTAAGTTCTTTTGTTAAGATTCTCCTTTTCTTTGTTCACTATTCTGTAAAACTAGGCCATTTTATGAATAAAATAGCTACTTCGTTGGTATTACAAACCGTTGTTTATGCACAGGCTTATTAGAAACCCCAAATTACAATTGCTTACATCATGTTTGATTTAGCGCAGTGGTATCAATATCAGAAACTATCAATATAACATGTTATATTTTTCAATTAGTACAAGCTCTAGATATACCATTTTGGGTGAATGAGGGGAAGAGAGGATAAAGGATCAAATATATGGCTGTATTGTTAAGTTAATGTCTACTTAACAATACATACACGTCCTAATACATGTCCTTTTAACCCTATATGTTTTTGTTTGCAGTCCTCGAGCTCTTCTGCCCGCTTCTGCATCTCCGGACAGTCTGCTGGGCATGCGGACAGAGAATGTACAATCAAATTCTTGCCTTCAAACCACCCCTCTTTTCTGGGACCCCGCTAAAGACCTGCAGACAATTGCCAGTAACTTCTACTACCTGGAAAATTCAGGTAATCATTGTGTACAGCATAGAGCCATTGTGATTCTAGAGATGATCTGATTCGTTTCCATGCTTTAATCACTAATGTCAGTGGTGTAGAGTTTAGTAGTGGAGGAAACGGTTTTTAACTTGGAACAGACGCATTGTACTCTAATACTAAACACATACATGTCTGGTTTTTTTTCCAGGATGGTATTGGGGTGCCATAACAGCAGCACAGGCACACTCTGCACTACAGGAGGCCTCGGAAGGAGCTTTTTTGATCCGAGACAGCTCCCACCCCATGTACATGCTCACATTATCGGTGCGGACGGCGCGAGGTCCCACCAGTATACGAATCCAATACAAAGCATCGCGATTTTTACTGGACTCTAGCTCCCCGGCTCGCCCCAGCCTTTCCACGTTCCCAAATATACCCAGTCTGGTGCAGCACTACATGGGACCAGAGAGGCACGCGGAGGAGAAGAAAGAGCAGGAAAAACCAAATTCAAAGAACGCTCAAGATACTTCGATTGTGCTGAAACTAAAACATGCCGTGTACAAGCCTCAGGGACTGCCGACGCTGCAGCATCTCACGCGACTGGTGATAAACCGGCACACGGACTGCACCGAAATGCTTCCACTTCCAGGGCCGCTTCTCCGCTACGTACAGGACTATCCCTTCAAGGTATGAGGCATGACATCATCCCCGCATTCAACTGACTCTCAGCAGACTTTTCAAAGGAAACTGTGATAGGGTTGTTGTCGTTGCCTGTAAATAAATCAAGATTTGAAAGCGACCGTAGACGCCAGGCAGCAGACAATACTGGACACAGGGTCAACCTTATTTATGAGAGACATCAAGCACTCTTTAACAAAAACTACTCACCACCTCAGTACTGTAACTAAAATCATTATTTGTATATACATCTTGTATTCTGGATGTGGAAAAGGCCTGCTTTAACCTCACAAATCCAGACTTGATCCACAGAGGTGTCTCTAATGCCATTTGATTGTTCTTAGTAAAATATGTTTTTTTTCTACATTTTACATGTGTACATTTTGTATTAAAACTATTCATGGTGTTTGTTGATGTGGTCTTTTCCTATTCTGAATCTTCTGTGTATATGTCAGCAGTATTAGGACAACCGTCAGCAAATGGTAAAATTAGTTTTATCTTGTGACTTGTTACTAAAGCTTTTCAACACTTTCGAGTTGATGTGTAAATGCAGAAGTTACTGTTTCTGTTTTCCTCTGTTCTAGATTCTAAACTTGTATTCTTTATTGGAAAACCTCATAATTCCTAAGTTTAAAAAAAAACTTGTTTTTGTAAACAAACAAAACAGAGAAGTGAAATGTGTTGATGAGTCTTACATTATCATTCCATTTAAATTGAAAGTACATTTTGTTATTCTTAATGTGCGCTGATTGTATGTTAGTCAGCAACGGGACAAAAGGGGAGGACCACGCTCTCCTTTGGATTCACAGAACTGGTGAATGGTTCCTGGGAGCAAGGCGAGATTCGCAGAGCGTGGCTTCTAAGAAAAGCCCTGATAATTACCTTCAGCTTTGAGTGAGATTCTGTGCCATCCTGTGCATGATTTGACGAATAATGAGCAACGCGACATTGGCCGATTAAAGCGTTTTGAAACCCAAATGATTTAATCTTTCCAATGCTCAGATGTTGTAAAAGTGAACATACATAGGATCAGTGGTGGGGGAAGGAGTGCTAAGAAGCTGTAAGGACCTGGCTGCGGCCAACGTAATAGGATCTTCGGTTTCTCAATCCAAATCTTGTAGCTCTTGTTTGTTTGTTTTTTTCTGAAGGATGCAAAATCTTGCCCTACAAAAAAGAAAAAATATAAATGAATGAAAATATAAAAGATGCAGATTTAAATGCTGCATAATGATGAATTGTATACAATCAGGTCAAAAGTTACCGTTTCATGTTGTTTACTAAATATTGGTTAAATCCTGATAAATCCTAGTTTAGTCCTGGATTAGTGCTGGTGTAGTTCTGGGGAACTCTTGTCGTTATACCTCAATTAGTTCTTGTTTAGATGTTGTAAGCCGTTCTAAATCCTAGTTTGCGCCCTGATTTTGTGTACCCATAATTTAGGCCATAAGATTATGTGCTTTATGTTGCACAAAATATTACAAGATAAAAAATATTATTGTGAATAACTCAATTTAATGGAGAACAGTGCAGTCCTGGTTTGGACGTCTATTAGCGCTTGTGCTAGATTATCGTCAGCCAACATTCCCTGATGATGGTATAGGCAACATCTTTCAATATAACATTGAGACACACATATTGAAATTCGGTCATGTTTGTTATATACAATCTTCTTAAACCCAGTGTAGACCTTTTGTGTAGCCAAATTAGGTTATTGTTTATTCAAAAGGTTTTCAAAGGTCGCAGGTCTTCTTAGTGTTAAATCCGGTGCAGTCCTGGTGTAAATTTTGATTAACAAGTAAATGAGTTCTTAGTTCAGATGCACTTTGGGCTCACATATAAAGACTGATCAGTGATCCAAATGACTAGTTTAAATCTTTCTGATGCACAAACCTGTTGTTGAAATCGTGCTTAGTCTCCACATAACGCAGCTCTTCCAGGTGTAACTCTACCCATCGTTGAATAAGAGGAGGGTGTCTCGGATCCACCTCCAAATACAGGCGGCTGCAGGTTACAAGAAACACGAGAGCCATCAGGGAGATCGGAGTTCTATCTCATGATTCTGCAAGGTGGGCGATAATGATAGAAATACAAATCTAAACATGTTAGGGAAACAATAGTAATACTCGGAAGATGTTTTGGCAATCTATGAGAAATGTGCATGCAATGAGCTTTGGTTGAGGTTTGAATATTGTGCATGTAAAGCAGAAGAAAACCCTCAAGTCATTTCCTTGAGTAAATCACTG
The DNA here is from genome assembly GCA_964034765.1 of Knipowitschia caucasica. Taxonomy (NCBI): domain Eukaryota; kingdom Metazoa; phylum Chordata; class Actinopteri; order Gobiiformes; family Gobiidae; genus Knipowitschia; species Knipowitschia caucasica. The sequence continues at coordinate 38,204,909 of OZ035828.1, read as the reverse complement.
GTCATTATTAGCTGCTATGAATAACAATATACTGTCTTCCACCTCTAAACATGGGCCTCTTATACAAAGACATAATGCAGCAAATAAACATGAAGAATATAGATTTCATTAACGATTTTAGATGTTAACGTAACAGTATCGACAAAAGTTTGTATGTATTCATCTCTGGTTTCGTATTCGCACAAGATATACAACACTAATGTTTCATAGTGCCCTTTAAAGACTGTTCCTGGAAAGCTGCATATTTTCGGAGGTGGCGCATGGTGTGAAGGTCAAATCGTTGGAACTGGAGCGATATTCAGGGAAAAGTCTTTGGGGGAAAAACCTCATAAAAAGCAACGCAAGTACATGCTGTTCTTATGAAAAAGCCTTTAGAAATCGAACCCAGGTGGGGCCTTTCATATGCGCTGGTTTTGTGTTTGAGGGCAACAAAGGGAATTTCATTTTTTTCTTTTTACCCGTTGTTTTGGAGGATCCGTGATGCCAAAATCAAGACTTGTCTGATCACTGTAAGTCCGTCTTCTCCTCCGTCTAAAGCGGCAGGGTCCTCGAAACTAAAGCATTACACACAACACATGAAAAACAGCCGAGTAACGTGATCTGCGCATCTACTCGACTGTCTGCATTTAAATTTAACATGTACAGACGGCCTAAGTACACCATGTAACTGCCAACTCACTCTATGTGGCCTACTGACATTTTAGAGCGGTGAAAAGTTATCACTGCTACCATAGTAATAAATCGCTCAAGAGTATAATATGTTCATTATATTTTCAATAGTGAAACATTCTCAAAACGGTTCCTGGAGTTGCCGTGGATTTTTTTCTTTAATCCATATAACAAAAAATCTAAAAACATAATACAGACAGAAAATAATGTCTCAAAGTCCATTCGCAATGTTTTAGAATGTATTTAGAACTAGAATTAAATTATCAAATTCAAATCTTTTCTTTATAGGAATCAGTGCAAAAACAACAAATTACAAAGAAAATAAATTGAAAATGTCTGCAAAAAAAGTGCACTTGTAACTTTGACACAAATGGAAGTAATTGTCAAATCTACAGGATGATTGCCATAGTTCTTATGGAGCTCTCCCCGCAATAAAGAGTCATATTCCATTATTCCTACACAAAAAAGTGTTTATATAAATGTACCAGTCTTTGTTACAAAACCTACAGATTACACTACAAACATATTGTGATAAAGAATCATAGAGACAATAAACATTGAGCGATGGGCTAAAGGAGGGCGGGTGTATGTACGTCTGCATCTAACGTTCAAAGGAGCCTTTATTAAACATCTTCTATACATATTCTCAGAAACATAATAAAGGAGCTTTTGTGCTGACTAATTCAATAACATGCAACATTAGCTGCATTTCTAAAAAATGAGGTCTCTCTTTTACTCAAAGGCAAACCCATAAACAGAGCATTTTTGTCCCCATTTGTCCCCGTTTGTCCCTCATTAACTCAATCTTTTTAAATCTTAAACAACTCAATGCGTCTGGATCATTTGTATAGATCTCTACAAACAGAATCATTGCTGCTGATCTTCTAATTGTTATTTTCTTAATAAAAGGGCCTGATTAGTAGTGTGATGGGAGACCTCTGGGAACACCAGGGGCCACAGTTGGTCGACTGTGGCTGTAAAGTGCCCCAACTGATGTTGTGTCCTTAGGCAAGACTTTCCCCCATGTTGCCTAGAATGGGGCTGGTGAGAATGGTCGGAAGGGCCATTGGCACGTACTGGTTGCCTCGCTTCTGTCAGTGTGACCCAGGGCAGCTGTGGCTACAGTAGTAGTTTATCACCACTGTGTATGAAGTGAATGAATAATGGCATGTGAAGTGTTGAGTGTCCAGAAGAGTGCTATATAAAACCGATGTAGAATTATCATAACTATCATCATACATTTTATCTTAAAGAAAGCACCAATAAAACCACTAATAAGGGGCTTGAGAGTAGTACATGTAAAATATCTCACCAGAGTATTTCTGGCTGCAGTGACGACATATCTTCAGTGAACAGGTACGGGGGGTTACTGACCACGGCTGAGACTCCACCGCAGTGATCCACCACGGCCTCTGCGTCTGATGTTATAAATATTCATATTCAATTCCATTTATTCTTGTATAGTCCTAAATCACAACAGTAATTATCTCAGAGGACTTTATTCTATCGTTGAATTCGCCAACACAGATCAGAGATTTAAACCACTATTAAATATAAATTCAATGATTTCTTACTGACTTCTTATTGGCCACAGATTGTTAACTGCATTCAGCCACTCACACTTTCACACAAAAAGTAAGAAAATAGTGGCTCAGTTGGTAGAGCATTGGCCTTTGAGCCTGAAGTTTGTAGGTTCGTTCCCACCACAAGACCTTCTCCACCAACTCCCAATGATGTCTGCTGTCATTGTGTCCTTGGGCAAGACACTTAACCCCACTTTGCCTGAAGCCCCTGCTGAAAGATCAGGGCTATACTGTCGCTAAAGGAGCAGCCATCCTCCTGTGGACTCAGCACCTGCAGGAGGATGGCTGCTCAGTTAATTGGGTGCAGCTCTGACTGCCACCCCCAATCCAGAAATGGATTAAGGGGATGAACGGATATTTTATGGGTAATAGCATATCAAGTTTTTTTTACCTTTGAATATATCCAAGTGATGAAGTTGTAATCTGTCTTGAAGTCCTAGACTACAAAATCAATGTGTTAGAAAAACAGAATAATTTCAAAATCTCTCAAAAAGGTGGGGTTATCAGAGAACTGAGCATGATCGACATCTGTGAAAGTCTGAAGCCGACACTTCGAATCGAGCTTCAGTGCAAGTTGTTAATTTATGCAAGAATAAATTGAATTGAACTTAAATTATTAGCAGTGATTCTGAAGTTTGAGAGATAGAAACTAGTTACATATATTATCTTTGCATTTTGAAGATTAGCGACCCCACCTTAGAAATACAATATTTGATGTACATGATGAACTTTAGTACCTGAGTGCATTTTCTTTGGTTAAATTGACAGCGTCCTCACTTTGGTCCAAGGCCACTGCTGTGAGCTACACACACAAAAGCAATTAGCAAAAGTTTACAATCCTTGCTGTGACAACATACTTCCCCCTTCATTATTCATTACAGTAATGTTATATTTATAATTCAATGTTCACCAAGCCATTTTCAATCACTCAACACATTACCAGTCAATAAAATATATTTGTGTTTAATGAATAATACTGAATGCAATTTCCAAACGACAACATCACAGTCACTTTAAACACGCAAAAGTGGATCGATTCGTCTTTGGACAAATTGTTGGAATTGTTTTATGTGTCTAGCTTTTGTGTTCTAGTGCACAATGTTTGGACTAAAACTAAAAGTTTCAAGATTTTTTAGAAATCAAAACTAACAAACATTTGCTGCAAAAATGTTGAGCCTGGTTTGTGCGAGCAGAGGCTTTATAAATGAGACCAGTTACAATTAAGACAAAATCCTTTTTATCAAGACAAACAAGAGGCTGTCTCCCTCACTACAAGTTACACACTCCAATATCATTTGAGCAAATGAGTGCAGTTACATTTGCACTGTGCACATTTGCACTGTGCAGTTACATTTGCACTGTATTTCAGACAAATGCACATTGCATTTGTGTGAAATACCACAAATACATTTTCATAACAAGATGCACTACAATAATTATTGTTAATAATAATAATAACTATTGTTAGAAAATCTTCATTAACCAAGACAAAAGCTGTACGCAGCCGATTCTTCTAAAGTCCAGTTTATGTTCCATTCCAATCTAAGTCAGGATTTATCAAAAACTATTAGAACGCCACAGTATATTTTGCGTATAAAGAGAGGAGCAGAGGGGCAGTGTTTGAGGATGTGTGGGTTTTTGAATGTTTGAAATTGTGAAGATTGACCTTGATTCTTCATATCTGAAATCATAAATCCACATCTGAGTGAAACAAGCCATAAATTTGAGCGTTAAAGGTTGTGATGCAGGACACAGGTGCGACCCACTGGACTGATGTAAATACAAATACAAACTGGATACAATGATTTATCAAAACCTGATTATGTCCGAAAGTCCTGTGAATTATTTAGCTAATATTTTCCTGCAGTCTTTAGTAAATAGGACTCCTTTTATATGATCACAATACTGCAAATGCAACGTCTTTCTTAATATACAGACGGAGGAAAAAGAAAACAATCAGAATACTTTAGCAAATGTCCTTGCACTTTTAATTGGTCTTTTTATATAGAATGTATTGGGACCATTTATGTATTATATAATATTGTATCCTTTTTTAAAGGACTTTGTTTGTGTTGTGGATATTAACTTGCTTTTCTTCTTATATTTGTTATGTTATCTACAAGACCCCAAGATACATAACATTATTAAAGTAAATTATTTTTTTCATAAATGTGTACAAAGACTAAATGTGTACAAAGACAGCATGACTATAAATATGTTCCAATCAATATTTCATCATTATATAAAAGGTACCTGTGGTAGACTCTTCAATAGACTTAAAGAGATTGCACCAGAACCACAGCCCACTTCTAAGATGCTTAAGCTCCCAGTTTGATTCTTGAAATCTGAAAGGACAATTTCAACTAACTCCTGCAAAAAAGAACACAGAAAGAATATGTAAATATTACCTAAAAACATGATTACATTCATTATATTTGTATTTGTTATTATGGATAGATTAATTCATCCTAAAATGTATCTATCATCTGTCAAAGAATAGTAACATTCAAGAAGAATAAAAAGTATGCAAAATGTGTAAAATATGTGTAAAAAGCATGTTTTGTTTTTACAGCCTTAAAATATATACTAGACTACTTTCTAGACTACTTTTGTCTATTGTAAGGCAAGGCAAGGCAAGTTTATTAATATAGCACAATTCATACACAAGGCAATTCAAAGTGCTGAACAAAACAAGAAAGCATTAAAATCATAAATTATCACAGAACATTAAAAAGAAAGATAAAAATATAAAATCCCTCAGTTGTATGCACAGTTAAACAGAACCGTCTTTAACCTGGTTTTAAACATTGTCAGAGAGGAGGCCTCTCTAATAATAATAATTGTGGGTTATCTTTCAAAATGTAGCACCCGTGATAAAGGAGGGTCCATTGTATTAAGTCCATAAAACTTCATATGTTAACAGTCCTGTTAATGCTATGTTTGCAACATACATTAGTAAGGACAATACTGACAACACAGTACAATAAAACTATTTTAAAAGGGACTGGCTAAAAGCAAAAGAAGTTGAGCAAAACTTCATCCACTAGCACTTCTATTGTCCAAAATGTAATGTGAAATACATTGATAGTACAAGACAAAACAATAAACCTTGAAAAATAAAAAATAAAAAACCTTGTTCATTACTCGTGTCCGTGTGTGTCAAGTTAAAACTCACTTCAGTTTCAGGTCTGGGGATAAATACAGGCACTTTCATCCTCAGAGTCAGGTCCCTGAAGTCCCACTCCTTTATAATATACTGCACTGGCAACCTTCATGACATATATGAAGATAGGGTCATAAACTCTCTCTTTAGAAAAAACTATACTTTAACTTTACATGTTTTGTTCTTAATTAGGGCTGTCAAAAATATCTGGACTCTGAAACTAATTGTATCAAAGAAAGCAATAATAATTTAAAACAATCAATATAAATGTAAGTGATAATGTTAAGTAAACAGTGCGTATAACACTAGTAGTGTAAATATCCCCATTGGTTTACATGTAAAAATGTTACGCGCGTTCGCTGCGCGTATAACGCGTACGTGCTGTAACGCCTCCTGTGTAAATTAGCAGTAAGGAGAGAAAAGGAGTTCTTCTTTGCTGTATACATTTACTTCATGAAAATCAAAATTCTCATGCAGTTACAAGGACACATAATTCTTTGATGAAAGTGTTTGAATTGACAAAGAGTTGGTTGTTTGTGATCCTAATAATCAATCATTGTTGTTAAATTTCCCTTGAATATATAAAGATTCTATGTAATTGATTAAATAAATTCACCTCTGAAGTCTTTTGGCACAAAGCCTCCATATCTGCTGTGTATCTTCAGGGCTGAGAAGCTCAGATAGTGTCTCCTTCTTTACACTTTCAATCTAGAATTATTAAAATAATAATAATAATTTTGCTTTCACTTCACAGTTGTGTGTTACTCTGTTGTGGTCTTTCAGTAGTGGGTCGTGCAGCGGTAAATATAGGGTGAAGAACTCAATCACGCTTGAGCAGGAGGTGTTAGGGGCATGTAACACCGGGAGGAGATCTCCAGAGAAAGCCCAGGACACACTGGAGAAGTCTCTCAGCTGCCCAATCAGTGTGTGTGAATAGGAAATCTCTCTCCTCAGACTGCTGCCCCATGACCCGGAAATAAATAAAACAGTGAATAGATGGATGGCCTTCATGTCTAAAACCACAACTTAATAAGTCATCTTGAGAACATTTAAACTTGCAGATTAAGTCACCAGCAAATATTTTCTTATTTTTGCCTGCTTGTGAAAATATGACAAGTTATAACAATAACACGTAAATATGACTAAACAAATACATTTGAATTGTTGTTTATCTGTTAAGAAACTATAGAGAACATGGTGCATGCACAACAACTGCCAGAAACAACTGTAGCATAATATTATAGGGCTAATCAGTATTTCAGAAAATTTCCAGGAACTGTTACCTGAGCCAGATGCTTTTTCAGAACTTTCTCTCTAGATCTAATATTGTGTAGAAAAATTAACAGAGGTAAATTTGTCAGGCTAAGATATTTTCATATAAAGTTTAATACTTATAATACTTCAAGACCACATAGTAACCCTATAAGTATATTATAGACAAAATTACATGAAAGACACAAGGTCCATCATGACGTGTTTTATGATGGTGCTTACCGTCTTGGCCCCCAGCACATGCGCTGTTATGTAGTGGCTCGACAGCTCTGGTTCACTCACACCTTTCTCCTGGAAATGTTGACTCCAGGAATGTACTGCCTGCAGAGCTGTTATTCTGTGCACAGGGAGGGCTGGCCCACTGCAGCAGCGCACATGGACGCATACCAGCTGTGAAGATGTTAATCAGGAGTCAATATCATGCATGCACATTTCTGTTTAGCTATTCTACTTTCATTAGTGGATGAAAGACCCTCATATTAGTCTACTCTTTTGTTAAGATTAAATCAACATCCACATTATAAGATTAGATTATTTTTAAACAGTTACATGATTTGTATTTACATAATTTCTATGTATAACCTATCAAACTCAATAAATAAATACACAGAGTCGGAGGTATATTTTGAATTCTTGGAATTATTCTCTAGAATTCCGAGAATTCCAAGTCTTGATATTCTACAGAACTCCGAGATTTGGATGTGACATATAAACCAGGTTATTATTCTGGACCAGGCTAGAGTTCAATACCTTTACAAGACATATGTACAATTTAAGCAACAACAAATTATTTAGCACATATTTGAATAGGTTGTTGAACAACCTATTCATATATGTGCTAAATAATTACAAGAAAAATGAGCCACTACAGGTAATATGCTTTAGTTTTAGGTCCGACTCATTTTCTAAGGCAAATTTTGAATAATCCACAGTTATTTATATCATAAAATTATAATTCAGAAATTTGACTTTTTAAGATCGACACAGAGCTTTTTATGAACCTGTGTATACGATGTTTTTTCATAAGAATGGCATGCCAAAGAGCAAGTTAGTATACTAAGTATACTAGATAAGCAAGTGAGTATACTGTATGGTCCAATCTCAACTAAATATATTCTCAAAATCACTAATCGTTTTCATCACTTGATGCAAACATATTTTATAATAATATACAATTTATCACAATATACCCAGCTGCTGTCTTATGAACTTTAAATGGAATAAATGAATGAATGGGTATAATACCTGAGACTTATATCCCATAATAGTGAAGCATTTCTTCCACATGGCAGGCTAATAAAACTTGCAATTAAAACATAACATACACAATCTTAATTCATTCAGGCTTTGCTGAATGAACAACATGAGAATCAATTCCTCTGCTCTTCAAATAGCAGGCTTCTTTTTTTAAAGTAAAGCGTATGTAATTTCATGTAGTGTCCCTGTAACCTACACGAAACGTGCTCCTCTCGTGTTTTCGTCACGTGATCATGCACGCATGCGCACTTGGTAGAAAAGACGCTATGCTGATGTTAAGGTAATCAGGAATTTTAAGAGTAATAGAGTATATGAAGAAATTGTAGAGCAATACTCAATAAAATGAGTATATTATTACATATTGTATTGATTAGAATATATATAAATCGTTTTTAAATGTGTGTAGTTTTAGAAAGACAATCGTTGAAGTATTAGCTGTTGAACGTAGCACAAGCCTTTACAGTTTCCCACTGACCCTGAAGGCATCGTTGTTGTTGTTCATCTGTGGAGAAGCTTGCTGTTTTTCTAGAGTTACTGTAAAGTTCTTTATTAAATGAATGACTTGGATCGTAGATGTTGTTGTATCCCCGTCGAAGGTATTTTCCACGAGTTGTAAACATGTTAGCAAAACATTAAGCGTACATAATGGACTCACATACAGGCGACTTTAGCTTCCTCTTTAGCAAAGAAACTGATGGTTCCTTCATTCATGCTTTTTGATTGGGTAGAATAGCATTTTATCACCTCTTTTTTTTATCGAACTTGCCCAGGACAATGGGGTTGAATACTCGCATAGAGTGTATATTCTTTAGTGAATTTCACCCCACTCTCGGACCAAAGATCACTTATCAGGTAAGTGAAGTGTGTCACCATCGTAGACCGGAGAATATCTAATAGCTGATACATCTATAACATCAAGGGACAGGAGTACATCCAAAATATGTAAAACAAGTCTTAATGTACATTTAGTAAATATAATATTACTGTCTCTCTCAAAACTAACAATGCATTCATTCAATAGTCGAACTGTCATGCAACTAAATATACATAATGCCATCAATATATTTTTTTATAAGTATGTGTTCTATTAATATACAGACTGTGCATAGTGGCCAATAGAATCTATAATATGGAATCAATTCCTTCAAACTTGTTTTCTTTATTTTGTCCAAGGTAGTTTGGTTTAAATTGTACATTTTCCAACTCAACATGTTTCTTGTATTGGTCCATATCAAAAACCCTTTTCTTGTCATTTTCCACCAGGTTCCAGAAGAGTACATCTCTCGTGAGCTCTTTGACACCGTTCAGGTTTATATTATCACCAAACCAGAGCTACAAAATAAACTTATTACAGTGTAAGTAATTACAACATTTTCCCTTTGTAATTGACTTTTTAAAATCACACTAATGAAGTATACTTTTTTCTTCGTCTTAGGACTGCAATGGGAAAGAAGTTGATTGGATGTCCTGTATGCATTGAACATAAAAAGTACAGCAGAAACGCACTTCTCTTTAATTTGGGCTTTGTGTGCGATGCTCAGACCAACACTTGTCCACTGGAGCCCATTGTCAAGAAACTCTCTGGCTACCTCACGACCCTCGAGGTAGCAATTACTAATCCTTCATTTATGGTTACTAACGTGTTAAAAGACATTTCTTATCTGTTATGCAGCTTGAAAGTGGTTTTATATCTAAAGAAGATAGCAAACGGAAATTATTGCCCATTATGTCAACTTTGTTAGAAGATCTGAATGCTACAGGAGCCTGCACACTTCCTATAGGTAACTTTTTAGAACTATTTTTTATTTATTTAATATACAAGCAAAATACATACATTTAGAGTTATATAAGCAAACTATAAAAAATCAAGTTTTAACTTCTGTTTTTTTGACTGTTGACAAATGACATGACAGTACATACAAGTATACACAATCCACAAACATGTTAAGTAAGAAAGTAAGTAATCTTTATTTATACAGTGCCTTGCAAAAGTATTCGGCCCCCTTGAACCTTTCAACATTTCGCCACATTTCAGGCTTCAAACATAAAGATATAAAAAAATTGTTTTGTCAAGAATCAACAACAAGTGGGACACAATCATGAAGTGGAACAAAATTTATTGGATAATTTAAACTTTTTTTCACAAATAAAAAACTGAAAAGTGGGACATGCAATATTATTCGGCCCCCTTGCGCTAATACTTTGTAGCGCCACCTTTTGCTGCAATTACAGCTGCAAGTCGCTTGGGGTATGTCTCTATCAGTTTTGCACATCGAGAGACTGGAATTCTTTCCCATTCTTCCTTGCAAAACAGCTCGAGCTCAGTGAGGTTGGATGGAGAGCGTTTGTGAACAGCAGTCTTCAGCTCTTTCCACAGATTCTCAATTGGATTCAGGTCTGGACTTTGACTTGGCCATTCTAACACCTGGATACGTCTATTTGTGAACCATTCCATTGTAGATTTGGCTTTATGTTTTGGATCATTGTCCTGTTGGAAGATAAATCTCCGTCCCAGTCTCAGGTCTTTTGCAGACTCCAACAGGTTTGCTTCCAGAATGGTCCTGTATTTGGCTCCATCCATCTTCCATCAATTTTAGCCATCTTCCCTGTCCCTGCTGAAGAAAAGCAGGCCCAAACCATGATGCTGCCACCACCATGTTTGACAGTGGGGATGGTGTGTTCAGGGTGATGAGCTGTGTTGCTTTTACGCCAAACATATCGTTTTGCATTGTGGCCAAAAAGTTTGATTTTGGTTTCATCTGACCAGAGCACCTTCTTCCACATGTTTGGTGTGTCTCTCAGGTGGCTTGTGGCAAACTTTAAACGAGACTTTCTATGGATATCTTTGAGAAATGGCTTTCTTCTTGCCACTCTTCCATAAAGGCCAGATTTGTGCAGTGCACGACTGATTGTTGTCCTATGGACAGACCTCAGCTGTAGTTATCTGCAGTTCATCCAGAGTGATCATGGGCCTCTTGGCTGCATCTCTGATCAGTCTTTTCCTTGTTTGAGATGAAAGTTTGGAGGGACGGCCGGGTCTTGGTAGATTTGCCTTGGTCTGATACTCCTTCCATTTCAATATAATTGCTTGCACAGTGCTCCTTGAGATGTTTAAAGCTTGGGAAATCTTTTTGTATCCAAATCCGGCTTTAAACTTCTCCACAACAGTATCTCGGGCCTGCCTGGTGTGTTCCTTTGTCTTCATGGTTCTCTCTGCGCTTTAAACAGAACCCTGAGACTATCAAAGAGCAGGTGCATTTATACGGAGACTTGATTACACACAGGTGCATTCTATTTATCATCATCAGTCATTTAGGACAACATTGGATCATTCAAAGATCCTCACTGAACTTCTGGAGTGAGTTTTCTGCACTGAAAGTAAAGGGGCCGAATAATATTGCATGCCCCACTTTTCAGTTTTTTATTTGTTAAAAAAGTTTAAATTATCCAATAAATTTCGTTCCACTTCACGATTGTGTCCCACTTGTTGTTGATTCATGACAAAAAATTAAAAAAAAATTATCTTTATGTTTGAAGCCTGAAATGTGGAGAAATGTTGAAAGGTTCATGGGGGCCGAATACTTTGTATACCGCCTTTCACAGACCAGAGTCACAAAGCGGTTTACAATTGTTAATTTTGTCTCCCACTCCACACAGTTAACAACAATAAACAATACCCTGCAAAAGGCGATAAAAAATAAGCTTAACATTTAGCAAAATGTATCTAATTTGAGGAAATTTTGATGCCTTAATACAAGATTTTAAAAAGGTGCAAGAAATATTGCAATTAGGAAATAAAGCAATAGTTCTTGAAGCGAGACTAAATGGCTTATCCCATTGGCAAATCTTGTCTTAAGACAATCAGAAATGACTCAAGTTAAGGTTTGAAAAATACTTAATTCAGGCATTACACTCGTTCCCACATGCATACATTCTCACTACATACTTTTATAACCACACACATAGGAGGGCGGGAAAAAGTGCTTCTCAAACTGTGATACTGCTGATTGTCATAATATTGAAACCCAGACACATGAGCTCTTCCGGCATGGTCATATCTGGATTTAGACAACATACAGCAACAATTTTGGGATTTTTAAGACTAAAATTGTGAGTGTGACCGAAAGGGTGGTGTAAGAGGGGTTTACATGAATGACAGCTAAACTTTACCCATTAGTACTTCCCTATTAGTCTTCAAACAAGGATTAGCATTGTCCATCCTTATATTCATGATATTTCTGTAATGCTATAAAAAAAGAAAAATTAGAACGTTTTTTATGCTTCAAGTGTAAAAGAGTTTATGACATGCAACAGTGATGTAACTTATACATTTGTAGATACATCCAATACAATCCATTTGAAGGAAATCCAGCCAAGGAAAGACCCAGCGATTGTCCAAGAATATGACGTGCCAGTTTTCAGTCAGTGCAAGGACCACTTTGTTAAATCTCAATGGGACCTCACCACTCAACAGGTGGGACTGCATTCTGTGCTGTAGGGTTAGCCATGGATTACAAATTCATCAGCACGTATTTATATTATTCATTTTTTTGATATGTGTACGTTTTATTATTGTCAGATCCTGCCTTATATCGATGGATTCAGACACATTCAAAAAATCTCAGCGGAGGCAGATGTAGAGCTCAATCTTGTACGAATAGCTGTGCAGAATCTACTGTGAGTTTTTTTGACCAGAAAATAAGAACGTATCATAAAACATTGGAATTTATTTGATTCACTTGTGTTATGAGGTTTTAATATATTTAAACGTTTATGTTTCAGCTGTTATAATGTAGTGACACTGGTTTCAATATTTCAGGTAAGATACTTTTATGTTTCATGCTCTCAGTTTACATTCAGGGGACTAAATCTTAATAGAGAAAGCAATATCCATAGCGATCTGGAGGAGACCCAGAGAATAATTAATTATATATTCAATTTATTTTAGATTTTAATCTAAATTTGTATTTTTATTCAATTTAATGCCTTTTATTTTCTAATTGTATTTGTTTTTTTATTACTTTTTACTTGATATTTATTTGGAAACTTAAAGATGCAGTCAGTGATTTTTCCTGACGTATTTTTTTAAATATTGTGGGAAAAAGTCCCTAAACCCTAAAAGTAGTCAAGTTTATCATGTGTTTTCAAATAGTAATGGAATTGACCAGATGCCTATAGTCTACAAAAATTAATAAATAATATTTTGGAGCGGACCGATAAAAATAAACCAATTGGATTCGTTCATCCCCAACGAACCAATGGGATGCATTTACCCCCTTCACTCTCTTCCTGTTTCTCGCGAGGGCACGCACCAGAGTTATCAGATTTTCTAAAACTTAAAACTCCTGTTGTGACAAAGAGAAGAAAATGCTGGATGTTTGGTTTGGTGGAGAGGGAGGGGAGGGGGAGTGGTTTTGAGTTTGGGTTATGGCTAAGCTAACAACATCGCTTACTGAACCTTTAATGAAATGTGCTGTATAAATAAAGTAGATTATATTGGCACTTTTAAACCGCCCTCACATACATGCTTTGTCCCACACAGTACAGTAATGTCTACTGCACAACTCCAAAGGTCCAAAGCCTCATTGACGACCAGTCCATCCAAGACGAGTGCCTCAGCTATGTCACAAAGCAGGGTAAATACTGCTCATTCATGTTTTTTTGGTATCATTTCCACTAGTCATGGTGTGTTGATTTCAGGTCAGAAGCGAGCCAGCCTCAGAGATGTTTTCCAGCTCTACTGTGGTCTAAGTCCAGGAACAACAGTCCGTGACCTTTGTTCTCGATACTCGCTACAACTTCAAAGAGTTGACGAGAGGTTTGTGAGGCTCTATTTGACTCTTTGGGCTGAGAGCTGGTCAGAACTATAACGAAAGTATGGATTCAAATTAACGAACGGGGCTGAGAAATGTTGCTCTCACACATCCCACATCATGAACAAATGTAGAAAAACAAAATAAACCTGTTGAAATCAAATCAAAAACAGATCTAAAGCTGGTCTGAATCAGTTTATATCCAGGAGAAAAATTGGCTCATTTTCAATACTTGAAAAAAAGAGGTCTTCAATTTCCTTTTACTGGAAATGAAAGACATCTGTCCGTACAATTCCTGAAAAACCCACTAAACGATTTCTAGAAGACCTGATCTGTGTTGGCCTTTACGATCACATCTGGCTCACAGCTGCTGCCTTTCAGGAAGCTGGTTCAGTTCGGCCTGATGAAATGTCTCATTCGGAGGCTTCAGAAGTATCCTGTCAAGGTCGTCCGTGATGACAGAAGCAGGCCTCCTCGGCTTTTCACCGGTTGTCATAGTTACGACGAGATTTGTTGCAAGACGGGTAAGTGCAGGCCTAATTTTGGTTGACGGCATGAAAATAATCCCTTTTTGATTTGTTTAAAACTGAGATGGAGGTCCAAATTAAATGCGCTATTTGCATAAAAATTATTTACTTACATTGTGTTTAATTCACAGGAATAAGTTACCAGGAGTTGGATGAGCGCTTGGAAAATGACCCCAACATTGTTGTATGCTGGAAGTAATTTGGAAAGACGATGCAAAGGCTGATTCCATTGGACAGTGGAAGAGCTGTGTGGAAAACGACGAGGATGTCTTCTCATTTCTGATTTTGCCTTTAATGATGTGGCTGCTGAGAGGGGATATCACACTAGTACTTGTTAGTGGGTGTTCTGCAATTGCTTTTTTTGTCAAAAATAAAAACAAATAGGAAAGCAGTTAAGCAGTCTGTGTCTGTAATCATTGTCATCGTTTGAAGACTAGATTAATCTATTTCAATAAAATTGTATTTGTCCTAACATGGGCTAAAATGATGATTTTAGATTGAGTATGTTATGGAACAAACATTTTGATGTCCCTCAGACTTTTGCCTCCCATCAGTGGTTTATACCAGACACAGGACACTTCGACAGCCCAATAAACATCAGATGACATCTGTGAGAGAGAATTGCCTGTTGATTAAAAACACTTGACTTCCCATGTTGGCGAGGAGAACCCACCTTAGATGTTTTCTATGGGGATGGGGGGGAAGCATCATGATCTGGGGTGCTTTTTGCTCCCTCCAATGAAACAATGGAGCTTCATGCAGGGGCCACAAGCGGCTGCTGGCTATGTGTCCATGTTACAGGAATCTTCCCTCATGTCTGAGTCTGTGCAATAACAACTCTTCAGTTCACGATGCACAATGTCTGAATCTGAGTATCGCCAGTCTTTTGGACCATCCTGCACACTCCCTTATTTAAATACATTGGCAGAAATGGGAGATATCAATTCTTGCAATTTTTTCAAACTGTCTGAAACTTTTTATTCATGTTTATGCGGATAAACTAACTAAAAACAATCATGCATTTGCAATTAACTTGGTAGCAAACATTGTTACATAACCAAAGGGACTTTCCACACACTGGCAAACTGACATCCAGGCCATTGGAAAAGTGCCCAAAGATCCTGTTGATAACCTCTGTAGCAAGAAATATTTCATTATACTAAATGAATTCAATTTGTGGTTTTCCATTTTAATCCATGAGTAAAACCATCTTGCATGAATGGTTCCATAGCAAATAAAAATCCGTCTTGGAATGAATATACCAATAAGAGATTTAGAAGATTCTAAAGGCAATGAACAAGCCTGAAATAAAGTAGATGACAGATTTGCAACATCATATCATGCACAAGTTTATTTTATCTTACACCCAGAAGTACTCACAAGTGATATTTTTTTCAAGATTAAAAATAGAAAGTATTTTACATAAAACGGATATTTTATGTATGCACGGCCAACACAGCCTTTAGGTTTTTGAGTCCTGGAATTAATATTTGTTTTTATTACGAACTGCAATTAATGATTATGCCAGTTTGAGCAAGTGGACTCTTGTGCATCAGAACAACCAAGTGAGAATGTTAAAAACTCCAAATGTCATCAATGTGAACTCAAATACTTAGCCCTATTCATATATGTTTTTTTATTGTCCCTAAATATACCATGAAGACACAAAGGCCCCCATAACAGCTTCCATCGATCCTTGTAGTTTCAATAAATTACCTATTACTGTGAGATTTTGAATTTCTAGTTGGTTATTTGTGAAAAGTACAGATACCAACATCACGTGTACACTGCGCTGCTGCTGCCACGCTCTGGTCAAATGGGTGAACTGCAGCTGTGTACTGTCACCATAGCAACAGAGCGACAGCCGAAGCTAACTTTGTGACGTGCATGAAGAAGCGCTCAATATTTGTTGTAACGCTTTTCAATATTTCTAGTTTAAACAGTGCTTGGTTTAACAAAAGAAAATGGACACGTTTGTTGTTCTACCAGTGGAAGCAGAGGGTTTTGTTCAGGGTTTGAAGACTTTTTCCCTAAAAGACGTGGGATCTGCAGGGTAAGAAACTTCTGTTAACGCGTGGCTAACCTAAGCTAGCAGTCCTTTAAATTAACCTAGCTAGTATGCAAATTTATGCTATTTTCATTGTAGGTTACTTTCTTAAAGCTGGGGTGCCTAACTTTAAAAACCACAAACAATAACTATGACAAATTATAAATGATACAAAATACATCGCGTTTTTTTTTTTTTTTATCACATAATACAAATAAAAAATAAAATCCATCTAACTGAGTTCCATCAGTTTGGTTCCATCACATATTGGTTTTTGGGCTCTGTCACTCACAGTTTTTTTCCAGACAGAAAATGGAAAAAGAGGATCGCTCTCACTCAGCCAACAGTGTGTCCAAAATAACATGTTTTCTAAAAAGATAAAAAAGAGCATGTTTCTTTCTTTACTGTTACGTAAAGTCTTTATTCTGTATTTGGTATGGCAAGACACTTAACCCCACTTTGCCTGAAGCCCCCACTGAAAGATCAAGGCTCCTGTGGACTCACCACCTGCAGGAGGATCAATGAGGGGCTGGTGCTATGTGTACTGGGTGGCATCTCTGGCCACCCCCCCGACCCAGAGATGGATTAAGGGGAAGAAAATGAATGGATGGATGGATGGTATGACTTTGACCAAACTGGATTGTCAGATTTAGGGTCTAATTTTTCCTTTTGGGTCTAATTTGAAAGTGTTATCCTAATTGGGTTGTACCAATAGACTGACTTGAACCAGATACTGTACTTAGGCTCTGCTGCTTTCTCTTCACAGATGGTTCAAACAACATGAGTACATAGAAAAAATGAACATGCAGGCCATTCTCAGTGCCACGGCTATGCACGATGAATTTGTGAAGGATCTGCTGGTGTCCCATGGAAAGGCAATGATCTCAAGTCAAATAAATGATGATTTTAAACTATGGTTGACTGGAAATATTTCTTTATTGTTCCAGATTGCTGTCCTTATCCATGAGATGATTTTGATTGAGATCTGGAAAAACAAGATCTTCCCTATTTTATGCCAACTTCAAGACTTTAAGCCCCAAAACACATTTCAACTTTACGTAGTGGTGAGTATTTGACAGTGTTCAATGCAAAACATTTGTGAAGAAACTGCTTTTAAGATTTCACTCCTTTTCAGATCCATCACGAGGCAACTATAATAAACCTACTCGAGACTATAATGTTCCACAAGGTTTTTACTCCAGCTTTCAAAAACAGACAGACATATACTGTGTAGTTGTAAATCTATTGTAAAAGGCTGTCTATGTGTGTAGGACTCATATGAGGCAGCAGGTGACTCTGTGCTGGACCTGGTGGATTACTGCCATCGTAAACTCACTCTGCTGCTCAGTAAACTGACGAGAGAGAAGGACGCAATGCACCAACAACTCACCCTCACTCAACCCACCGTGGACACAGCGGGTGTGTCTTCCATGAAGGTTATCACACAATCCTCAACAATATTCTATCAAGACGCACACATAATGACTGAGTAATGTCACGAATAATTTAATGTGTTTTGAATTCATGTTTAGTGGCCATAAGTAAATGTACAGTAATTAAATATTCACCCAATACCTAGTAACAGGATTCCTACAGTCATGGACATCTGAAAAATCACAGCATTTAGAGCATAAATAATCACACATTTTTGACATGGTGTGGACTTGTTTTCATGATTTTTTTGTTTAAATATTTGTTGTCCTTTGTCCTTCAAAGTTTAGAGTGCAGTTGTCATATTGTATTTTCTATTAGTTAAGTAAAAACATGATTGAAACCGTACTTATACTCAAATTTGAGAGATCACTATAGAGGAAATTGCCTGTCATACCACTAGTTGTAGTGGTATGACAGGCAATTGTAGTTTTATGCCGGTAGGATTTTTTATGTACAGATGAAAACAATATACCTTCTCTCGGCAGGAGCTGGAAAACCAAAATGCTGCACTGGAGTTTGAGATTTCACTCAAAGCCCTCTCAGTCCTGCGCTATGCCACCGATCACACTGACAAGTTCTGTTTTATAACCTTTTACGTGCAGCACATCACTAGCATTCATCTCTTTTCTAACGTCCTTTTCTCTTTTTTTTTTTCTTTAGTATCAGTGTTTTAAACCGCATGCTCTGCACACACAACATCCCCTGTGTGTTGGTTCAGCTCATCTACTACTGTCCTTGGAGTCGTTGTAAAGAAGGTACATTTAAAAAAAAAAAACTACATTCACTGCCTTTTAAAAATAGATTGGTTGCAAAGTGCAGATTGAAGGTGAAATCCAATGTTACTCTTTGACATCTTTAGTGAAAGGACACACAAACTATATAGGGTCATTGTCATCCTTGTCAACTCTGGGTCACTTTGTCCTTCAACATGTATTATTAATGGGAGGGAAAAGTGAGTTACCCAGCTTTAGAGTTTTAGATGAGCTTCAGAAGGAGACACAGGGGAGGATATGGACACTTCCCGAGGCTCCCATAATCCAGGTCTGTTTCTTGCACCTACAACCAGTCCTCCGCAGCCTCCACCTCTCTCCTCCTGAGTTTCCTCATCGCCAGTTTTTGTTATCTGTTCAATATAAAATCTGCGTTTTCCTTGTATACTATATTCTTGTTGTCGTCTTGAACTGTGGGGGTTGACCTGACGCACAGAGCGAGATGAACCTCCATATACAGACGTAAACATACTGCTGCTAACATGTACAGATGCTAACATATAACCACATATTGCTTGCACTACTTTATACTTGCTTCTTATCTTGCCAAATGTTGTGATTTTATACTTCTTTATTATATCAAGGATAGAGATTTCATACTTGTTGCTTACTTTGATACTAGAGTTGGATGTTTATTTTATTATAATTACCTGTTGTATATTTATTGTATATTTATCTTGTGCTGTGTGCTCCTCATTCCTTCTGTACTGTAACTTGTGATGCAACACTGGAATTTCCACAAATAAAAGATCTCTTAATCTTGAAACAATTTGAAAATTATTTGAAAATTGTCCCAGTGCTAACTTTCAAAGGTCGTAGAATATACAAGTCCATACAACACAAAACAAGTGTAGAGGCAAAGCAACACACAAACAATAAATACGAAATTCTGTAAATACATTTTCTCCAATGCCTTCAGATACTATTTACGGTCAGTATTTCTTGAACACTAAAACTACAAATCTGTCCCTCAAATCTTTCTGAAATCAGTATTTTATTGTATATATTGTACCTGTCATTCATTTGGTTTTTGTCCTGTTTCTTGCTGTAGGTCAGCTTGAAAAGTACATAAACGGGAAATGGCAGAAGATTCCAGCTGAGGACCGGAGGAAGATGACTAAACTGGATGGCCAGGCCTGGATCGCTCTGTACAATCTGATTCTCAATGAAAATTGTCTGCAGAAATACGAGTTCAACAATTACAACAAAAACCAGCTTCTGAAGGTTTGTCAGAATCCAAAAGAATATTTCGAGTGTACCCCTGACCCCTGTTTGGTCTCACAGTTTAAGAACTGTACTACTACTTTAGAGTTACCCTTGAAACGTGTATGAAAGGTTTATGAAAGAAACCTATCAACCAAAAAATGTGGACAATTCACTTACAAAATTTACTTATTCACCTGAAACACTGTGTAATGTTTTGTTAAAAGTTAAAAGCAGCAACTTTGAGGGTCTAATATCTTATACTATTTGATGAGGGACTATGATAGGAACCTTTATACTTATTATTATAAGTTTTATGCTATACTATTATACTGTTATATTACTAATACTATTGTATTGTACTATTATATTATATTAATATTATACCTATTTGGACAAAAACATAAAATAAAAATACTCAAATTAAGAGATTATTTCTTTCAGTATAGCTTCACCAGTTACAGAATAGTAGGAATGAGGAGCACACAGCACAAGATAAATTAATAATAACTCTATACTAAAATGAAATATAATCTGCAACTCTTGCATAAAAAGCAGTATAAAATCTATATCTTTAGCATAATAAGGAAGGAAGTCTTAAAATTTTCAACTTTTAAAGAAGCAAGACTTAAGTACAAAAAACCATGACAAAACTCTCTGATCTTATTTGAAGAGCACGTATCCCCAGAATGATTGACAATTAGGAGGACAATAGTCTTGATGGTCCACCCGGAAGTAGAAAATCCTACTATTTACCTTTAAGGTTTCCCCACATATTTCCATAGGTACAATCAAAGTCTGAAACAGTATAGCATTTGCAAATAACTACAAGTGTGTCGCCAGCTTCTTCTCTTTTGATTTATTTCTAGACTTGAAATGACAATGCTGATCCATGTTCCAAATGAATATACAAATATTCATCATTACTCTGAATAATTTGACTTTGTTAATCTGAAATGTTGACTATAAACGAATTCCAAAATCCTACTTACATTTAGAGAATAATAGCCATAGTATAATACATATTTTGGTAGTAAGTTACAGTAAAAAAACAAAACAAGCAAAATCAGCAGACGTGTTGTGTGCCCCTCGCTGGGCAGAAGCTTGACTTTACACTAGGCAGTTGATCAGGAAGTGTTCCAGTGCCAGATCTTTGTCCATGAGGAGCAGATCGGATCCTCTCCCTTGTTATGACACGGGTTGTTTAGACCACGGCGTTTCCTTCAATTATTTCATGGCTCCTTGTCCTTTTCCTATGTCTTTGATTATACAACCAGCTACAGTATATACTGTGTGAATCGCCATTGCTCAAAATCATATCAGTCAATTCAAGGGAAAAAGATCAGTCCGAATTAGATTAAAAATGCACAATAGTAGAAATAGCAAATAGACCCCAAAATAGAGAATTGAGAATTACATCTAAATTAAATACATTTTGGACTGAAGCAAAGCATAAGTTTTGTCACTTGAATTTATACACCCAGTTTTACATATATTTAAGTAAGTATGCGATCTTTATTTATATACTGCGGTTTACAATTGTGGGCATTTGTCTCACTCTTTTTTACCCACATTTTATACATAGTCACAGTTTCATGTTAGTGCAGCCACTATTGCGAGATAATATCTGCACACCAGATTCACAACAAAAATCACACACTTGCCATAGAGGTGGGGAGGGTAGTCAAAATAAGTTCTCAAGTAATAGTACATTATCTCAATACATATTTATTTATTACATATTCTTGCTGCAAATAGGACCATAAAAACAATGAATCAAAGCAGCACAAATTAGCTCGACCAGTAAATGAATGGGTAATAGAAAATAGGCAATACACACATTAAAAACAACAAATACAAATAAAAAAACAACATATGGTTTGAAAAGCTATGAAATACATTGGATAGAGATACTACATTCTGCATTTGCCACTTCAGGATTTACTAAATAATATCGAATGAGGCAGCATCCCACAGTCTTAAATGAAGAAAATCCTTCTTTCTTTTTTACTTGAATGTTTCTTTTATAGCTGATGAGTTTTATGACCGAAGAGCTCATTGACCAGCTTCCGGCCCTCATGCATCTGCAACGCTTTCTGGCTCATCTTTCCACCACAGAGCCTGCCCCTCCAAAAAGGGGACTCATACTGGAACAGGTGCATAATAAATATACATTTTAAGTCACTATTCAATTTAGACTTATCTATTCACCTTAGGTCTGTCTGGTGTAAAATTATACCACGTTAAAAATAAACTAATATAACTTTATCCATATGTTTATTATGTCATCATGAGCAGATACCTGTCATTTTGAATCACATTGAAACTGAAAACCAGGGGAAATACAAAGCAATCGCCAAATATCAAGTGAAAGAGACCTTCAGTCCTTCTGCAAGTGAACTGAGGCAACAAGCAGAGAGGTAGTGTTAAATATGTGTTGCATTATTTCAGCAGTTTGAAAACGCATACCTTCCCCTAAACTTGATAAGTCTGTGTTTGCTTTAGGTTGGCTCAGACGTACAATCTAGAAGTGATGGAGAACCTACTTCCAGAGAAACCCAAATGTGGATGGTGTGGAGGAGAGGCTACAAGAAAATGTTCCCGGTGTCAAGCAGAGAGATATTGTAACAGGTGGGCTCAAGGTGGTTTGAAAAGGTTATGTGTTTTATAATAATGAAATTCTGTTTT
The DNA here is from genome assembly GCA_964034765.1 of Knipowitschia caucasica. NCBI lineage: Eukaryota > Metazoa > Chordata > Actinopteri > Gobiiformes > Gobiidae > Knipowitschia > Knipowitschia caucasica. Next base: position 38,182,483 of record OZ035828.1, on the reverse strand, counting down.
TCTTTACAGGGAATGTCAAGTGAAGCATTGGCCCAAGCACAAGAAAACCTGTCACCTCATTGTTGATTGTTCTGAGAAATTTCAAGGGACATGCTGAAAGGATGGGCCACATGAGACCGTCATCTTATGGTTTGAGATGGGGGAGGGGCTGGGGGGGATCTTTGTTATTATACACGTGAACTTTTTTGAGTTGTCATTGTTTTATTTTGGTGCTCCACACAATCACATGATACAAACATAAAACTCTACAGCCTTTATACAATACAATACATTCTTGTATAGCCCTAAATCACAACAAAAGTCATCTCAGAGGACTTAAAAAAACCATTGAAATCACCAACACAGATCAGAGAATCAGCAGTTAAGACACATAAAGAATATAGAACCCATGTTGATAAATGTCCATACATGTTGTAGACTCAAACTGTCCAACAGGCCCTCCAGCATCGTCTATAGATCCAGAACCACGCAGCAGCCCTGGTTTATTAACAATGTAATCAATTCACCACTGAAATAATACCTTTAAAAACCTAGATTCTTACTCCAGTGATCTAACCTGTCAGTGTCTCCATGAAGACCAGTGAGTCTCGAGCTGAAAGGTTATGGGACTAAAGAGATAGGCCTACTGTAATGCTGTGTAATACTGTGAAGTTGAACTCTACGGAAGAACTACTGTTACAAATGAAAAAAATAGCATTGGTAATATAATTCTATAGTTGCAAGTATTAGCAACAAGACTACTACTATTAGTGTAATTGTTGTTGTTGACTAAAAGTAACTTTTGACACAGTGTATTGACAAATATATTCATTGTCACCACAGTAACAAGTTAATCACCAACATCAGTGGGACCATTTTTTCCTTTTTTTTCTTTTTGTGTTAATCTGTAATAAAACAATAAGCCGAGAGTATATGGGTGTAATGTGTTAATCAGAGCTCTTGACTCTTGCCAGAGCTCTTGGATCATGAAGAGTTTCTAGTCGACTGTGGTTTGGGGGTGGAGGCCTCACGCCTCTTCAGCTGCTCCGGTCTCTGGGCTCGGTTTCGCCACTGTTACACTCCGGATGTCAGCAGCTCATCTCTATCTTTTTCACCACACACTTCCTCTTCGCATAAAAACTGCAAATGATTGATCTAAAGCGTGTTTACGTGACGTTCTGTTACTTTTTCGCGGACTGACTTTGAAGTTGCATAATCTCCAAGATGTAACGGGCTTCCCTGCATCTACCGCGCCTGGAGACAAACTTTTTTCCATGGAGGGTCTGAGCCATAGTTTGAGCTGACAGGGACGACGAGATACGTGCACGCGTCTTTTGGTAAGCATCTTTGAACTTTACATTCGAGTTTACTTTTACGCACTCTTTTCCAAAGGCTCCGTTGCTTAGATACAGTGCGTCGATAGCGTACGTCTCCAGAGCGCGTCCATAGAAGGTCCATTGTAAAAAGCCACGCGTACATGAAAGAGCTGAGTCCAGTAGTGTACTTTCAAACTATCCCAAAAGTGCAACCATAGTTTAGTAGGAAAAGGTAAATGAAGTACGCAGAACAGGTTAAGACGGTTATGTAATCCGTGTTTTGCAGCGGGGTCCTCTCATCCCCATCTGACTGTGGGATATGATTCAAACTTGTCACAAATGTATGGCACACTGTGTTCTTGTGTGTAACGAAGATAGCACTGTTCAGTCGGGCTTGAACAGTTGATTATTGGTCTATGATGTTTCATTGCTTACAGCCTTACAATGATTATATTGTGTTATATGAGCATAAGCATAAGGCTGCATTGAGTCAGATGATGATGACAGAGATGAGTCTGCTTTGTGTATTCAGGTTCTCAAACCACACATTTATGGTATTGTTTGTGGGAAAAAGGCCACCAGACATTCTCATAAGTTCCCTGCAGTCCTCGCATTTATACCTTAATTTTGTTGGATTGAACATTTATTTAATGCCTACATTTGCAATAAATATGTGTTTTTACTTATTTGACTGTGTTTCATAATGTTGACTTAATTTAAAGGTTATTCAAAGATATTTTATATTAAGATAAAAAAAAATTAATTAAAAGGAATCAATAATTATCTACTGATATGAAACCCTTTTATCGTCATACATTTTTCAGCCATATCGCCCAGCTGCTCTATAATTTACTTCCCTAAAATATACTGCATTGTATTATAATCAGGGTTTAAAGGTTCCCAAAAAACTAGTAGCAATTTTCCACTTTGCTAAAAAGTTTGTAACATTGCTTGCAAGGAAAACTCATTCCACTGGCAAATCAGATATAATAATGTCAGATATATACACTATAGCTTACCTGACTCTTACTGGTTTCACATCTTGACATGTACGATGTAGTTGCACTAATAATGTGTTGTTTTCTCGTAGACGATGGCCGCTTGACCTGCTGCTCCGATCATGTCTGTGGGAGAGTTGATTGAGCTCAGGGACATGGTTTCAGACAGAAACCGCATCGATCTGACAGGATCACGTTCTCCATGTTCACCCCCGCGTCTGGAGAGGACGAATGCTTTGAGGATCAGTGCGGGTAAAGTGCCAGATCTGCTGAGCCGGGTGGGTATCATCAGGGTCCTCAGCAGCAGCAGCGACCCTCAGACCCTCGAGGAGAGGGGAGAGGGACACAACTTCCAGCCCTGCAGCCACACGCAGCCCACCTGGTGTGACCTGTGTGGGGACTTCATCTGGGGCCTGTACAAGCAGAGTCTACGCTGTGTTAGTGAGTCCAAATGTTTGTTGTTTATTGACAAAAGAAACCAGATCACCCACAGGCACAGATAGAGCATGCAAATCACACAGCAAGACTTTTAAAACCAAGGACTTTCCCGTTTTGAGGTTATGATAGATGCGTGTTAGTGAGTGCAAATGTTTATTGTTTATTGCCAAGAGAAACCAGGTCACCCACAGACATGGATACGACATCACACAGAAATACTTTAATACCAAGGACTTTCCCGTTTTGAGGTTATGATCAATATTGCAGCCGGTATAGCTACCATTAGGCCACTGTCCTGTTCTCCTATGCCAACAGTGGTTCTTGCCATATAGACTTATCATTTCTTTGTCCTTTCTTATTGCTGTTACTTTGGAAACTCTTATGAACACTGCACTATAATGAAACGCTACACAGATATGTAAGTTTAGGGTAAAATTGAATGTATATAGTATTGCTTGTTTATGAACCAACTTTTTCATGGTTTTTATCTAAAACAATGCCATGTCCTTAATCAAATTGTTTACAAAAAAATTTAAGTAAAAACCAAGAAAGTAGAACTGGTAATGTACATACCAGCAGATTAAACATGTACATTGGTTTGATACCTGGATTGTATGTATAGGGCTTTGAAGTTAGATGTGCATGTGTTCACTAATTCTGATCAGTCCCAATGGAGCACCAGGATAATGTTGAAGATCAGTGCTTCTTGAAGGTTTTTTTTTTTCTTTTTCATTGGAGGACAGTGCACAGCAACATTAGAATCAAAGACACTCAAGACGCAAGAGTGCTCTTCACTAGATTATATACATAGCTAATTTCCACCTGCAGTCCTCGCTGTTTTTATTGAATCAGCCTTACCATTCTTTCCTTTCACCTTTCAAAAACACTGAAATGGACAAAAGAGGCTAAATTAACTGAAAAAAAGAACTGCTGCGGACTATGAACTGCAAACAAAAGGTTATGTCCTGGTGTTTCAGTGTACAAATTATGTACACCAATGCCAGGGGTCTACCTTCCAAGTAGCTCCCCACAGGATTTAGATAGGACAAATAATCTGATAAATATTCTAAATTAAGTGACTACAACTATCTCAGTGAATACAGCAATATAGCGATGACAAATACTTTTAATATTCCTATTACATTTAAAGCGGCCATTTTTATCCCAAATTGATTTTAGGGCATAGGAGTGTAATGCAATGGACTGTAGAAAAACCAGAAGATCTGGAATGCACCTTCATTCCCTTAGCTTTTAATAAACATTCTTCACAATAATGAACTTAGAAAAGCTTGTCCTTGAAGATGGTCAGAAGCATAAAAACTGATTAAGCTACAAGGCCTGAAAAATTTATCGAGATTAAATGTTCAAGAATATTTAGACTTGAGCGTTGGTATTTTATATCAGTGATTCCAAAGTGTTCCAATGTTTTTGATACAAACCTTTTTTTAATCATTTTAAAATAAGAGATATTAGATCAAACATTTGTTTAGCTGGTTTTGACGCTTCTAATTATTACTATATTGAACTGTGTATTTCGAGTTTCCCGGCCTTTAATCACAGTGCAGGGCTCACAACTGAACACAAGATGGCGTCATACCTTTCAATGCTTAGATACAGTTTATAAAGAGCAACATGTCACATTTTGTCTCCATGGAGATCTTATAGGGATGTAGATAGAATGTTCCAACGCAGGACATTAAACTTATCATGGGCTTTATATTTATATTTTAAAATGAATTGCTTCTCCACTGACTTATACAAAAACGCAATTTAGTTCATCATCAGCTTGTTACCATCTGTGCAGACATGTTTGAAGTCAAAGTGTCTTTATTTCCCACAGATTGTAAGTTCACTTGCCACTACCGCTGCCAGCCCCTGATTCAGCTGGACTGCATTTGGGACCAGGGCTCTTTGTGCGAAAATACAACCGTCATTGAGCACTCAATAGAAACGGACACAAATGTGGTAAGGATCCCTATGTGTGTCAGCTCTATCATTCCACAAGGTATTTATCTATGTTGAGAAAAAATGAACCTCAGTAAATAAGGAAGCTCTGAAGAGATTGAATATGCTGTTTAAAGTCCTCTTCATCCACAAGAAATTATTTTCTTCAAAGTGGAAACCAGTAGATGCCACTAGACCCACATTTTGAAAGCGCTGAAATACATCATTAGATATTATTAATGTACATTCTTTGTGTAGTAATATAGAAGTTTTTTCCATTGTAGTCTTTTGTATATAACAGGAACATAATACTTTATTTTCAACACTCAAAGATGCTAAAAGATGTTTTCTACTCTCCACTTAAATGGTAAACTATTGTCACAGCTGCCCGGATCAAACTAACAGAAACAAAAGTTACTGTGACTTTGAGACAACTGCTATTCCCTCGTTCGAGTAGTGAGGCTGAATTTACTCCGGCTACACTGTAGAATTTGCAGTTTGTTTAACATTACACGTATAATACTCAGTCAAAATATTTCAACGTACTTAGAAGAATAGTGAAGCTCTGATAACTACTTTGATGCAAATGTGGCTCTACAACAATGACATTTTCACAGATTGAGCCTATACAACTCTACCAGAAAGTCAATGCATCTCTAATCACAGACCATATGAAAAGATTTACAAAAGGAGCAGGATATGATGGACTAGCAAGGTTTTCGATTCAATAATAGTTCAATTGAAAGTAATGTTTAATTCTGGTTCAGTGCAAGTACAAGGAAGAAAAGAAAAATGACAATGTTTATTGCAATGAAAATTATTAACAAGGCCCCTTTGAAACTGCTTGAATAAGAGGAAATTAAACAAATAGACAAGGTCAATAACATTATAGATACTGTAGAGCTCAGTATTGTGCTGTCAGACTTCAATATGATTTGAAAACACGTTTCTGTTTTAACATTCATTATAAAAGTGTTCCGGCCGCTCTGTAAAGGACACAGGTTTTTAGCAACCCCGATGCTCTTTTTAAAAACTATTTATTACTTTGACATTGTATTTACAAATGCATTACAAAATGAATGTATATTCCACTTTAATAGAAACTATGGTGAATGCTGAATTGTCTTGTTGTTACCAATTGCATCTATTAGAAATGTGATTTTCTTTTCAAGCAATGTGTTCCATTTAGAAATGGTTGAGTTAAGATAAAGCACGATGGCACGATACAATACAATTGATTGTTGTATAGCCCTAAATCACAACAGTAGTCATCTCAGAGGATTTAACAAAACTATTGAAATCACCAACACAGATCAGAGAATCAACAGTTAAGACACAAAAAGAATATAGAACACATGTTGATAAATGTCCATACATGTTGTAGAATGTTAAAGTTCCCTCCTGCATCGGCAAGGAAAAACTCAAGAAAAACCCTGTGGGAAAAAAATGAGAAACCTCAGGGAGACCCACATATTGAGAGAGGAATCCGCTCCAGATGGACGGACAGAATATAGATCCAGAACCTAAGCTACAGAGCGTGGACACGGGCCGCGCAGCGGCCGCAGAACGTGGACAGGTCCGGTGTAGGACTGAAGAACTCCCAGGCGGGTCGGGCAGGGCAATCTGCAGGTGTAGATGGAGGAGGCCAGGTTCAGAGGTCACGTCGTCGTACCATGAAACAGACAATGGGACAACGAGGGAATAGCAATGAATAGACTACAGTCAAAATCCTAATAATGCTAAACAGATAAAGTAGGAAGGAGGAGAGGATAGTGCTCAAGTTACCATACTTCTCCCAGCAAACTGACTCCCTATGCTGCTTGACTGACAGTTTAAGATGTTTAGCCTTTCCTGAGTCTTACCTTATGGTAATGAAATACCATAGCTTAAACCATATCTTAAAGCTTTTTGTTGGAAGATCCTTATATTAATTGGGCTTGAATGAAGATGAATTATGATAATATTGAGCTGTATTTAACTAGAGAGATTATTGGTTGATTTCAGAAAGATGTATGCATTTCATTAGTAAATGAAAAAAAAGGTTGCATTTGGTTACTTTTACGGAGAATAAATATACTGTACTTTCATAAATAGTTTTACACAAATCCTGTGATAGCAGAAAAACAATTAGTCAGTGAGGTGGTACTATAGTTTTTGGACACTCAAATATCCTTCCCAGGATTATCCTCCCAGTACGTGCCAGCAGCCTCTCCAACCACCACCGAACATTCACCAACACACGGACTAAGTGGGTGAAGTGTCTTGCCTAAGGGCACAAGAACTGTTTGGCACTTTGGTGTTCCCAGAGATCTCCCATCACTGAACTAACCAGGTCATGCCCTGCTTAGCTATAGAGATCTGATGGGATCCGGCTTTCACACACAGGTGGTGCCACATATTACAAAAGTAACTCCAACACTGGTCCCAGCTTTGGTAAACCAGGAGTTAGATCCGTATCTCTTATTTGCAGCACCCTTGAGGAACATTACAGCTCACGTGCTGCTTTTACCCCATCATATTCCCACTGTGCATGTCCGAGGCGCATGCGCACTGCAGCCTCACAGCATCATGGCCCAGCAGGGGGGGTCTTGGGCAGGGGGCAATGCGGAAGTGAAATCATTGGTATTTCCGCTCGTCGTCCAATGGCGACCGGTTTGGCTGGTTTGTGTATTTTCTAAAGTTCCAACTCAACGGTCTGGGAGGAGCTTGGACATGAGGCGAGAGAAGCCGCGTCTGCGAAGGGCGGGGGCCGGCTGACATCCTGTTTCACACACTTTGTACAAGCCAGAGTTAACGTGGCCCGCGAGAAAACAGATTTTGCGCGTTTAGCGGCGTCTTCTGATAAAGTTTTATTGCGATACATTGTTGCCGAGCACTCGTTGTTAGCGTCAGCGTCAGCAGTCAAGTTAAAGCACATTTCTCTGTGAGGACTGCGATCTCCCGTGTTTTAGTCTAGTCCGCTTGAGAAGATATACACTAACTTAGGTTCGCTTTTAGTCATTTTCGGTCTGTTAAAGTACTTTATTTTGAGAAAAAATGGCAAAGTGCGAAGATAAAAGCCCTTCTTTTGAGATGACCTGGGGCAGCTCCACCAGCAGCGGCTACTGCAGTGACGAAGAGTCCGAGTGTTCAGAGTTTGAGCAATACTTCACAGCGCGGACATCTTTCTTCCCCAAACCCAAGAAATCTGAAAATCTTGTGGTCAAAAAGGTGAGCGCCAAATCTCAAACAGTGAAATATTGTGTTAAAATGAAATGTAAATTAACGGGAAGTGCAAAAAGTAACTACTGCAGTTTCACCATAGTTTTCCCAAAATAAACTATAAAAGACAAACCTCAATGAAATACACACTGCAAAAATATCTGCTGTGCTTGAATACTTCATGACTGCATTGCTACCATCTTTACACATGAATTAGCTGCCTGCCCATTTTTAGATGATATTTATTTCGAGTCCTATTTCCTCACGTGTCCCTGAAGTAGGCCATTTACTTAGGATGACGTAAACTAGCTGTCAGGGTTTAGTTTTGTTAGTTTTAAGGCCCAAAGAGGAAGTATGTTCAAACATGGTTCTATATCAGTGCGTGGGGAGTTGTTCTTCCTGTTACTGAACAAATAAACTTCTGTCAAATAAGGTTAACTTAAATGTCCCAGCAACTCATGGGAAAGGTATCATTGTGTGGAAACATGTTGGAAACCAGTAGTAGGCGCGCCCACCCACATAACTTTACGGTGTGAACAACCGTGTTATGGTTTTATGTGACGAAGGCCCTCATCTCAAATTTCTCTCCTTACACCTACCACTGTTTCCCTTGTCAGATTGTTTTTATCTTTTCATCAAATGAGTCATGAGATTTAGCAAATTCTTATTTTTTTCTTTCTAGGTGTTGTCCCGCTGGCGTAAAATTAAAACAGATGGGGTGTAATCAAATAGATTATTTTGGAGACCCGGTACTCCTTAGTGAACATGCTAAGGCACAGCATTTATGTCAATTGCCATAACACAAAAAGCCCTTCCACCACTATTGATTTATTTGACTAGTTAAATAGGGGTGCTTAAAGTCAGTCTGCAGCTTTGGAATTGGCCTGCACACTCGCTATATTGCTAATGAGGCCCCAAATGGCATTTAAACTTCTTGGAAGACACACTACAACATTTATTTCCTGTCTCCTGGTTTCTGCTCGGTTGATACCTGATACAATTCTTGCTGTTTATTACATTGAGTTAAGACACCTTCATTGCTAATATGATTCACATTTCTTTCAACCTTGAACATACAAATGAAAACATCTTTTTATCTTGCTCAAAACAATCAACAAGAAGACATTTTATAGCGCATTTCATACAGGACTGTCAGTTGATGCACTTTGCAACAAGTGTACAAAAAAAACACGAAGCATGAAGAGATAAGGGTACAGAGTCGGAGCAAATTAGACCAGACACTCCATTTACGAGGAGCAAAATGGGAGAAAGCAACTTCTTCAACCTCCCACAGGGAACAGCAAGACGATTGACCTTCTAATGAGCATAAGGCAATGCTCATTTTTACTGGAAATGTCAACAAAATCCAAATCAGATGGCTTTCCAACTGCAGCCAATGCATAGTACATAGCAGCTTGTCATCATAGCTTGCAGTCATTCATCCAATTCTGTGGCAATTCTTTTCAGTAAACTTGTAGAATGGAGTAATGCCATTGGTGAGTAGTTGTAGGAAATGCCTAATTGGCGTAACAGACCTACAGATGCTCCAGGCCAAATGTCCATGACTGAAGCGTGACTGGGCAGCTGACTACACAGGATGTCAGTTTAAAACAAGGGAGGGCTTTGTCTGCCCACCGCCTGTGTGAGCCCATGAAGAGTGAGGCTATTTTTACATGAATACCAACTTGTGGAATGCTGCATAGTCGTTGGTTTGAGTTGGTACAGACAGCTGCAAGTTTTCACTATCTCCCTTCTCCCTCCCTTATTAGTGCGAGGGATAAGCTCAGGGGGATAAGGGAGAAGTGACATCATTGTTTTGGCCTGCATTACACTCACAGGAAGTTTAGCCGCTGATGCAACAAGTGTGATTTTGTTTTTAAAGAAGTATCAACATGTATAATTTCATCAATTTGTAACATTTTATAAGTATCTATCTTTATATAGTATCGATACTATATAATTACACTGGAGGTTTAATGATATCGCCATAGAATCAGGATTTTTATCTGCAAACTCCTATAACATAAAATCAAAAGTATTTTATTGGTATAATCTGTTAATCTCCAACTAAAACAATGAATGTAGACAGTAATTTTACCAACAAAAGTAATCCCAGCAATGCTTTAGTTTTTATCAAGATGTAGTGACGTATATGTTATATGTGCAAGCCTCCATCACCGTATTGAAACCATATCCATCGATTTGGTAAATTGTACTCAACATGTTAAATCTTTGAGCTTTGCTTGTTGCTCAAGGAGGTGGAACAACACTGACACCTGGTGGTATTAACTTATAACTTCTCTTTGTTTAGGATGAACAGACTGAATTGGGGAAGCCGGAGTTGACCATTCCTGAAATTCAGCAGAAAGTGAAGGAATACAACGCACAGATCAACAGCAATTTATTCATGAATATGGTGAGTGATTTTTACTCATGTTGTTCTAAGATGACCATTTATGTCCAATTTGAGTGAAATTTGCCACAGTACATTTGAACATATTTATTTTGATATTTCAGAATAAGGATGGCTCTTACGCGGGTTTCATCAAGGTGCAGTTTAAATTGGCGAGGCCCGTTTCCGTCCCTCCTCCAAAGAAAGAGAGTGTGAGGCGGTCTGCAGGGGTGAAGCGCCGCACCTCCTTCTACCTGCCCAAAGACGCCTCCAAGCATCTGCACATCAGCTCACGCACCACGGCCCGCCAGGTCATTGAGGCTCTGCTCAAGAAGTTCACTGTGGTCGACAATCCCGGAAAGTTTGCACTGTTCGAGCGCAGCGAACGGCACGACCAAGGTATTTGAGACAGTACACTCCTTGATTCTTATTCTGCCAAAGGTAAAGATGTTATACTTATAGATAGATACTTTATTGATCCCCAGAAACAACAGAAACACATGCATCCATTCAAAATAACTAAATAGATAATTCTGTTAAAGTCAGAGTTTTTCCTCAGTATGCTAAAGATAGGTTTTGTACTCGTTTATTTTTGATGAGAGATTGAGATTTTTAGAGATTTTATGTATTGTTCATTTATCGTGTGCTACTCATTCCTACTGTTCTGTAACTGGTGATGCAACACTGAAATTTCCCCACTGTGGGACAAATAATGGATCTCTTGAGACCACATGATTATTTTGCATTTCTCATTAATTTTACTATAATGAATGAACAACGTTTATTTTCATTTGAAAGGATATGGTTTTTCCAATTAAACCACTATAAGTTTAGTCTTAAGAACTTCTGAAGCCCGACCCACTTCGTTCTTGTTCCAGAAGCAAAAAATTGCAATAACTTTCCCCCATATTGTCTAAAATATATTGAAATTCTTTATTCAAGCATGTATCGACTGTCTAGTTTTGTTTGTGTTTTATGAATTGTGTCTTCATTCTCTTCTCCAGTTTATGTCCGTAAGCTGTCTGATGATGAGCGACCTCTGCGTCTGCGACTCACTGCTGGACCTAACGAGAAGTTGCTGAGTTTTGTCTTGAAGGAAAATGAAACTGGAGAAGTCAATGTGAGCAGACTTTACTAATAGCCGTGTAAAGTATTTTTTGTTCATTGTTACACTTTTTGCAAGGGGAAAAGATGTTATTAAGCCAGTACAAATGATCATTACTTCCCTGTTAAATGTCTGGCTGAGTTTATGGTCAGACCACCCGCCTTGCTGTGAAAATGCATCACCAGCATTATGTCTGCATTAGTCTGTTTCGGAGCCTGATGGCTATTTCAATCTGAAAGGGTTTGAAGCTGTTGAGCACCCACAGGAAACGTACAAATATGAAAATATTTGATGCTATTCTTTTGTGTTTGTGTTTGTATTATGTATATTGTCTTAATGAAAGTTAACCCCGTAGAAAGTGATGCAAGACACATTTAGGGAAACGTCTGTGAGAAGCAAGGTTGCCAACTCAGGAGCTCATGTAACTTTTCAGCTACTTTGAGGCATAAAGGGTTAACCAAAAGGCGTCAAAGTAGTAGTAAAAATATGTTTTAATGGTGGTACACAAATCCTAACCATACTACATACATTTAACATAAAGTCAGATCTCCCAAAATATAAAATCAAACTATGAGGCGAGAGAGCCAGGGGACTTTATGAAAGCAGCATTGGTGTTACTCCACTGTTTGTTTTTTTGTTAAGTTCAACAAAAATTGACCTGACTAAATTGTTGTTGTCCCTCTCACAGTGGCACGCCTTTTCTATGCCGGAGCTGAAGAACTTCCTGCGCATTCTTCAGCGTGAGGAGGAGGAGCACGTGAAGCAGATCATGCAGCGTTACACCCTGGCGCGCACACGGATGCAGGGCGCCCTGAGCGGCTCCACCCCGGGCTGAAACCACCGCTCCCCGCCGGGATTTTACACGTGTGCCTACGGCCTGGAGTCCCCGGTCGCAGCTGCATCCAAAGATCCCAGAGAGACCAAGTCAAATCGCCTCTTCGGTGACTGAGCGAGTGAGCGTGCGCGAGTCAGTGCGAGAGAGAGAGAGACAGGGCGGGCGCGAACTGTGCGAGTGAAGTGCCTTACACCTGGAGAGTCTGAAGTGCCTGAGAGAGTTGAGGACAGACGAGGACTGGCACATGAGCTAATGCTGGATTTAGTCTTGTCTTTCACTTATCAACATATCATTGCATTATATTAAAGCCCCTATTTACACAATATAAAAATAATTATCATGCCTACAATGACTAGTCAACTAGGCGACTTATCAAATTAAATAATGTTAGCGGCAGCCCTATAGTCAACTAAATACAAGATAAAAATCTTAATACATTTTTTTTACCAAAGTATAAAAAATATGAAATAACAAACTCATTCCAACATACCTTTTTTAGAAGAATTAGAAATAAATATAATTTGAATCACAATAATGACTCATATTCATCTCTCTAATTATTACGCTTTCCCAATTCATGATCCTTCAGCCACCATTTTTTTGCTGCCAATGACAAACCCTAACAATCATCACTCACTATACGTTTTTGGGGTCACAAAAGATTCTAATTTAATGCCAATAGAAGACAAACTAAAAGAAACCCAGCTTTTCTCTGTTATTGCCATGTCCTCTCTATACCCCCGATGGGTTCAACTCTGTGGTTTTATTACTTTAATTATTTTTTACATTTTTGAGCAGTTGATTTGGAAGAACGACTGTGTGGACATTTGTATGCTGTCATGCACGTCTGAGAGAAATGTTACACCCTGGTTTGAATGACAATATCGTGACTCGATTCAATCTTTCATTGTCCTTTGTCAATATCATCTTTATAATGTTCTTTTACTAAATGTCTCCTTTTTCAGTTTCTTCTACTATGCACATATTTACATGTTTTAGCAAAATCCATCTGTGCCAATACTGTCTTTTACAATCAGTAAAGGATTATTTGCATTCTCTCACAAGATTTTGTATTATTTTTACCCCATCATTGACTACTAAGATCATCCTGTTGTGACATAATATTTCCAATTCATGCAAATAGGACACAACAGAATTGATACATTTGGAGACGACCACCAATCAAGCATAGACCCAGAACAGAATCATGTGGATGACCTGTCTTTCCCAAGGACACAGAAGTTATAACAGCATTTTATCTATTGTCATTTGGCAACCACGGATACAATTTTGGAAATTAAACATAGCAAAAAGGGTAACTGGTATTATTTAGCTGCAGATTTAAATGTTTTCCACACCGACGAAATTATTTGCATAGATGTATTGAAACAAAATTCTTTAAAAAAAACAAGGCTGTTCGATTTCCTGTGTCTGTCTCTTTAAGACGAGTGGCCCAATCAGCTGATGGTCACTAAAGCAAAACAGCTAACAGGCTAGCAGCGGTCATGCACCATTAAGAGGGATAAAGGTATGTCATTAAGATCACTTCTCAAAATGCAACAGAATAAGTATTTACATAGGATTTGGTGCGTGATATACAGAGATCAGATGTGAAAGTGCGTGTTTAGCCGCTGTAGAGTTGGCACACCTGCGTCACGGCTCAGCCTGGGTTAGCGTCTTTAGCGCAGTATTGTGTGGAGAAAGTACAAACCTCGTATTTGTCTAACAGTAAATGTTAAACAGCATCTGAACTAGGACGTGGGAACAATGAAACCTTTTTGTCGCGGTATTCTCGCAATTCCACATCGGTAAAGCCTTGACCTATTTTATTTGACATTATCAATATGAACGCAAATTCCCACAGATTATATTCGGCTTCGCAGTCAGCGTTTCTCATTCATAGAATCACAGGCCAGGTCGTTATTGGCATTGTCTGTTTAAAGAACATTTTACACCTTTGTCTAACACACAGCAACTTTTATTTGCCTTTTGACAGAACTGCTTAACAAGAAAATATTAGGATTGAATCTGGCATGAATGTGGATTTTATACTCTCTAATAAAGTAGAAATTCCTTATGCCACTCCTCATCGTTCGTTTGATAATGTAGGAAATTCCTGGACAGGGTTTTTTGTATATTAATTTCTTTAGATAGATTCAAATTCGGCTGAACGTCTAATGCAGCCATTCCCAAACTCAGTAACACCGAGGCCCCCTTAAAAATCTGACGGGTCTGCGTGGCCCCCCAAATTAATAACCAAGAAGACAACATTAAGAATAGGCTCTTCTGGTTATTTTATTTTGGGGAAATAGCCTCTGCTACAAACATTGTAATACAAAAATGATTACAGTGGATTATTCAAGTCAAATAATGAACACAAATATTTTAATATTACAAACAAAACATTATAAATGTAACATTAAATAATTATATTATTTTTTTTATTTTTTTTATGACCTCCCGCGGCCCCCCTGCAGTACCCTCGCGGCCCACCAGGGGGCCGCGGACCCCACTTTGGGAGACACTGGTCTAATGTATTAAAATCATGTATTCATAGGTTAAGTCATATCAAAACTAGACTTGCTTGAGTCGGTATCAAAACTAATTTCTACACAGACAGTTCTCTGAGGATTTTGAGCTGTATCGAACTGTTCTAAAATCTAAATTTTATTTTGTATAATAGTCATAGCTTATGGCTTTTTAAAAACAGATCTATCAAAATAGGTAATGTGTTGAGTATCTGGTTTATTCATTGAAACATAAGTCAAAGAATTAAGTAAGTAAACAATACAACACAATACTAGTGTAAACACCTCAGAATCAGAATAATTTGTATTGCCACGTAAGTAACAGGAAGTCACAGACTTGGAAATTGCTTTGGCTCAGTGCAACAGTCAGAAGAAAGAGAATAGAGTAAGGCATGATAAATCAGCATACACTTCTGAGGAATAAAATTTACAATAGGAGACCTAGTTTTAGTCATCATGGCCTATTGCCATCTAATGTGCCTGCTGTTCTAAACCTTGTCTGATGCTCCTCATCACTTCACAGCTGTGACGTCCTCAGAGGAGACTGTCAAGAGCCCTGTGTGTGGGACTTGGTGATGTCTTGTTATCAGTGAGTGAGGAGGATGGGAGGCTCCAAGTCCAAAGGCACCAGCTCAAGTCCTGGGGCAGACACCACCTCTGAGTGCAGTGAGACCTCTGTGGCACGACTTAAAGGATCCCGAAACGCAACACCCTTTGTCTTTACCAGAAGGAGGTAAATAATTAATGTAGAAATTTGAGGATTGGTCCATATGTTTTAGTGGTAGTGCTACTCATATGATTGCCGAAACCATGACTAAAACTAACACTACTTTAGTAAAATTTATATAATCAAATCTATATAATATTTCTGGTTTCTGAGATTTCTCAATAATCAATAATTTCTGTGAAGATCATTGTATTGGGTAATGGACCCCAGGGAGACTAGAACAGAAAGTGTTTTAATCACTTTGTTAATCATGCTTAATAGTGATAGAAATGTGTCTTAGGCAATTACACACTCATACATTCCAGGATAAGCAACCCCTTCTAAATAAACACCTGGAACACAGTAAGCAATCAAGGTCTAACTAATGGGGATCCATAGGAAATAAATCACATTTTTGTTTTGTCGTCTGTTCTGTGTCAAAGCCTTTTATCATTGAACTTTACTCACAATATCATTTCAACATTTCTCGCCACTATCTCTGCTCTTTCCACTTTTTTCAGCTCTTTGTACTTTGACGAAGACGGCGACCTCGCTCATGAATTTTATGAAGAAACCGTCGTGACCAAAAACGGCAGGAAAAAGTCCAAATTAAAAAGGATACAGAAAAACCTAATTCCCCAGGTGAGCCGCAGACCAGAGGCAGCTTTCCGATGCTAAATTCTGGATAACTTTCTTAATTGTCGGTGGATTTGTTTTTGTTTGTCTTGCAGGGCATCATCAAACTGGACATTCCTTGTATCCACGTAGACTTTCCCATCATTCTCTGTGAAGGCTGAACATTATCAGAGGATTAAGGACTTATGCGGAGGTCTCTTACATGGTCATATCCCGTGGTTAGACCCATGAACAATGCTTTTTGCACGATCTCAAAAAGATCACAAACTCGCATACATTTCTATAACAGGACACAAGTGTTAATGTCGCCTGTGTGCACCAACTGTGACTGACTTTGACTTCAAAAGCGCACTGACCGGTGAAAGGAAGAAAAACTCGTCTTCATAATTGCATTTCATAAAGAATGTTACAGTTATAACACTGCAGGTGAATATTGTGTCCACTGAATAAATATGTCGGCAGATTTAAAGATTTGGAGTCATTTGGATATGTAAAACTCCTCTTGTGGGGTGGTCCTGGTCTGGAAAGCTTAGAATGAATTATAAAAGCATGACTATACAACTTGTTAATTGGGGGCAGGTGATGTCTATGTGCAAACCCAGTGAACATGTATTATTGCTGTATCAAACAAAATAGGGAGTTCTCGTTTCTTTTCGCTGTTTTGCAAAAGCTCTCAAAACGATTTCCATTTCAGCTTCGGGCAAAAACAACTGCGTTCCCAAAGAAGTAAACAACTTATTTTGTGGGTGCGGCTTGAACTCCCAAAGCACCGCGAGCTCACTCCAGACTTTCTCCAGTCCGCTGCGGTCCTTATGACCCAAAACGAAAAAGTCGACTGATGTAAAAAATGTTCAAAACGACTCAAACTAAATAATAACCTTTGTCAATCGAAGCATTCAAGTGGACACGATGGCTTGCCTGCATGCTGCTACTATATATTGGTGTTTTTAAATGCGGTGGCCTCAACATTATTCCGTCACTTAAGACATTTCATCAGATCGTTTCAAGAATACACACGTGATGGTCTTCCTCGTGTTTGACTGTGTGTGTGTGTGTGTCTCTTTGTAATTGTTACAAAGTGAAATACATTTTCATGTCCAAACCGACGTCCTGAGAAGTTTGGACAGAGGTGGATTGTGACGTTTTCTTGTAAAAAACAAAACAAGTGTCTGTCTTGTTCCTGGAGTTTCAGACCCGCACTAGTGAACATAGTGTACAGTATACAAAGTTTTTATTCTGAATACTTGAATAAATGGTTTGCTGAACCAAGTCACTGCAGTGTGGCTTATTTTGGCAATGGGGAAAGTAATTTCACAAGTCTAAGTGGTAGCTGACATTGTTCTAAGTATAAGCTTGTAGTTTTGACCCAATTCTGCACTATATTTATCTCTTTATTGCAGCGTGAAGTGCACTTACAGATTATTTTCAAACTCTGCACCCGATAAACATCGAGCAAACATCGTAGAATACATGCAGTTATGAGGAAGTTTAATCATACCAAATGTTTATTAAACTGTTTTTGCACGTGGCACCCTCACAACAGGAGCACATGTAGTGATCAGTAAATGGCTCACTAAGATTGGATGCATCATTATGCATCTAATCATGGCCCTACCTGTAGATGAAAGCCAGATATTGTCAGACCTCTGAAGCTGTGTAGTGCAGGGCCTGGTTAATACTGTGATGGGAGACCTCTGGGAACACCAGGTGCCACTGTGGGGCGGTTGTGGCTGTAAAGTGTCAAATAGTTGCTGTATAAGCATGACACTTACCTGCATTGCCTAGAATCTGTGTGATGGATGTAAATGATTGGTGGTGGACGGAGTGGCAGATGGCACATACTTGTTTCCTCGCTTCTGTCAGTGAGCCCCAGGGCAGCTGTGGCTACAATAGTAGTTTATCACCATGTGAAGTGCCTTTGAAAGACGCTATATAAAACTGATGCATTAATATTGTTATCATAAACGTCCCTTATACTATTGAGGTATAACAGGAATAAAATAAACTGAATACAAAGCACAACAAATGTAACTTTTCACAGGTTACTATGGGAAACTTTATTCATGAATACATCTTGTTCATACAGATGTGCAGGAACACTTAGATTTCTCATGATAACAGAGGAGTCTTGTTTGAGTAACATTTTTGTGAACAAATTATACTACTGGTGGTGGTAGAGGCACATTCCACATATTGGTTTCCTCACTCTTGTCAGTCTGTCCCAAGGCAGCTGTGGCTATAGTAGTTTATCATCAATGCGTACTGACCAAATAGCTACTCAAAATTATTATTACTATTATCAGGCTCAGAACTCGTTATTGCATTTTTTTTTCTCCTTTTTTTTCAAAGTTGAGTACTCTATTGCCATATGTTTTTCTTTACTTTTATATTTGAGATGCCTCCAACATATGTTTGACAAAAAACATTTTAGAATTAAGTAAAAGCAAATGATTTACCGTGTTGACCTCAGAGGGGAAATGAGTCCAGACCAAACCAGGCTCACGTTTTTTTCTTGACGTTCTGAATCATGGCTCTCGTCGGCCGCTCTTTCAGAAGCTGTAATTAAAACTGACTTGGGGGTATGTGAGCTGCAGCTGCTTATTCCAATGGTTTCTACACGATCATATTTGATGAAAGTATTGGGCTGGGCTTCCTCTTTCGGACCACTCCTGTCCTCTGTAATTGTGTGGAATGTGGTCGGCTGTGCGTTCGGAGCCAGAGGTCACTGACTTTGATGTATTTCCTCTTCTTTCTTTGAAGTTATGAGTGAAAAAAACAGCATGTGATCGAGAGGATGCAGCTTTCACAGATCTAAAGTTTATCATGCAAGACCATTGATCACTTTTTGTGTTATTTGACTCATTAGATAAAACATATTTGTTGTGTTCACCTGAAATATAGTATACATTCTATAGTGGAGGTAGTCATTTAAAAAAAATAATTAATTATATAAATGAATAATAGTTGGAAATCTTTCAGCCATTCCATAATGACAGGTAAGATAAGAAACATGTAAAACCTGGTCTGTACTATTTATTTTTATTACATTTTATGAATTTAATGTTTTCACTCTCTTTGACTGTGAAAGTGTGAACAAAACCAGCCAAAAATACTACACTTTTATATTACTATATTATATAGTTATTATATTGCTACTGTTTTTTGATTGTATTTAAACTATCAATTCATCATTTGATGAGACTAAACCTGGACAAAACAAAAGAATAGTTGAAAAATGTACTATTTTAGAATGAGTCTGGTGTGTGTGTGAATGGTTGGTGGTGGTCAGATGGCACATACTGGTTGCCTCGCTTCTGTCAGTGTGCCCCAGGGCAGCTGTGGCTGCAGCAGTAGTTTATCACCACCGTGTATGGAGTGAATGAATAATGACATGTAAAGCGTCTTTGAAAAAACGAATGCATTATTATTATTATTTTATAGCTCAGTTGGTAGAGCTTTGAATGAATGAATGAATGACCACATTACAATAAGGATCAGGATTCTTACATTTGTGTTATTGCCTCCTCCAGTGGGTTATGTAATCAGCTGGGCTTCTTTGTTTTGTGTTTGTTACAAAACTAAAAAAGTTATAGGCCAATATTTTATATAAATATTCAGGAAGTGAATCATTTCATTTTGGAGGTGATCCGGATCACTGCTGCCAGGCAGAGGTCTGCGCTCTACGACTGCTCTTCAATTTAGTTAAAAATAAAACGAAAGAGGTGAAGAGTATTTATTGCTGATCGTAAACAGTGGCACAGAGTAAACACAGCACAGAGCTGTGTTGATAAAGGGCCATGTGCAGAACAGACAAACTGGGCCTTTCATTGCGTTATCACAACATTCTCCAAACCACCTTTCATCTGACATGTTGTGCTGGTGACCCCTCACACCTGGTTTTTTTTATTATCATTGTAATTAACAGGAAGTCACAAATGAAGAATTTGCTTATACAATAAGCAAATGAATTTAAAAAAGCCAAAAAGTGTAACATATAACTCCACACAATAGTCATACAGTCCGAATATCATTACTTTCAACCTTTACAAAACAATTAGAAAACATTCAGATCATAGTAAAAGTGATTACAAAGTTTTGAATCTAAATTTGAACATTTAGCTGAATACCTCTGGATGACTCCCTAGGTTTGTGCAAAAATGTTTGAAATTTTTTGACAAAAAAATGAAGACTTAATTAGCAGGAAATGATTTCTTTGAAAAAGGCTGATGCAGGAGGGTTTAAGGACAGTGGTGATGATCCAGGATGCTCGACATTCAACAACATTTATGGATCATATTTTTTGTCTCCATTCAGAAAATGCAACACACACACGCCAGTAAAACCATTAAGAGAGACTGGGTGCAGATGCAACATTTATAGACATTGGTCATCTGCCCCTGATGGACCAACAGTTCTATGTGTTTTCATATCATTGCATTTCCTGATCTGATTCTCTGATCTGTGTTGGCAAATCAACAACACAGTAAAGTCCTCCAATATAGGTGATTTAGGGCTACACAAAAATAAATTGAATTGAAGTTTACATGTTCATGAATCTCTGAACACTCAAGAACAGGCAACAGAGAGACAAATAAAAAACTGCCTCTCCTCAAACTAAGAGATGAACAAGAATAATGCAAAGTTTATTGAAGGATATTGCACCCAAAGCCATTGTTGTGACTTCCGGACAGTGTCCAGCTCCACATGAAGTCATGTGTTGGACGGTCAGGTCATTGGTCAGACTCCAGGCCTGTGCTTTGTTCTGCTGCACTCACCTCCTTCATTCTATTGGTCCATCAGTTTTTCTCCCCCTAAATGAAGCGCACAGGAGCACAGGGGCAGATGGGATGGTGAGTCAGCGGGAAAGCCACATTCTCAGAAACAGGAAAGAGTGACTTCCAGCCTGCCCTCCGTCATGTGAAAGCAAAATGCCCCGATAATTGTTCAGTGAAAGGCATCCGGGTGAAGAGCGGCGTGCTGTGATGTGCAGTGTGGCAAGAGCACTTTAGTTTTGATAAGTCCCTTTTATGATTATTCCAGGATTAGATACTTTTCAGGGAAACACTGGCGACACGCACTCCAAACACCTGATCAGCTTTTTTCACAGCTTTTTTGTTGTTGTGTCACAAATTAAAGGTGTATAGGAGGATTTCCCCACATTCCCCACTTCACTTTTTCAAAAAACTCTCTGGTTTTATTTGACGAGCACGGATCACCAGAAGGATTGACAATTGGGAGGACCAATAGTCTTGATGATCGTCCCGGAAGTAGAAAATCCCCCCACATGCCTTTAACACAGCCAGTAATAAATAAAGGGTTTAAAAAATACTTAGCAAAGAGACAGTTTATCCAAAGTCACAAGTTTCATATAAAAAACATGTTTGTGTTAACTGCAGTATTATAACCTGGACATTGAAGCTGAAAAAAGTATGAGTGAATGCATTGGTTTAATTAGTTGAAGAATTACATATTTTTGAGAATAAGAATCAGTATATTAGTATTAGCTTTATTAGTATTATTAGTTAGAGGAAGAGAACTCTGCTCGATGCCGACTTTGAGGCAAGCAGACGCAGGGAGTGAGTTTTTATAAAACATTTGTATTTTTTTTTATGAAACAAAAAGCATTTTTATGACCAAATATGTAACGGCATCTAAATGTTTCAACATCATTGAGATATTCCACATTTTACTTTTTTGTGCCAACCTGTGCCAAATGCCTTTTTCACATCAAAACCTGCATAAATTGTTATTTTTTTGGAATCTAGACGTAAACTTTGCTTCAAGGTGTCAGTAAAAGATTGAAGTTGCATTTGATTGAACCAACCTTTTTTGATAATGTACTCTTCTAAACTGTTGTAGACATGAAAATGTTCACATTCACAGAATCCCCAAAGACTAACTTACAATTTGAGTAAAATTTCTAGCATTTCAACAATGTTCAGGCTGTGAAAAGGCCTGTATAGCACTTACATTGGAATAGGCCTGAGAGTTTAAGAGGTCAAATGTGTTGCTGTTTGTAGATGGTCCAATTAGAGCACTGTATTCTGAATACCTTTCACAATATGGGTGTTAAAATGCACTATTGGATTAAACTGCAAAACACTTCAGATCTATTATTGTTACAATGTTACAATGAAAGCTGCCATCCAACGCTCAGAGCACCAGCCCCTCACTGACCCTCCTGCAGGTGGTGGGTCCACGGGAAGATGGCTGCTGCTCCGTCATCGAAGACACGGCCGTGGTATTTCAGCGGGAGCTTTGGGCATAGTGGGGTTAATGCCCAAGGTGTTAATGCCCATAGTGTGTCTTGCCCAAGGACACAACAACAGAACACATCAGAGTGAGCAGTTTGTACAGCAGTCTGCCGTTAATGTATATGTTACAACATTTTGTGAAGTCTTGTTTTTTATCTGGACCTGGAATCTGTGATAAAGTTTAATCTTAGTTTAGTCACTGTATCCCAGAACCTCATGCTGCTAATGTACAGATGTAAACATACTGCTGCTAACATGTACAGATGTAAACATACTGCTGCTAATGTACAGCTGTAAACATACTGCTGCTAACATGTACAGATGTAAACATACTGCTGCTAACATGTACAGATGTAAACATACTGCTGCTAACATGTACAGATGTAAACATACTGCTGCTAATGTACAGATGTAAACATACTGCTGCTAATATACAGCTGTAAACATACTGCTGCTAATGTACAGATGTAAACATACTGCTGCTAACATGTACAGATGTAAACATACTGCTGCTAATGTACAGATGTAAACATACTGCTGCTAATGTACAGATGTAAACATACTGCTGCTAATGTACAGATGTAAACATACTGCTGCTAATGTACAGCTGTAAACATACTGCTGCTAACATGTACAGATGTAAACATACTGCTGCTAACATGTACAGATGTAAACATACTGCTGCTAATGTACAGATGTAAACATACTGCTGCTAACATGTACAGATGTAAACATACTGCTGCTAATGTACAGCTGTAAACATACTGCTGCTAACATGTACAGATGTAAACATACTGCTGCTAACATGTACAGATGTAAACATATTGCTGCTAACATGTACAGATGTAAACACACTGCTGCTAATGTTAAGATGTAAACATACAGCTGCTAATGTACAGATGTAAACATACTGCTGCTAACATGTACAGATGTAAACATACTGCTGCTAATGTACAGATGTAAACATACTGCTGCTAATGTACAGATGTAAACATACTGCTGCTAATGTACAGATGTAAACATACAGCTGCTAATGTACAGATGTAAACATACTGCTGCTAATGTACAGATGTAAACATACTGCTGCTAATGTACAGATGTAAACATACTGCTGCTAATGTACAGATGTAAACATACTGCTGCTAATGTACAGATGTAAACATACTGCTGCTAATGTACAGATGTAAACATACAGCTGCTAATGTACAGATGTAAACATACAGCTGCTAATGTACAGATGTAAACATACTGCTGCTAATGTACAGATGTAAACATACTGCTGCTAATGTACAGATGTAAACATACTGCTGCTAACATGTACAGATGCTAACAAATAACTACACATTGCTTACACTAGAATACACACTACTTTATACTTGCCTCTTATTTTGCCAAATGTAAAACTTATACCTCTTTATTATTGCATTTTTGTTCAAGATATAGATTTTATACTTGTTATTTGATGCTAGAGTTAGAGATTTTTTATAAATATATTTTTAAATAGTATAGCTATTGCTCACTTACTGTATCTTGTGCTGTGTGCTCCTCTTTCCTACTGTTCTATAACTTGTGATGCCTCTACCACGAATGCCCTTATATACTCTCCCATATTGAGGACCTCGTCTAAACTCCCAAAGTGCAAGCCCGAATACTAGTACTGATATTTATATACTGTATTACTGCATGGTTGGCATCTGTGTTTGGCAGAAGCGACATGTGCAAACCAGATGCTCTGTGCTCAACACTCATATCTCAAGAGTGCGCTGTTGTGAAGAGCAGACGTGGAAAACTCATTTAAATAGCAACACATCAAGAGAGAATTACCCTATAAATAAACAGTTAAAAGTTTCATCTCGTTTAATTAATAGTGGTAAGAGTGACAATAAAACTTCTGAGCGTCCTATAAAGGGGAAACGTTGAGTTTTTTGCGACAACTGTGGCTTTTGACTGGTTTGAACAAGTCTGTGTAGAAGCAATGTGTCTTTTTCACAGGTCAAACTATTTCAGATCAATTACAGATCAACAGAAGTAGTATAAATTCTGAATGTATTGACCTTTGCTTTAGGAGTCATAGAGAATGCCAACACTGTGATGGCTGCTGATTCAATTACATGCTATTTTTAGAGGATTTTCCCAAATTTTAGGAAAGAACCACCCTCTCCACTAATTTGATGAGCAGTACCACCAGAGTTATTGACAATAAGGAGTACCAATAGTCTTGATGATCCACCCGGAAGTACAAAAACCTCCCATATACCTTTGAATAAAAATATGTGAAAATGTGAGGAACCACTTCATAATTTACAAAACAAAAGTAAGATTTGTTCCTCTATTTTTTCCAATTTGGTCTATTTTGCCCCCATTATCTGGTAAGTTAATTATTATTATTATTAATTATTAATATTCCTTATTATTAATAACAGGTTCATACCAGCAATAATAAGAAGAAACCATGTTGTTGTTATTATCACACAAGACCTATTTATTTATGTATATAAAAGACCCTTGTTCTGGACTCACTTCATGGCTCCCTGACACATTCAGAGCTGATTTTAAGATTCTAATACGTGTTTCTGAATGATTAAAGGGTTTAGCCCCTGTATATCTGACAGAACTGTTATCTCTGCCCTTGTCAGACCAGGGAGATCAGAAAACCAGCTTTTGTTGAACATGTCCAGGTCTTAGTTGTCTCAAATCTTTGAGGAGACTGGGCTTTGGCTGTTGCTCCCAAACTGTGGAAACGTTTACCTCTGTACATTAGAGCAGCTCTTGATTTGGAGGTTTTTAAATCAAGTCTAAAGACACATTTGTATACCTTTGGCTTTAAACACCAACTGAGTTCCACTGCTTTACAAACATGTGTTTGTGTGAACTTTTTCTTCTCTTTTCTCCTGTTGTGCATGTGAAGCACTTTGGGCAAAAAGTTTTGTTTCATTGCCAAACACGTGTTTTAATTTTTTATCTTATTCATTAGTGAGACTTGAACAAAACCAACCAAAACTATATTTCTACTAATATAATACAAGCTTTAGCCCATACGATAATATATATGTATAGCCGTCATAAATAGTGAAATCGAGAAAAGGCTCTCAGAATTCCCTAAAATGTTACTTATATTAACGGTGTAAGTATACGAACTTTCCTTTCTTCAGATTATAAATCACTTGGCACTGCTTGTTGCTGCTTGACCTTAATCTCGCGCAGAGTAACTTTACGCGCGGTGGAGGTGGAGAAGCCTCTTCAACTTGTTTATTTGGAGCCAAACCACAAAACCCTTGAACCCTTCCCGTAATATCTGTCAAAAGACGCTCGAGAGACACTTCAAACCCAGCCGTGTCGCGCGTTGGGACCCTCTGGAGTGGTCGGGATGTCCGGTTCTCTTGCCACTCCCCCCCGCTCCTGTGCGCTGCGTAAATGGAACATCCTGGAGCGCTTTTGGCACAGTCAGTGAGAGCCAGAGCTGACAACCTCGCAGGGGGTAAAAACTTCTCTTCTCCCCCACCTTGACTTCTGTAGACTTTTATGTGCACGGATCAACATTTCCTCCACTGTCACTTCTTCTTTCGCGCCCAGAGAGAAGACAAAATGCGCGTTTCGGCTGCTACTAGAAGTTTTCCAAGTTTACTTTGAGTCAACACTCGTGGAGGGGTAGCAGCAGCGGCAGCGGCAGCAGCAGCGACGGCTTCTGTTTTTGGGAATGCGTCCTTCTAGATCTGCCAGGAAAGGTAACGTTTTTTTTCCCAACTCGTGGAATGAATTAAAAGTGGTGCTAACTTTCTAATCACGCCTACTGGGCAAGAAAACACTACGTTCAGAGGCTGCTGTATGTCAAAGCATGGATTGTGATCTAGATTGTGATTCGAATTCATTACAAAAGTGATGGAATTTCAAGATTTGGGAAGTATTGGTTTTGGTCATTTCTTTTCAACATTATGGGCTCTCTGTACAAGTTTGGACATCATATGAACATAGTAGAGTTAATCATAATAATATCAATTAATAATTAGATAGATTTGCGTAAGCCCTGTGTTTAGAGCACATTTAAAGCTGGTGTCCCCAATTATCAAACCACAAAATAGGAACAGAATGTAATGAAATACATTATTTTATTCTCAGACAGAAAAGTTTAAAAAGAAAGAGGACCTCACTCAACTCTTAACAGGTTTTCTAATAAGATTGTAGCTTTTATTATTTGTTTATTTTGTATTACTAACAGTAAAGCGTTTTTGAGTTTCCAAAAAACGGATTATAAGTACAATGTATTATTATTATTATTTTTTAAGAAGACAGAATTTTGCTTTTACAAGAATCTATTATGCATTTTTTGTCAAAACTGTAAAGTTCCGTACCCCAGCTTTAAATTACTTACTTTCATTGCAGGCTCAAAACCTATAATCACAGTTTACAATTACAATTTAACCATTATATGAAATCGCATGTAAAGTTTATGCAACATAGTATTACTCCTTGTTTAATGAATGCCCATGAAGTGCCTATTCACTAAATTGCTGGGTTTTTATGTGAATTGCAGAGCAGAGAAGGGACAGCTCACCTCAGAAGACATGTACTGGACATTTATGGACTGGAAAATACTGATGACCATTGTTCTTCTATGGGACCAGCTTCAGGCCTTGGAGCTCCGTCCTACAAGATGGCCTCTGTATTCCCAGAAGCCCCTGGTTTTGGCCTGGAACGCTCCCACTGAGGACTGCACCCCCCGCCACGGTGTCCGCTTTGAGCTGGATCTGTTCCAAATCGTCGCCTCACCCAATGAAGCCTTTTTCAGACAGAACCTCACCATCTTTTACAAGGAAAGGCTTGGTCTGTACCCTTATTTTGAGGAAGACAAATCGCCGGTAAATGGAGGGTTACCCCAAATGGCCCATCTCTCTCGACACCTGGAGAAGATGCCAGAGGTGGTGCAAAAATACATCCGAGAGCCAGATGCCAAAGGACTGGCTGTGATCGACTGGGAAGAATGGCGCCCTCTCTGGATCCGAAATTGGGACGCTAAAGATATTTATCGTCAGCATTCGAAAGAGTTAGTGAGACAGAAATACCCCACGTGGCCAGAGGAGCAAGTGTACAGAGCGGCGCAGCAAGAATTCGAGTCATCAGCGAAAAAATTCATGTTGGAAACGTTGAAACTTGCCAAAAGCCTGAGGCCCAATCAGCTGTGGGGGTTTTATCTATTCCCCGACTGCTACAATCACGATTATCGAAGGACTTTGGAGAATTACACCGGTCGCTGTCCTGATGTGGAAGTGGTCAGGAACGAGCAGTTGAAGTGGCTGTGGGAGGAGAGCACGGCGCTGTTTCCGTCCGTCTACATGGGTCTGATGCTGAGGTCGTCGCGCTCGGGGCAGCAGTTTGTGAGGAACAGGGTGAAGGAAGGCATGCGCTTGGCCTCGTCTGGAGAAGGGCTGGCCAGACCCGTGTTTGTCTACGCCAGACCCACCTACGCCAACTCCCTGGTGCCGCTGACCGAGGTGATGCAAAGTAGATGAGGCAGGAGAGTGTGTTGTGTGTGGCATTCTTGAGCTCCTAAAAGATGTTTGTTGTTGAAGTGGAATGGCCTGGGGTGGATGCAGTTTATTATAGGAACGACGGAATGAAAATGTATTCGTTTTCTGATATGTGATCTTGAGCACTTGGCCCGGTACAAAAATGTTTTAGGGTTTAATTTTCTCCAGGGTTGTTTGTTTTCTTGGTGGTTAGCAACATTACCTAAAAAGCGATGTGAGGATATATACAAAATCAGAAAAACAGACAAACTCAGACATGGGGCAAAACCAAATTATAATAGGCGTTCCGGATCACCGTCTGGCTCCAGTAATTTATTGAAAGAAAAAGTTCTAGTGCCTTTCTAGTCTGTGAGTAACATACACGCATTGTAAGCCAAATAGCTACACTTACTGTACAATCGCCCATTAAAAGCTTCCTCATTCAAGTGGGCTTCCTCATTCAAGTGGGCACATGGCTGGGTCTAGTGGTTCTTTTGGCACCCCCTCTGCTGGTTACTCTTAGTTTTTTGTTTGTTAGCATTACTACTGTGGTTCTTTGTTGTCCTGGGGCAGTTCTAAACAGTAGCGCTTGTTTGAACATGATGTCAAACTGGTTCGAAAACGTTGATTTTTTTGGGACAAACAAGTGATCACTTTAGAAGTTAATTTTCGTAGGAAGAATTCAGGTGTACAGCAGCAGAAAACACATTCATGTATACCCATAAGTATATCAATTATAAACATTTCTAACAGGTTTGTTGTACAGTCTGACAGCCAAAGGTTCTCTTCAAATGTTCTGTTTGGGAGAGCAGTGATATAAGCCTGTTGCTACAATTACTCCTCTGAGCGGCCATAGTGTCATGCAGAGGGAGAAGTTACTGCATTAAAGCCCTCATCCTTCTTTCCAGCACAGCTCCCACAGAGTCCACACTTCTCCCCATCACAGACACACATTTCCTGATCAGCCTGTCGAGCCGGTCACGGTCTCTCGAGGTCAGACTGCCGTCCCAACATACAACATTCAATTCAAACGCTGTAAATGTTTTAGAAATCTATGGAAAATGAAGTCCAAAGTCTAATTTCAAATTCTGTGGGGAGTTCAAAGTGGGAGCTTTTTAAGGTTTTCTATATTCATACATCCAACTCAATGCATGCCCATTCACTGCACTCTCAAAGGCCAATTCCTGGAACTGGACCTGTCAAACTTAATGGCACTTTCTGACACGGAACAAAACACCCACAATCGTAACAAATTGTTTTAGCTAATCGTGAACTCCAGTCCGTCAGCAGTAGCGCTATCTGCATGATGTGATGTTTTTGGCCCCTTCCTTATCAGCAGCTGCAGCGTTTCCTGAAACCACACGTTCTGCTCTAATATCAGTGATTTGTGTGAGAATTAGGAGCAGGATGGGAGTGGATCAAAATGTCACCAACACCCGGTGCTCTGTTCTCTGATGGGACAATGGGCTGATAAGAAATACCCAGTTTGACACCGCACAGAGCACACCTTTATGAACTTTATGAGGAAGTTATAAAACAAAGTCATGCTGAAATTAAGGTCATGTTTAATGTAGGACTGTGTATCGTTGCTGATGTTTTCTACTGATAAAAAGTGACGACATTTGTGTTTTTGTACAAAATAGAGAGGATTTTCACAGGGTTGACCATGTGCAATATACCAATTAGGTTGATCTTGGAATAACATGTGATGTGTTCTATAACTTCAATTCAATGTATTGTATAAATCACAACAGTAGTTATCTCGGAGGACTCTACAAGCTGTCCACCCGCCGACACAGATCAGAGAATTATGTAGTGATTAAACACAGGAAATGCAATGATTAAAAAATACACAAAGCACAAAGATAAAATTGGTCCAAAGATAACTGTTGGTCCATCAGGGGCAGATTAATGTCCATGTCCGTAAATGTTGTTGACTGTCAAGTGTCTGCTGCATGACACCAGCGAGGGAAAGCTTTTATACTTTCCATAGTTAAATTTTTGTCTTAATTTTGGGATTAAAATGTCCGGATACCAATTATTCGTAGTGCACAGACCTTTAGCAAGAGGTGCAGTTCCATTCAGTAGAAAATAACAATAACAATATCTCTTCACCCAGGTTTGTTTGTGTGTTTGTCTATCTGCAAGATGACGCAAACATTTGCGTATGAAATGTTCATGAAATCTTGGAAATAGAACAAAGAAAAATATTTGATTTTGGAGGTGATGCGGGTCACTATCTGGACTACGATTAGTAAGTAACAGAAGTGCATCTTTTGGCTGAGGTCTGCACTCTACAGGTGCTCTACGGGTGGTTCTCCCCGAGGTTTCTCACTGTTCTCCCATAGGGTTGGTCTAACAAGGACTGTGGTGGACATTGGTCTCTCTATGGACCAATACCTTGTGTTCTATATTTTGTGTGTCTTAATTGTTCAAGGTTGAAGGTATCTTTATTATCCCCGAGGGGCAATTTGGTTGCAACAGCAGAAAGGTACACATATACACAAGGAAACAGAGATTCTCTGACCCGTTTTGACAATTTCAACAGTTTTGTTAAGTCCTATGAGATAACTACTGTATGTATGTATGTGTGTATTTATTTCGAGCAAGTAAGTGAGCATAGAAATAATTAGAACAAATTAATCACAAGCAACGTAGGTACATTTACAAAATATTACAAAAAGAGTAAATCATACTAACATAACACTTATGGATGCTCAAAGATTTAGGACTATACAAGAATACATTGAATTGAATTGAATTGAATTTTCTAGTTCCAAGAGTCTAATTCACTCACTACAGTGCTCTGTTACGGTTACAAATCTCCTTTCCTAACTGTGCACACTTGCTACAGAGTGATCAAAACGCTGTGTTTTTCAGATCGACCTTGTGTCCACCATCGGGGAGAGTGTGGCTTTAGGAGCGGCTGGTATTATCCTGTGGGGGGATGTGGCCTACGCAAGCAGCAAAGTAAGACCCAACACAAACCATAAATTAACTTCATGAAACAGCCCAAATCTGTAACGACATGCTGTAAATGTTATAGATTATTTTCTGTCCTGCTGTGTGCGTCGGTCATGTGCAGTCATCAGAGAAGGACGGTCATGAGGCTCCTAAGTCAAGCATTTGTTAGAAGTTGTCAGCTGTTTAAACTTTAAGAGAAGAATGTCCAACAAAGCATACATAAATCAACACATAACCGCTTGTTATTACTGGCTTAGAAGAAAAGACGTTATGAGATTTATTTGCTCTGTGACTTTTGATTACACAAATGTTGCAATAACATTTTATAATCTTGTTTACTTTTCCATATGAGGTTACCACGTTCAATCATCTGTCTCCCACTGTGTAGTAATCTGTATTTTAATTTTGCAGTGAGCCACATAAAGCTGCTCTCATTTCTCAAGTTTCCCAGGCTCTGAATTGATTTAAAAAATACCCTGGCCACCATCTGTTTGTTATGGTTGTGGCTGGGCTGGTCCACTGTGCGGCATTAACATTGAGCTGCAATAATATCTACATTGTCCTTCGTGATTGTATCTCTACTTTTCAACGTTTCTTGCCGTGCTCCAAATATGTTGCCATTTTTGGAAATGTGTGAAATGCAACAAAGAAGGCAGGGATTAACAGTTTGGCAGATTTAAGTAGATTTCAACCTTATATTTATATTCAATTCTTTTTTTGTACAGCCCTAAATATTAAAAGCAGTCAAGGACTTCACACGTTGTCTATTTCTCATCAACAAATCAGAGAATAAAACAATTCAAACACAGAAAATGCCAAAAATAACAACTAGGGACCCATGATGCATCGGCTGAAATTCGGCCGATGTTTGCCTCGTTAATTACCATCGGCAAATGAAAATGACATTCGCCGATGGTATGGACTTGCAAGAAGAGGGCGTCCGTGCACTTTCCACAGTTGAAAAAACAAAGAAGATGGTGACGGTCGTGTGAAAATTATTTGCAGTATCAGAAAAAGATCAGTGTTATGAAGTCAAAGAAAGACGGAAAACTGAAGACGCCAAGAAACATATACAGTACATAAATATATATATATAACAACTATTGGTCCATGTCTCTAAAATTAGAAATTGACTTTGTTTTTAATCATTGCATGTCTGTGTCTGTGTTGGTGAATTCAATGGTTTTGTAAAATTAGATACTAATTGATGGAATACTGTGTTACAATACATTTGTTTAGTTGTATTGGTTGCAGCCCTAATGTGTTGCTTAAACCCCTTAAAACCACTACATGCCTCTTTGACATGTTTTAGTTGCTGATCTTTGGTTTTATGGGGCTTTTGTGTTCTGGTTGGCATTGGCACCAGGACAGCCAAATATTTGAACAATGTTTCTTTAGTCTTTGCAGCCGGTTTGTTTGGCCAAGAAGCCTGGACCTGTCGTCTCGTCTTGACACTTTTTCATTCTTTTCTCTTCCCAGACGAGCTGTTTGGAGCTCAAGGCCTATCTCCAGGATTCTCTGAGCAAATACTTACTGAACGTGTCCACAGCAGCAGAGCTCTGCAGCCAGACTCTGTGCGGTTCTCACGGACGGTGCCTTCGCCGAAACCCGGACACCGACAGTTACCTGCACCTCAACCCCCTCACGCACGCCATCGCCACTCAAAATGGCCGTCTGGCGGTGACAGGAGAGCTGGATGAGGCGGAGAAGACAAGATTCCAGATGGATTTTCAGTGCCAGTGCTACAGCGGCTACCAAGGAGAGACCTGTCAGCAGAAGGACCCCATGCACCAAAGAGGAAACGCAAATGTTGCCAAAGCCTCCATCATTTCACACTGCCTTTTGTTGTTCGTGGTTTGTCTCAATCTTTCCTAATGCTTTTACTTTTACGTCAGCTACTGTTTAGTACACGCACTTATGTTCATGTGAAACAATAAATAATTAAGGATTTTAGTCTTTTTAAAGCCACACTGCGCACAATTTTGGACTGCTTGTTGTCATGGAGACGCTATGCCTTTGCATGGAATGAATCGGACCCATTTTTCAATATGAAGCATAATTCATTATTTAGTTACAGATGTAATACTACTCAAAAATAAGAAGTTTTGGCCCACTTTAGTTCACTTACTCATTAACGGCTAATTAAGTGGTAATTTGTGTATGATTTATGGTTAATTAGTTTTTAAATGGGATTTATTCAAACCTAATTTAGGATTTATTATTCTTAGTATGGCCTTAGATGAATAGATGGATTCTCCTACAGGTATCAACAAAGTAACTAACTACTAACTGACACTTTCTTATTCTTATGTGGGGTTAAATACAGGGGTCTCAAACTCAAGTTAGCTGGGGCCTCACACTGGACATAACTGTGTGAGACTGGGCCCCAACCCATCTGGACTCAATCGTTTAGACATCCAGGCATCTTGTCTTATCTGCACCAGCATCTGATTGATTAGTTGTTAGGGTTTGTTTCAGGTATTACGAAGACAATATGAAACTGAAAACTCCAAAATCGCAGAAACTACTTAACCAGGATTTTTTTAAAGTCCAAAATGGTGAGTTTGACATGAGCGGTTACTGAGCTGGAGGAATTTACTTTTCAGTGTAATTCAAAAGGAGCCAGTGAGTTAGAGCAACACTTCACCCATGAGCACTTCCCTATTGGGCTTTGTTGAGTCAGAGCAGGCGGGTCAAACTGATTTTGGTCTGGGCCAAATTTAAAATCGTAAGAGCAGGTTGGGTTCAGAACCAGAAGTAGCCTGGCCTTTGCCATCTGTAAACTCCGGTCAATTTGTATAACGGTATGCTAAGACCAGGCTAGGCGAGAAGTATAAAAGTCTGGTGTTTTTTGTTTTTTTCACATATTTTTGTTGTTAATTAATCGTATTTGACATGAGTTTGGATATTTTCTAAATTGGATTCCACCACAACTGGGCCGTATATATAATTAACTCCAACTTCTATGTACATTTTAGTTAATATTTTTTAACAAGTTTAGGTTACATGGTTGTTTTCCTGAGACAATAGACTTTATAATGAAATACAACAAGCCCCTTACCATCAATGCTGCAAGTTACTGTGATAAAGATAATGGAAAATCTTTTCAGGGGCCACTAAAAATTGTCTTGTGTGCTGGATGTGACCCACGGGCCTGAGTTTGACATGCCTGAGTAAGAGTGACATTTCCCCCATGAGCACTTCCCTATTCAGCAACATTGAGCTCAAGGGTCCATCAGTATACACTTCATAAATATCACTAATTTTGCTGTGGTTTTCTCTCTATGAATGCTCTTCTAGTTGATCGATAAATTCATCCTCAGAGAAAAGACTCCAAATTATTAAATAATGAAACTGTTGAAAAGTGATGTGTCCTTCAAACAGGGAAGACTGTTTTTGCCTTGAATGTAGAGTATGATGGAATAATCTCTGTTTGGGAATGAGTCTAATGGACTAATCTTTGTGTGGGAATACCAACACTGTAAACCAAAGATTGTTCTGTTGTTTCACACGCCTACATATTATTTCTTATTTCATCTTTTCTTCTGTTTTGTCTCTGGGGACCTCTAAACAAAGCCTGTTGTGTTTTTCTACTTGCAGAGGCTTCATGCCAGATGCTTTCACAGACTTGTTAATGATGATTGTTGCAGCGTTAGTCAACACAAGTTAGTGTGTATGTGTATTATTAGCGCTACCACAACATTGGCCACAATCTGCATCTGTTATTTCTGACCCAAATAATCAAAAGCACCGGTACAGATAATTTTGGGCTTGGAACTGCCGCACACCCTTCACCAAAGAGTCTGCATTTCTGTCTGGTCTGTCATAACATTTGGTCTGTGTATAATGTCAGATTTGTAGATTATTTTTCTTTGTGATTCTGTTTGGAAAAGACTGTTTACATTTTCCAGTCGGTGTTTCCATAATTGTGTAGAATCTGTTTTAATGATTATTTTATTGGGATTTTGTTCAATGAGGATGTTGTGTGTTGCCGATACAGTTCTGAAAGTGTATATAGGAGGATTTTCTACTTCCGGGTGGATAATCAAGACTATTGGTCCTTCTAAGTGTCAATCATTCTGAAGATACGAGCTCGACAAATAAGACCAGAGAGTTTTGTTCCAAAGTGGAGAGTGCGGTTCTTTCCTAAAATGTTGTAAAGTCCTCCTCTATACCTTTAAGGCACAGTAAAGATTAAATGTCTCCTATCATGTAATGAACAATGGTATGGAAAGTCTAATTTATTTTCAATGTACCCTTAGAATATATTTGTGTTCAAATCATGACTACTATTTGCTTTGAAATGTGCCGGTTTTTTGTTGGTGATTTTTATTGAATTGTAGACAACAAAATAAACATATTGGTGCAGGTTTGCTTTGTATTTAATATGGAATATAAAAACGGGGATGTATGAAAATCCATTCGAGTAAAAGCGTTATGACATTTATCGTTTTCAAGGAAGCTGCGGAAGAAGAATTCAGATTTGTGATCTGTAAAATCGAGATGAAGCGGAAATACAAAATTAAACTAGATACTATATACAATACGATAAGTACTGAGAACCTTAATTAATGAATAGAGTTTGATGGGTCCAAAAGTAAAAGCCTGTGTAGACCTAACTTCTGCTCTCAGAAAACACCTCAAAGGCACAAATAAAAAGCAGAAGCGAGAACTTGTGCAGATGATTCTACTGTTGGGGTTGTGTCAATTGAGCTGTTTAATAATTGAAGTATGGTTTTGTCTTTTGGAGGAAACTAAGTAAAGTAAAAATCAATGTTCATATTTCATATTGTGTGGGATTTCAGTATGTGGCATCAGAAATACAGCATATGGGGTTTATTGGTGATGGATCTCAAAATCAGAACAAGCCTACTCATACAGTCACATTTATATGTTCACAGAATCACCCCCACGGAATTGAGACTAAATTTAAACTATAAACTGTTTAAATTAGCCCTTTATTTATTATATTTTGTGTTGTGAATAGCCACGCTTCTAAGTTCAGATAACCATTTAGCAAAGGTTTTGTTTGTCACATTCTGTATAAAACCGAATATAACAGTATTCCGTATAACAGAATACAAATCATGAAAAGGCAATTCTTAAAATGTCTCAAATAAAAATCATTGTCCGTTATTACATCTGACTTTTTGACTTCAGCAGGCTTCATACATAAGTCTATATTTTTGTACTTTTACTTCAGTAATAGAATGATTACAATACGTTTACTAGTATTGTATTGTATTCCAGTATTTTGCAAGTCGTTTTGGCACCTGTTACATCTGAACTGAAACGTTTATAAACCTGGGACCATGAAAAGAACCCTCTCCACCCTTTTGGAGTTGCGTGTTCCTGAAATACCGCTAGATGTCGCTGTTTTGAACTATCAACATTACAGAGAAAATCTATTCATCTCTGGCTGGCTTCGGTAAGACGTTGTGTCCTTTGCGCTTCGGTTGGAAACAATAGACTGTGTTGCAAAGTGCTTTCTGTGGGAGTTGTTTAATGTCACAATGCTTGACTTTTCTTTTTGGATGCGCCTCAGCCTGCTCCATGCGTCATTCCCGTGCGGGGACATGTTAATGTTGGGAGCGGGCTGCAGTCTGGGCAATAACAACATCCATGGCCCGAAAACCCCCTCCAACCCCCTCCCCATCAAATTGTAGGGTGCTGTTAAACCAGAGTTATTTTCACTGCTGGAACCGCTGCTGAACGAAGCGCAGATTGCTTTGCGGCTGGACAAAAAGTCATTTTACGCACAGATTGACCACAGATCTCCGAGGCTTCAGTGATTCAGACCTATTCTTTGACCTTGAGTTCATTTAGAGACATAATTGCTCTAAGTTTTACTCTCCCGTAACTTTAGACGAGGATTCCTGAGTACAGTATATAGTATCCTCTGATTGGTTAGTTCCATTTTACTCGTTTGTAATCCTTTTTTCCGATTGGTTGTTGGGTTTTCCGTATACACAATCTCACTCCTTCCCCTTCATTCTTCTTGTCGTCAGGTCATGAGACTCGCGTCGCAGAACCCGCAGTCCTCACGTAGTAATTATCCAAGTAAGTACTGAAAAACACTACTTATTGACTGTACTGTATGTATGCGTTATATCTGCTCCATGCTTACAGTTTTGTTACTATACCCGATCAAATAAATAGGTCACGTCCACTCTTTTGGTCTGAGTCACTATAAATGAGGACAACTGCAAGAAAATGATAAAATATGAGGGAATAAATGCTTAAATTATGTGTTTTTGTTTGTTTTGTCTTTTACCTTAGTGTATAATGTAATTTGGATGCTTGAAGTTTACCATTGTTGATATATATACAGTTAATATACAGTATTCAGTTTCAAGTTCAGCCTAAAACCCTGGAAATTCCTAATATACGTGATTATTCGTATTGTAAAATGTATAAAATCTTTGAAAACATGTGAACTAATATCTAATGTTCACCAACAAGTATGCACTCGCCCTTTAGAATCGGACTCATTTACACAGTTGTTATTATATTATTACCACATGTGCATTACTCACGCATATAATGAAAAGAAAATAACTATTTGAGTTGCGGCAACAGCACCATATTATTTATATATTAGGTTCCTCTTTTTATCTTGCTCAACGGACTTCTGTACATTCTCTGCTACTGGAAAGTCAAGTGATGGTTGTTTTATTCTGATACATTTATGAATTCAACGATAAGAAATAAGATAATTCCTTTATTTGTCCCACAGTGAGGAAATTTCCATGTTGCAGCGCACATACAGGACAGTAGTAAGAACACACAGGGAGCACACAATCTTCCGAGTATTTTCAATAACACTGATAATGGAGAACAGCACAATGTTTATATCTGGAGTATTATTATTATTATTATTATGTGTTTATTTGATAGGGACAGAACAAGAAGCATTGTTACAGGAGCCGATGCTGCGTTAGGCCTTATAGTTAACAGATGTGATATGTGTCTGTTGTTTTAGGGCCCTGTATAAGCATGGTGTCAAATGTATACATTCATTATAGCATTGTAATTACTTTTTTCAAACTCAAAAATTAAAAACAGGATACAGAAATGCCACACGCACTGCTGGATTAAAGATAATGACATCAGTGCATTGTGATTTACTTATTTTTTGTGTCATTTTGGTCGCTGCTTTTTTAAGTTGATATTATTTTTACCATCCCTGCTTCATTTTGTTTTGATTTTTTCTGTATTTTCAGCTTCCAGGACCTATTGATTTCTACTCAGGACAGATAATGGTCCAATCAACTCTTTTTAGTTGAGTGGATTGGTGATCAAATTTTGTTTAGTTGATTAAAATGGACTAATTAGTGTAATTCAGTTACATAATCTATGGGAAAACTGACAGGAATAGAAAAAACTGAGCAAAACGGTATTTTAGATATTCAAGCCATATCAAACTGTATAAATAATTCAGTGATATTATTTCTAAAGAGATTATTTTTCTTTGTAACATCTAAGTTTGAGTACATTTCGGCTCAGATTTTTAATAATTTGCCATGCCCACTTTTTAGTCAACTAGTCGATTAATAGGCCACTCATTTATTAAGACATTTATCAAGACATTTATTGACTATCGCCCTCAATTTTTTTCAAAATCTCTTTGTAAACATTCCAAAAAGAAAGTTTTTATGGTACATTGAGCATAAAAAGTCATTTAAAGTTCTACCAGGCTATAGAACCATTTTCAAGGATGGATCTACTACCAGAAAACAGTCTCATTTAAAGCTGCGGTACCTTACTTTTTTAGCTTTAAACATTTCTGTATATTTATTTGTCACTATATATTGTATGACCCTTTGGGCTGAGAGCTGACTTTTCACTTTTCTGTCTGAAAAAGCAAATCTCAAGATGTGACTAAGGCCAAAAATGTCATGCATGAGGATGTTATTGTTGATATATCATGATTTTAGGACATTGCACAGTAAGTACCTCAGCTTTTAATGATTCCACACATTCTATTTCATTTCAATGTCATTTCAAACACAACCTCTCTTTGTTTTACAGGATGAACCAGTCGTGGGTTCTCATGTTGCTGGTGTTACCATGGGCCCAGTTGTGTTCAGGGGTTCAGTCAGGGTCCAGTTTGGCCCGGATGCCCTTCCTCACGGTGTGGAACGCTCCCACTTCCAACTGTCTGTCACAGTTCGACATCGACCTGGACCTGGGCATATTCAACATCGTGCAGAACCAGAACCAGGTCTTCTTGGGCGATAACATCACCATTTTCTATGCTGACAAACTTGGCCTGTATCCCAGGTACAGCTGGCAGAGGGTTTTATTCTTAAGAAATTACAAGTATAAAATGATATCATAAATGACAAGCAGTCAATCACAATGTTGATTTGAGGCAGATTTTGATTCAGCAAACAAACAGGGGGTTGGTGCTAGCGCTAGTTAGCATTTAGGACATTCTTTGTTTAAGTTTCATTAATTGAAGACAATGTGCAGTTGCATTAAAAAGACGGCTGCACCAGATTTAGCACCTGCTTCTTTCCATCTGTAGTCCTTGATAATACATACATACAAACCATATAACTTGCAACATATATATACAGTTTAAATAAAAGTGCAATACCGAGTGACAGATCGCAGCGATGTGTGACACGATTTTCAAACAAATAAAGAACTATGTGAGGAGGAGCTCATGACTTAACGGATTGATGGAAAAGGATTAATTATTATTAAGTATGGGTTTGGATATTCTTATTGGTAGTTTTTTTCATGATTTACAGATGTTTTGGATTCATTATTAGAAATTGTATTTTGGGTTAAAGTTAAATAAATGATGTAGTGTTTTTTTTCCGGCAATATTGCTTTGAAATGAGATGTAAAATGCCATGGTAGCAAATCAGACAATTTTAAGGCCTAACGCCAATATTTTAAAAAGATATCTTCCTTATATATCAGTTGATCTGTAATGTTGACGTCAGCAGTGTGAATGTAAGTTTGTTTTTATATCCCCAATCACTAACCAACCATACATTTGTTATGACCAGGTACAACGGTAACGAGGGAACGCCAGTCAATGGAGGAGTGCCTCAAAACTCAAGCCTGGACAAACATCTCAGAGCTGCTTCTGACGACATCAGAGTCGCCATCCCTCGCTCGGACTTCCAAGGTCTGGCAGTGGTTGACTGGGAAAGCTGGCGCCCCGTTTGGGAAAGGAACTGGGACGCCAAGCAGGTCTACTGGAAAGGTTCTCGAGCTGTGGTCCGTGCCGAACATCCCGACTGGAGTCCAGAACAAGTAGAAACAGCTGCTAGGATTGAGTTTGAGAAATCCGCTCAAAAGTTTATGGAAGAGACGTTGAGATTAGGGCACAGAGAGAGGCCCGATGGTCTGTGGGGTTTTTACGGATTTCCGAACTGCTACAACTACTTCAAAGGCAGCAACTACACGGGGGAGTGTCCGGAGGTCGATCGGAAAAGGAACGATGAGTTGTTTTGGTTGTGGAACGCGTCCTCTGCCTTGTATCCGGACATTTACCTTAGTTTGCCGCTCCAGGATATGGATAAGGAAGTGTATCTGTACAGTCACCATCGTATCCTGGAGGCCATGAGGGTGGCGGCCCAGGCTACTCCCCAAGCCCCCGCTGTGTTCCCCTACGCCCGCATTGTCTACACATACTCATTCAAGTTTCTCTCAAAGGTAATCCTCTCACTTCTTTGTACAGTGTATTAATTACACACATACATAATAATAATAATACATAATAACAACAGTCTATAAATATCATTGCTGAACTTCATACACAGAACTTCATGACTATTCAGTTGCAAAAACAGATGGGTGACATTAGAGAAACTATCTCAACTATCTCAAAGAAAAAACAGATCTATTTTTAGTGCCATGCAAATAAAGTGTCACCCCTTCTTGAACAAATACTTTCAAATGCACTGCCAATAAACAAAACATGTTAAAAGTTGTAAACGGAAACTGAGATATCTGCTTTTGAAAGTGAAATCTATATATAGATTCTTGTCAGCACCACTGCCACGAAACACGTTAAAGCTGGGGTACCTAACTTTTCTTAATCTGATAATAATACATGTTTTTGTCTAGACAGAAGGAGTAAAGAGCATAATGTAAATAAATAAATCAAATAAAATAAAAGTCTTGTGAACAAACCAGAGCTGATTGGCGTTGTTAAACAAAATTTATAATAAAACCAATCAGGAACATTTATTTAAATTTTATGTATTGTAAAAATAAATGTAAACTTGGAATTGTCCAGTATTTTTTCTTTACCTTACTGTATATTTGAATCTCATCCTACTGTCTCTGCCATTGTTTCAGCCACGGTCTACACGGCTACTGCATTAAACATGTGTAACTCTATAAAGACACACAATCTTCCTTCATCGGCATATCCCAGCCATCCACAAGCACAAACACAGGATAAAATGACTATTACAATAATCTTGCTTTTGAAAGTATGCTTCTCGGACTCCACAGAAAAGAAATGAGTAAATTAAATCAGTGACATTTCAAGGCCCATTTGGCGCTGGTTGCAAATCAATGTTTCTTACTTTTTTTGAGAGAGTTTTAAGAGTTTTGTTGTTATTCTTCAACAGATTATTTTTATTTATTTTTTTATTTTAATGTGATTGTTTTCTTTTCCATAGGATCATCTCGTGTTCACCATTGGAGAAAGTGCTGCATTAGGAGCGGCTGGGGTCGTTCTTTGGGGAGAACATCTTTTCTCAAAATCTAAGGTAATAACTACTGAGTTTGGTTGTAAAGTGGTCTCTCTCTCTAGTGGTTTATCTATATCTCATGATTTAGTATGATATATTCTAAAAACCGTAAAATCCTATTCTTGGGGTTCATTAAACTGGGCAGTAGGGGGCGAATGAGTCAAAAGACTCTCATCCCGAGCAATGTATGGTTGTTGTAACAGTCAATCGGGAGGGGCACACTCAATTCTAAGGGAGTACTAAAAAATATTTCTCAAAAGAGTCTTGATTTCGGGCATTTAAATAAACAAAACAAAACAAAAAATAGAAGAAATTTCTGCGTTTCATTGGGGTGGCCTGCAGGGGGTGCTTATCTGGGAAAGTCTTGATCCACCTCGCACGCCTCATTCGAGTGATTTTTTCAAAGTGTATTCGTTTATATGAGACCACAGTTGGAACACGGGAGAAACTCTTGTCTTTCTCTCTATTTGTGCGGTTGCTACAAGCGTACACCGCACAAAAAGATGGCATTTTGACAGCGCTTCTTCTTCTACTATATCTCCGTGTATAAACCAGTGGGGGCGGGTCCCAGCTCAAAAGTGGCCAAAATGACGTGCGCTGACATACTTGCAATACCACCCCGGGCCGATGGGGGTGGACCCAGAAGAAGAATTAGCCAATGCTAACATATAGCGTTGGCAGACCTCTCAAAAACGTCTTTACAGGATGGACCAAAAGTTGGCTCTCGGCCCAAAGCTCCGTTCCACATGTGTGTCAATGCTGAGGGGGGTGAATTTCTTTGGTCCACTCTAGTTCATCCTGGAGAGACCCACAACAGGGAATGCAATTAGAAGTTTATTTGATTAAGCATGTTTGGCGTCCTAGGCCCCGAAGCGATGCTGTTGAGCGCGGCGTTTGCTCGCGCGCATAATCCCCCCCTAGGGCCTAGGCACTGGTGGCGGCAGAGGCAGCAGGCAAGCACGCTCGAAATGGGAGAAGGAGGAGGTGGGGCGGCGGAGGATGCAAGCTTGAGAATGCCGGGAAGTGGGCGTCTCCGGCTTTTAACTCGCTGGCCTGGCGGTTATTGATTGACTGGAAGTGGGTGTTGCTGTGCGATGAGCCGAGGATGAGAGCAGGCCTGGAGGAGCTGGGCAGCAGGCCGGGTCTACCAGGGTGAACTTACGCAAAGCTTCATTTTACTTGCGGTGAATTTTTGAAGTCTCTCGTTCAAATGAATGGAGCTGCGCCGGCTGACGCATGCGCAGATGCATTTTTCCACAATTTTCTTGTGGGCGGGACCACTCGCGGCCATCTTGGATTGCTCCATGAAAGCACTTTTCATGGCCAACTCCTATGAACGGCGGAGATAGGCGTGACTCTGTCCGTTAATATATACAGTCTATGGTATAAACCCGGCAGACTGCACCGCCAGGGTACGTCACGTCCTGTCCTGCGTTTGTTATTCGCGCCACTGCCCTGACGTCATATGAAACCCAAGATTTCTAAACATTGTAAATATAATAAAATATCTGTATTCTATTTCTATCTGGTGGGCTGAAAGAAAATGTAAAGAACATCATTAAAAATCTTTGACTCAAGAGCTGTGTCAGCGCTTTTCAAAAAAACTCTTCAGCAAATGTATCGACGTCCAGTTTGTTGTTGACTGACAGATAATGTGGAATATGATATTGTTCATGAAGAGGTTAGCAAAGTGTTTGTGCTCTGAGTGTGAAACTGCTTATCAGCGGAACTCGACAGGAAGTTTTGTTGCAGCTGATAAAGCTGAATAGTCTGCTTGTATGCATGAACATTCTAGAGCACAGAATAATCTTTAAACATAACACC
The DNA here is from genome assembly GCA_964034765.1 of Knipowitschia caucasica. Classification (NCBI taxonomy): domain Eukaryota; kingdom Metazoa; phylum Chordata; class Actinopteri; order Gobiiformes; family Gobiidae; genus Knipowitschia; species Knipowitschia caucasica. The sequence goes on along the minus strand of OZ035828.1, from coordinate 38,139,135 downwards.
AACCCACTGATTTCAGCTGCCCTTTTTATTCCATCAATGTGGCTGCCATTAGGAAACAATCCATCGTGTTTTACCAAATCATTTGATTACAAAACAGCCTTGAATATTCAGATCATTTGGATAATCACATAGAAACCCTCTGTTTAGCGCACAGTAAGAATTGTGCTGTTTGTTTCAACTGCGTGGGCCACTTATAGCTTCACTGAAGGTACTTACAGATAAGAGACAATAATGCAGTTTAAAGGCACTCTGTGTAATTTCTAAAGTTGCTCCAAATCAAAAAAAAAAAACTGTTAATCAATAGCAAATGTCACCTTTTTTTAAAAATATTTACCTCCACCATGTTTTTGAATTGTTGTCATAGGCTTGGAATTTGACTTCTAAATGTCCATGAGGCTGAGGACTCTCAATGTCAATGCACCATCTTGAAATACAGTGGTTGATAAGGGACAAAAAGGAGTTTGACCAGGAGTTGAGGACCACTGTCAAAGACAACATATTGTCCTGTGAAGCTTCCGTAGTACCATAAATTACACTTCACGATCTCAATGCTAGATGGGAGTAAAAACTACACAGTGTACCTTTAAAACTTATCGTCATCATCCAACCTTATTACAGACGCAAGGTCCAGGACAAAACAAACACATCACATAAAACACAAAACAACACATATATTCAATGTATATATAATATGCATTTAAGGATGAAAAAATTGAATAGATGAGTTGATCAATAGAAAAAATGGATAGCTGCTGTCCATGAGGGTGAATCTGAGTTTGAGATTTCTGAAGCACCTCTAGATAACTCATTGTTCTATCAGATGAAGACAGCATGTTGTGGTCTGATATTTTCTCAACATTTTACTTTTAAGACGGTTGGGACAAACAACAAGTTATGAATGCGTTAAGTGAAAACCAATAGGCTCCTGTATGAAGTTTAGAATCACACATTTGGCCTCATGTTGTGTCTGCTCTTGCTTCAGGCCCAATGTGAGGACATCAAATCCTACATCGACGAAACCCTGGGTCCGTACCTGGTGAATGTGACCTCCGCCGCCGCCCTGTGCAGTCAGACGCTCTGCTCTTCCCGCGGCCGCTGTAGCCGCCGCAGCCCGAGCTCCGGGGTCTTCCTCCATCTGGACCCAGAGGCGTGGAAGATCCAGTCCTACAAGAGGCCCACAGGACGAGGGAGGGACTATAAGGTCCTGGGCCAGCTTAGGTCTCGAGAGGTGGCGCTGATGAAGGGAAAGTTTAGATGTAACTGTTATGCCGGCTGGAGAGGAGCGAGGTGCGCCAAACGGACAAAGGACTCTTCGCTTTGATTTTATAGATGGTTAATGCTCAGTTGCGTCATAATTTCCCTCTCTGTAATTTATTGTAACATTTTGGAAGTGGTTTTTACCATTATTATTTGTGCTAGTATTTACAATCACAACATTAGTCAGGTAAAAATAACCTGTAACAAAACGGTCTAAACCCAGCTCAGGTTCCCAACTGACTCCACCCCAGCGGAAACTCTTATTTTTTAACATTCAAAAGGAAAAATGCACAATGTTTTATTTGTTATAATAATATGTTCATTTCAAGTTCTCATTTAACAGTGTTTTCAATTTGTTTTTACTATGTTGATGTATTTTACAATGAATAACCTGAGGCAAATATGACATGTATTTTATGTATGTATTCCGTTGATCATTGTATATATTTAGCCTTTTGGTTCTACCTTCAAATTATTGATCTTATATTTATTCCATCCATTCATTTTCTACCCTTTAATCCATTTCTGGGTCAGGGAGGTAGCAATCAGAGATGCCACCCAAGTCTCACAGCACCAGCCCCTCACTGACCCTCTGCAGGTGGTGAGTCCACAGGAGGACGGCTGCTCTCTGAGTGTGAGCATAGCCTCGATCTTTAAGTGGGGGCTTTGGGCAAAGTGGGGTTAAGTGTCTTGCCCAAGGACACAATATATTTATTTAATTGTAAAAATATATATATATTTTTTATTTAATTGTAAAACAAACCTTGAATAAAGAGCTGGTCTGCAGACTTTCTTTCCTGTGTAGTTATCATAATTTATCCATATGTACAAAATCTGTATGTGTAATATTTTGACTATTCATTTTAACTTCTGTATGGTTATTATAATAGATCCATGATAGCTTGTAATTATAATTTCCAATGGCATGTAATCTCATATGTGGCCAGCAGATGGCGTTGTAGGACCGCTGTTTCTAAAAGCCTCAAAAGACAAGGTCAGAGCTCTTCCAAACATTTACACACAGCGACAAATACCATCAAACATCACAAGCTCACAGCACAGAGGAGTTTGATCCACATCCCTGACCGTGGATCGTGTTGTGTTCTGAATTTAAATGTGTAAATGCCACAGCAGCAGGAGGATGGGGCGACCTTGATTGATTTGTCTTGTATAATGTTCCCTTATCTGATCCATAGTGCTGCTGTTATTTGGGTCTGCAATCCTCTGAGGCTGTGACTGGATCAGCAGACTCCCACAAGGCTTTGCTCTTCCACCTCTCGCCTTTATCATTACAGAGCCCAGGCCTGAGAGCAAGACCAGAGGAGATTGGTTTTGTGTTTCTGGAGCTGTGTCGAATTACCTTTATCTTGTGTTTTTTATATATATACTGTATATATATCATATAACGGTAACTTTTTCATCTTTACTTCTTTCATATTCTCTTCTATTTTAAAGGACAACAAAACCTCAAATCAACTTTTTTGTTAACTCACAAACTGCATAAACATGTTTCTTATAGTGCTCCCTACAAATCCTGGTCATTTTTTTTTACATTTTAGTGCAAATTAGATAAAATCTCACTTTTGAGCCTAAAACCGTCTGTGTGGCGCCCTCTCTACATTTTTGGTGACACTACCATTGAATTTGGTCCTGGCCTCTCCATTGGCTCTGGAGTGATGGTTGATGTCAGTTGGTATGTGTGACGTCCGTCTCTCTGTGCCCGTGGTATAAACCCATCCAAGTCTCACACACGCCCCAGTAGCGAGTTGTCTGGTGGATCAAAAATAAATTAGATGAGACTTTCCGGTGTGTAAACTATTGCTTTAAGCCGCAAAGATAACTGTTTTTTTGTGTGCGTGTGACAAGCGAGCTGTCAATCACTGTCCAGACCACGCCTAGATCTAAGCCCCCCTTCTTGTCCCTTGGTCCTCCAGGCAACGCCCTTTTTATAGAACATTTTCAAATGTGCATGTGGGCGGAGTAAGGCAGGTGTTTAGTTGATCTTTAAGCAAAGTATGTGTCTAATTGTATAGACATTAGTTTGCAGAACAGGTGTGTGTAAGGTTAATGAGTGTGTGTTTGTTTGTGCGACTGTTGGACTACAGATGGATATTAGCCCAACAATCCAGTATATTTACAGCACCTACTGTAACACAACAATCCTAAACAGATAAACAAATACATAAAATAGAATTATAAAGTGTTACGTTATGATACTGTAACCACATGGTAGAACAAATGACCATGGGCAGCCCGGGAGAAGCAGGGGCACAATCACCACATTTGTCCCTTTAAAATCACTGCAATGATCAGCGGTATGCTGGTACAGTGGTCAGCGCGTGTGCTTCATACTGTAGCAAGAATGAAGCACATTCTACCCCTACCACTGCCAAATCTATAACCAACACCTTTTTCAAAAAGGTTTTGTTTTATCATTTTTGAGAATCATAATGATACCTTTTTTAGTCCTGCAGCCACATGTTACTTTACCAGTGAGATTAGCTCGATCCTGTGAGTTCTGGCAAAACGGTGGAGGGCAGGACATCAAAATCAAAACAATATCAAGATATAGGGGCTGTAAAACTATTTTTGAAATTCTAATATCTCGGCTGAACTACAGATATTAGTTAAAAAGTATATGAAAAGAGCATGTTTTATTATTGCCTTTTAACAGATAAGGACCATCTAAAGATGACTTGACATGAAAATCTTACATATCGCTACTTTATGAACTTACTTACTTATAATGGCGCATGCAATCAAACTATTCTAGATGATGAGGAAGAATGAGTGCTGTTTCATGGATTACTCATAATTGAAACTATTACCTATTGTAAAGGAATAATAGACCAGTGAAGTGGCTAACAAAAATCCTCTTTCATATTTTTGTTAAAAAAAAAATATCGGCACAAAGAATTAAATTGTTTTTCTTTTGCCTAATAAATATAATGTCTTTCTTAAACAAGATGCTGAACTGTTGGTGTATGTTTGTGACTTTGTTGTCTGAAGTAAAGCTCCACAGCTCTCCTCGGTCACGCCTCTCCTCACCTCTCACAGTTTGGGCTGAGATCTTCCTGCTTTAATAACACTTTTGTCACGCTGCGCCTGTGTCCTTCAGAGGAGTCACCCCAGCTTTGCACAGCTCTGACTCCGAGATCTGATGTTTTTCCTTTACATTATTAATGCACCTTTCGTCACTGTCGGAGCCACGCTGCTCTGCATTAATGAACCAAACATTTCTGTTTGAATGTCACACCCCAGCTCTCTCCAAACGCATGTGAGCTGTTTCTCACTGACTCCGGCTGAAAATCTCAGTAAAAAGTGGTCCCAGAATTGCTCTTTTCTTTGTGGAGGTAAAAAAAAAAATCATGAGTGCAGGGAATGGGAGGCGCAGCGTGAACAGGCAAAGTGCGGTGAGGTCAGCCAGACCTTTTTTTTTTAACAAACTCATCTTCACTCCGGAGGCTGAAGCAGTAATGGCTGCTAACATAACAGATTATTCCACCGAATGCAGGGTGTTTGTGGTTCACACAAGGCTTTTCTATCAGGAGAAAATTAGAATTTTCTTCTGATAAAATTTGTTAGTGGTTCTATATTGTGGTACGCTGTTAGCGGTTCTATATCTGGGACAGGAAATCAAAATGTAGAGAATATTGAGTTGAATTTCACCTTATTGTCCCTGTGGGGAAATCTGTCCTCTGCATGACCCATCCTGAACATCTGTGAGGAGCAGTGGTCGCTATAGTGCAGCGCCTGCCTACTCCATCTCCAGATGTTGATGCTATCGGAGCTGGAGGATTCCGCCTATTATACTGTGTGTGTTTTGGTGGAAACCTATGCAGACACAGGGAGAACATGCAAACTCCCCTCCTTACGAAGAAGCGAGCGTGCTAACCACTCAGTTACCGATCAAGTATCCATCAGGTAGCCTACACATGTGTTGCTTACATTCCTTACATCCATGCCACAAAGAAAGAAGGATGCAGGTTCTGTGTTGTGTCAGGGTGGGTTTCCTCCAGGTGCTCCGAGCTTCCTTCACACAATAACAAGCACTATCAGTAAAATCTTCCGGCTGCGGTACTCCTCTCCAAGCTGAGCATCTAGAACATCTGGAGGTTGCCCTCGCAGTGTTGCAGGATGAGTCACATACAGGATAAAACCAATCTGAGCTTATCTTCTCTGTAGTTCTGTTGCCCTTTTCTGCCAGTTTCTATCATTTATTGGACCCATGACCCATGTCACCTGATGTCACTGACCCACTGATCTCTGCTTCAGTTGTGTCCCTGGGCAAGACACTTAACCCCACTTTGGCTGAAGCCTCCTCTGAAAGACCACGATTGTGTCTTTGTTGACAAAGCAGCCAGCTTCCTGTGAAGCCACCACCTGCAGGAGGAGGATCAGTGAGGTTCAACAGGTTTTAAAGTAATCACTAAATGACTTAGAATCACTAAGGACCAGTTACTTAAGACCGGTACTAAGCCGAGATCACCCCAGACAGACCAGATGACCTTCAGCTCCGGCCAATGTAGATTGTAAAAAAAAAAAAAACTAAAGGCACAATAGGTACATTTAGTCCAATTTAAAGTAATATGACCACATTGACAAAAGCAATGCCTTTAAGACAAAGAAAAAAAACAGCCCAAAACAATCTACTTTCACGATGCTAATTCCCTCGCTTTTCTTTTGCAATCATCATTATTTCATTATTACTGTTAAGATTGTGCAATGCATCATGAAAGGTGAGCTCCTGCTCTCTGCCCTCCCTCCCAGAGCACCACCATGAGCATTCATGCACTTTATACGGGGACCAATCACAGCCAAAGTCATACAATAACTGTGAGAGCGACCATTCAACTGGAAAATTACACTAGACCCAATCAATTACAGATAAAGAAATAAAATACAATCTTAAATGCAGACATTGTACCTTCCTCATCTGCTAAACTGTCACCTGCATGCAAAGGCCAAGCTTAAGGTTCTTCCGTTTAACATTGGGGACATTTGGGACATTTGTGATCAATGAGAAAATAGTGCTTACAACATAGCAGACTGGGATTATTTCAAATACAGTTTTTTTTTCCTCTCTGCAATATTATAATCCATTTCAGCGTTTTCCCCTGTTTGGTTTCATAAGATTTGATTGTGGCTCATTTGAATAAACATTTTGCTGTGTATTAGTCGAGGTAATGAAGTGGATCTCGATGGAGTGAGGACGGACGGCAGTCAGCTGTATGCAGCAGGAATACCAGTTTGAGACTGATCTAGTTGGAAAGTTTTTTTTAATCAAGTTTGAGGAAAAATGTGACACATGTAGCTGTTGGCTTAATCATCTGCTTTTGGCCTTTTCTTCATGATTTGAGCAGAAGAATGGGGGAGTTAAGATATGCTTAAAGGCAGATTCTATAGGCCAAATCTGAATGTAGGCTAAAGTTTGAATCAGCCTAATACAAAATGACAAATTTGGCTTCTTCTTCTCTTGTTTATAGATACATGATACATCTACAGATAACAATTAATACCAAAATGCGGTGCAGGGCCGTACACCTGTCAAAAAGTAACGCAGGTGTCCTAAGCCTAGACTCCCGTGGAGCAGAAGTGGCAAAAGCTCGCTTGATCTTGATTTTCAGTATAAATACAGACCGTGAAAGCGGGGCCTCACGATCCTTCTGACTTTTTGGGTTTCAAGCAGGAGGTGTCAGAAAAGTTACCACAGGGATAACTGGCTTGTGGCGGCCAAGCGTTCATAGCGACATCGCTTTTCGATCCTTCGTTTAGACCGCCGTGAGACAGGTTAGTTTTACCGACTGATGATGTGTTGTTGCAATAGTAATACTGTAATCCGGTTTTGTTTCTCTACGTATACGTATGTATATGTTGAACTTGATTTAAGGCTCCTGTTTTGTTTGAAATAATAATAATAATAATGATAATAATAATACTATTTAAATAATAATACAAATTAGAAAAACTGTCAACAAAGAAGAGAAAACACTGAAAAGAACTAAACTTGTAGTACATTTTTCTCTTCTACAAGGAGGAAACATTATATTCCACTTCTGTCTTGTGAACAAATGCTATAGGGTTCATCTTTGGTTTGGTATGACAAGTTTTTATTTTTACACGGACAATGTACAATAGATGCTAGCCAAAAGATGAGCTGATGCATTGTACCAGGATGTAGCAGCAGTGCTAATTTCTGGTTATCTCACCCATTATATCTCCTCTAATATGTAAAAATCCTTTCCTCTTCCAAATAAAATGCGAAAAACCCCATCACCGCCTTGAATGCTGATCACAGTGCAACCGCCTGACCCTCAAATATCAAACCCGAGTGTTCTTTAATAGGATTCATGACTTCTATTCCTTATCTCAATCTGTTTCCTCTTATTTTGATTTACCCTCTCTTTATTCCATAACCTTTTTATACACCTGGACTCTGCCCAAACTCACAAACACATCGGGCTGTGACTGCGGAGGCAACCATCACGCACTTATATATGAATTGAAGATTAGTCCAGGGGAATCAGGGATCGCTGGCTCTCAAGAGAAATGTCACGGTGCCTCGTAACCTTTACTGGAGCATGTTATCTGCTGTGATAGCGCGGCTGGACGGGACGGGGAGCCGCGCCGATGCGATTGGATTTGAAAGGTCCCCCCCCATCCGAGTCCGTGCCCACCGGCGGTCATGCAGCCGGGGCGCTTTGGGTTGCCACAAAAAAAAAAAAAAAAAATTACACATACACAAAGATGCAAAGTTTTTTGTCTATGTTTGTGCAACGTCCATTGACGTGTCCTGCTACATCTGGGTCTACCATGGCCTCAATTAGTCAGGGAATACATTTCATTCATTTTTTTCATTTTTTTATTTATTTCATTCATTTAAAAACAAATGCAACAACAGTATTTAGCATGAATGAAAAGGAGCAGAAAGAAGTAAAAACTTATAATGTCTGCCCCCTATCAACACAAAATCATTTACAGTTCCAGTTCATTTAACTTTTAAGCTGTCTCATGCAGCCCTCTTTTTTCTTTTCTTTTTTTTTTTATTTTGGTCCAAGACATCAAAACACAAAATACGTAAATAAAGTTGATCCGCTACTCCGCAGTATCATATTTCTGTAACATTGATAATTTAACATACTTCTTAAACACGCAAATGGACTTAGAAGTTTTAATTTTACAATCAAGACTGTTCCACAGAGCGACACCATTGATTGATATACATCTTTCCTTTACAGCCGATTGAAACCTGGGTTTTGTAAAAACCTCCGTACCTTTTAGATCATATCTACTTTTTCTCTTAGTGAATCTGTTTTGCAAATTGTTTGGTAAATTTTCCAGATGAGCTTTATACATGACTTTTAGTAGGTTAAACTCTACTAATTCGTTAAATTTAAGCGTTTTTAGTTGTATGAACAAAGGATTGGTATGGTCTCTGTATCCTTTTCCACTAATGACCCTAATCGCTCTTTTCTGTAAAAGAAAAATTGGATTAATGTATGTTTTGCAGGCACTTCCCCACACTTCAATGCAGTAGGTCAGATATGGAACAATCAATGAGTTATACAACAAGAACAATGCACTCTTGTTTAGAGAATCTTTGACTTTATGCACCACAGCATAGGAATACAGGAGACAGAGGGGGCGGGACGAGGCAATGGGATATTATGAGAAGGGTAATAAATAGAAGTAAACATCATGTCTCCTCTGCTCCGTCACACTGGAATTCTAAATCTAAAAAAGCTTAAAGGGGAGCACTATCAGCCTGAGTACATGCATGGATATTTATGAGACTTTTTGTGTTCCGTTCATAATACTGAATATCAGACAGAGTATTCCATAACTTTGGAAAGATATACCTGTATTCTGAATAATTATAATACATTTATTTATACTTTTAATTTTTATTTTTGTGTTATTTATATTTACTGTAAATTAATGTTTTTCTATGACTTATAAAAGTGCATTTCAAAATAGTTAAAACCACAACCTCAATAAACGTTTAAATAAATAAAACATGTAATTTTTGGACAATTAGCTGTTTATTTTTGTAAAACAAGACAAAGCTATTTCACAATCAGAAAAAATAGAATCTTCTCTTCAAGAATACCCAATTTTTTCTTTTCATTTTTTAACCTTAAAGGTGCAGTAAGCGATTTTGTTAGCTTAGCCGTAGCACCAACTGGAAACAACTCCCCCCTCCTCTCTCCACCAAACCAAACATCCAGCATTTTCTTCTCTTTGTCACAACAGGGAAAGTGGGTGGCAAACATAAAATTCTGCTCAGAAACAGTTTCAGACCTCCTCTATTTGCCATTTTTCTTTTTCATACACTGCTGTCTTTGAGCAAGACACTTTTAGTAGTATGTTTGCAAGTGATTGGTGGTGACTGACCTATGGACAGAACTCCCCTGAAAAAGTAATTTTGAAATCTCAACCAACTAAAGATCCATTAAATGCAAAACAGGCTTCATTTAAAAGCACAAAGGGTCAAATACACAACCTAAAAACATTTTCAGTATCCGTAACGGGGGCAGATGTGTTGATACTGAGACAAGCAGGAGTTTCCCCCCGCAAATGAAGGCATCTGATTGGTCAATACTTACATGGCTTAAATATGAATTTACCAAGGCAATATCAAAACATAAACACCGAGCCCAGAGAGAATAGTGACTGTGACATAAATGATTACTGAGCTAAAGGAGTTCAGTTTTCATTGTGAGTCAACAGGAGCCAGAGCAAGATGGAGCAAAACTTCGTTCATGAGCACTTCCCTACTGGGCTTCATTGAGCTAGTGGGTGAGTATTGTCCATCTATATACAGTCTATGGCAGTGGTTCTCAAACTTTTCACACCAAGTACCCCCTCAAATACTTGCCTCTGCAAGTACCACCACAAATGACCACACCACACAGTAGCGTAGTAAGCCGAAGTATTCATCAATAACAAGGCAGAGGTTTCATTCCTAAAGAAGTATATTTAATGTAATATTTTACACAGTTTCAACAGTAAAACTGCGCTTAAATATAGGAAAAAAAATTGTTTTAAATGTTTCATTCATTGCGAACTGCAAAGCCTCACTGTGAGTGATATTCTGGAGTGGGATCTTTGTCCACAGGAGGTTTGGACACTGGTGCACTTTAGTTTCTAAGGCTTGCTCTGCTGCCCTCTTACATCTGTTGTTTACTCACAGAGACATGTTCTCATGGTTTGGATCAAATAATCGTTTGTTGCTCTCTGTTCCTTTTGCACAGAACTGGGAAAAAAAAACTGCTCCTTCTACATGGAACGTGTTGCAAAAAGACTAGAAATGATCTGATCTTATTTCCTTGAATGCTTTTAGATCCAGATTGAGACATCTTCAGTGAAATGTAACTGTTTTTATAATCCGTAATTTTATGAAATTGTGTGTTACTGTTGTATAATCTGTATGTGACTATTTTATCATCTGTATGTGACTGTTTTATCATCTGTAATTTTATGTAATTTTTGTACACGAAAAAGAGGTTCTCATTGACTGCCAGCCATTTTTTGATGACTTCACCGATTTTTAAGACTCACAGAATATTGTGTGCTATGAAAAATATGAAACCAGAGTCTGAAAGACAGGACTGTCTACTTTCAGCAGCAAAAATAAGTTTGTTCTTAGTTTGTTTCGTTCTCCTGTGATCTCCAGTCAAAAAGAGGAGAGTGTGACAAAAAGCACAAGTCTTAGACAAAAAAATTAGAAAATGAGGTTTTTGTGAAAACAGACGAACCTGCAGAAAAGTGATTGTAAAACTATTTAGTTTAACTTTAGCATCTCCTCAAACATGTCCAGGATCTTACATGTTAGAAAACAGCAACACGTTTTGAGAAAGTGTTTTTAATGTAAAATAATAATTTTTATGGCACACACACATCCACAAAGTGTTGCTCAAAAATTTCAAAATGTACTCATCCAAAAAATGTCAAAATGTACATATTGAAAGTAGAGCCCATGACAAACTATGCCAGATAGAATGGCCAGTATTCATCCATTAGGTGGCACTATATTTATGTCAATAAGAGTAAATCAAAGAATAACAAAATTACAATGATAAACACTATACATGACAATAAATCAAAGTGAATACTTATACTTATAGTATAAGTGCAACAGAATACTGCTGTGTGTCTTTGTGTGTTTGGGCGTGCATGTATGTGCGCTTATGCACGCGTTTGTGTGTTTTTGTGTGGTTACATCTACAGAGCGTCTGTTTAGTCCGGCGTGCGCTGTGACCATATCTGGACTTTGCTGCTGGCTCCTGGTGTGGACTCAGTGATAATTTTAGCAATAGTCCACTTTTCTGTGGCTTTTTTGAGGTGCTCCACTGGTCTGCTGTCCTGACTCTCCACATGGTCTGCTGCTAGGACCCTCCACATGGTCTCTGTGAGCTCTGGAGACACATTTACTGCTCAAACTGCCTCCAAATGTAGCCTGACCCTGACTATATTACTCCATGTCTGCTTCAACTCTGTCTCTCCTGCTCAGAGTGCTCAGAGTGATCTTTGACCAAACCAGGGAGTTCTGCTGCCACCTGCTGGCTTAATAAAATACTGTCTACAGCCAAACCCCAGACTGTATGATACAGGGGACACAGACTGACAGGAAAAGATTGAAAAACAATGTTGTCCTCAAATGACATCCATGGCTGTCAATGAGTTAATCTCAATGGGACTTTCCTGGTAAAATTAAAAAAAAAAAAAAAAAAATTCACAGATTTTTTTTTTTTCACAGATTGTTTGGCGTACCACTAGGGGTACGCGTACCCCAGTTTGAGAAACCCTGGTCTATGGTGAGGATGGCCTGATTGACCACAGGTATGTCATGTTTTCTCTTAATAACTATTATGTGCCCACTAAATACATTTTGAGCCATTTGGGACATTTTACTCACTGAATATAGAAGAATTGTGCCATAAAAAATGAAATATCGCTGACCCTCATGAAGTTCCATTGTTGTTGGAGGTTGGTCTGTTGGTCATATGAGGCACATGTCTGTTCAAAGTGCTGACAGTAGAATCAGTCAGAGTGCTTTAAAGTGACAGTGTGCGGCGACCTGCCCTTGATGTCAGAGACAAACAGACAAATGAGCACATTACATAAAGAAGAACCATCTGAGAGCGGCACAGTGTGTTCAACTCACACACAGACATAAAGCTGGCCAGAGGTGGCGAAAGTAAGGCAAGGAATGTTTATTTGTATAGCACAGTTCATACACATGGAACTCAAAGTGCTGAACTAAACATGACAAGATTAAAATCACACATGGCATAACATAATACATTCTCACAGTAGATTAGAAAGAGTGAAGATTCAATCCTTCAGATGTGTGAAGAGCTAAACAGGACTGTTTTCAACCTGGATTTTAACATTTTAGAGTAGAAGCCTTTCTCATGTTTTCTAGGAAGACTGTTCCACATTTTGAGTTCATATTTTCAATGTTTGGTGCTCCAGCTGGAAGTAGAAGTAGTATAAGATTGTGTATGTATTCGACCAACTATTCTTTATTTCAGACATTTTAAGTGTTGCCTTGAAATACCTTTTGGTGAAATGTTTCACACTGACTGAGAATATGACAATAAACAAATCATGAAGAACTTAGGCTGCACGGTTGTCCAAACTTAGAAGCGTGGCTAACCTCACTTTGAAAAGTGTCTGAATTTTTTTTTGTAATGTATGATGCTAGAAGTAAACGATTACAGTAAATTTCCTCTGATGCTGGTATGCCTTATTTTCAAACAGTGAAAGCTTTCAGAGGATATTTAAAACCATCTTTTGTAATCACCTGTAACAAACCCCATCATGAGTGTTTATATCGTGGATGTTGACCAAGAGCCACAGAACAGCTTTCAACCAGCATTCAACCCAAAGTATCCAAGACTGACTCCAATAGATTGTTACTTATTTAGACAAAAAGAATGTGGAGAACAAAATTGCATTCCCTAATTTAAGGAATGTATAAGGCGTTTTGTATTGTTAATTATTCATCCACAATTTTTGGTAGATTAATCAAAATCCAACAATAACATTTTCTAATCAAATTCCATTAAATTCCCTATCTGTAATGTAGCTATAGCCTGAGCAGTAGCACTACAATTTAATTAATTACAATCATTGGTTCTTTAGAGTTCATGTACTTGTCTGCTTTGACTGTTTTTCTCCACAGCAGGGGGCAGTAGTGAGCGGCTTTTGGAGCCGACAACAGTTGATGAGTCTGTGGCTGCATTATCCAAAATAACCTCTTCCTTATCGTTAAATTTACTTTCCTTGGCCTTAAAACATGCCGTTTTATAAATCACGGCAGGGTAGCCTAAGGTTTGGCCAAGTGATTTAAAAGAGTTCATAAAGAAATATATAATTAGGGCACTGTTAATGCCTTCAAGGTCAGTAAAAAAGAGAATGAAGGACAAGGAGAAGGAAGGACAGAAGGACGTTATGAATAGATGCAGCCAGACTTCTTTTGAGAGAGGTCATAAAATATTGATTTATTTAGTTTGACAATATTATTAATGGTTTGGCTTTTTAATGAACACATTGTATTCTTTGTCATTTGTGTATTTTTAAATGATGCGCTCACTAAACGAACTCATTGTTTTGTGGACTCATGAAACTCTCGCGGTGTCCTAATAAAAGACAGGAATTTGATCTGAAGTAATGTGGTGGTGGTCAGCAAAATGCCAGCCTTGCTCAGCCCACCCCAGGGCAGCTGTGACTCTTTTTAATGATAGATGGCCTTCTAACTTCTGAAGGTCGTGGGTTCGAGCCCACCATAAGACCTACTTCACGACTCCCACTGATGACTGCTGTCGTTGTGTCCTTGGGCAAGACACTTAACCCCACTTTGCCTTAAGCCCCCGCTGAAAGTCTCAGCTCCTGTGGACTCACCACCTGCAGGAGGATCAGTGAGGGGCTGGGGCTCTGTGAACTGCGTGCAGCTCTGACTGCCACCCCCCCCGACCCAGAAATGGATCAAGGGGAAGAAAATGGATGGATGGATGGATGGCCCTCTAACTATTTATTCAAACTATTTTTGTTACGGTATGAAGCGTAAAAGGCTGGTTGCTTCCCTTACTTTGGTATATATCTTTTTATAGTATTTTCTAAACACAAGTCTCAGTAAGCATCTGTTTCCACGGTGACCAGACCGCTGTTTATTGACTTTTTGCTCTTAGCGTTCTCCACCTGCACTTGAACCATGTCTGCTCCTCTGTCCACAGCTCTGCACACGTCGATCCATTTTACCGAGAAACACTGCAGCATAAGACCCATAAATGTTGTTTTTTTCCAAAATAGCAAGCATACATTTCATTGATTTTGATTTTAAGGCAACCTTTGCATTTTTCTTTCACAGTATATCAAAAAGAAAGAAACAAAAATATAATCCCTCAGAAAAACAGAACTGTTTTAACCTGGATTTACAGTAGTCAGAGAAGAGGCCTTTGTGGACCTGCACTGCACCTGCATGCACCACAGGATTCAAATTAAAGCTGGGGCAACTAACTCAAAACAATCAAACAATGTAATCAAATCCATCAAACTCAGACTTTTATCTGATCTGGAGAAGTGACATCAGCAAATACTACTTGCCTCGCTTCTGTCAGTGTGCCCCAGGGCAGCTGTGGCTACAGTAGTATTTTATCAACACCGAGTATGAAGTGAAAGAATAATGACATGTGAAGCATCTTTGAGTGTCCAAAACAAACCTGATGCATTAAAGGTATTAAGGAGGATTCCCGGTGGTCCTCCCATTTGTCCTTCATTCAATCATTCTGGTGATACATGCTCGTCAAAAAAGACCAGAGAGTTTATTTCAAAAAATGGAGAGGGAGGTTCTTATCGAAAATGTGGAGAAATGCTGCTATATATCTTTAATAAAAAGAAATAAGTTTATACTTTTTTTACAGCTAAAACACTTTCATATCAATGTATATGAAAAACCCACTAAAACTAAAAAGCCACACAAAAATAGACCGTATGAACAAGTTTGGAAGCACATAGAGGACGTGACAATGGCCCTGAGACTTGAAATCACATTTGTTTTTGTCTTTCAAACAAATACACATCTATTCAAGATTTTTGCAGCATCATTTTGTATTCTGCAAAATGTACTGTAATATATGTGCTGCATAATTTCTACGGGAAACAAGATGGAACTTATAATGAGCAAAAATTAATTCGGAGTGTTGGGTGCATAAAAACGAACTTACCTGCAGGGCCTTTTAGTGAAAAAGTTATACTGCCTTTTTGCTGTATTTTAATCAGGCTTTCAAAGGCACCGTTTAATAAGAACACTCTCCTCCTTTTGTTCCTTTTACAGCCACAATCCGGAGATTCACTTAAGAAAATGACTCACAAAACATTAAGAAGTCACAACTGTGGAATCCTCGACAGTATGGAACAAGCAATGTCAAAACAATAGTTCCGTGTTACCAGAATTGAAGGCCAAGCAAAAAAAAGTACAAAGTAGTGGAAAACTTAGATCATAATAAAATGTTGGACTTATTTGTACATACAGTATATAAATGATGTCTGATCGGCAGGTTTTCTCATTCATGCATGTGTTTATTCATTTCAATTATGTACAATATTTACAAAATGGACTAATAACTTTTTATCATTGCATATCTTGTGTTTGAACTGATTATCTGTTCTGTTCTATCTCTGTTTTGTTTGGTAAAGTCCTCCAAGATAACCACTGTTGTGATTAAGGGCTGTACAAGAATACGTTTAATTCCACCGATTCCACCTCCAGACCTTTTTGTGTGGCATTTGCATATTCTCCCCATGTCCGTGTAGGCTTCTTTCGGGTGATCCGGTTTCCTCGACCACTAAAAACATGTAAGAATAGTTCAGGTGTGTTCATTAAAATCCACGGTCTCAACCAAATAAACAATACATACATGAATAAATAGAATTGAATTACTAATATGAAATTGTTTCATAATTCTTGGCAAGCTCAATTTTAAATATTTATTTTAAAATAATAGTTTGCTTAGCTTTTTCTGGCTCAATAAATGTATATTTGTCATTGACTGTTTGTCCCCACTCAAATATCACAGACTTTTGGACACTGGTGAGACACTGACTAATGCAACAGTTAAGAAATCACATGCACAATATTTACAAAATCACATCTTGACTAAATATAAAGCTCAGGAATGTTCATAATGGATTCTCACACTGGTGGTGGAACGGAGGAGACAGAGCATCAATCAAAACATGTGTACGCAGCATTTGTCTGATTCTGTGTATCTTCGTTTCGTATTTGTCGGAAAGAGACAGTTGCCTGTTTTCGAGATGATTACTAGTTTTGTCCTCATTAAGTTGTTTTGTTCATTTCACACCATCTGTTGTCTTTGTGTCACTCCTGAAACGCTCAAGGTAAAATATTACTTTTCCCCTGCTGTTAATTTACGATCCCATCATATTATTTGTGCTCGGATGGAGTTTGCGGTCTTTATAACCGTGCAGACACATCACAGTCTTGTCTATGTATTGGGGCTTTCTCACAGACATTCGCAATATAGAAGGAGGGTGACAATTCCCATCTACATTGATCTTATATGCATTAATTTGTGTTTGGTGCGGCCTGGTCACACCGTGGGGAGCCAAAATCTATATAAATGTGTTATTCACTTACTCTAGTGGATTGTCGCCCACACGAGAGCCTGGCTGCCAACTGTACGACTTCCTCTGTAAGCCCCGCTCCTAATTTAGAGACGCCTTTTCCACATCAAGAACCAAGACTGACTCAAAGAGTGCACAGAGCGGGAGAGGGAGCGGATTTACTCCCATCTCAAAGCACTATTTTCAACAACTTGTTTCGTCAAGCTGTCGACACCCACAGCAGAATGAGAAATGTGGGCTTTTGTTTCTCTCTGATGGTCAATATGAAACGTTTAAAATCACATAAAACAAGATTCTCTCCATTCAATTTTTTTCCTTACGTACAGACCCATTATTAGCCATTTTATGTAAATTATTTTGCTGATACGGAAAATACTGCTTATTTCCTATTTAAATGTTACAGTGTATTTGGTGTGTGTTAAAATAATGTGCAAAGCCATTTAAATTACATTTCAATATTCTTCAAAGCTGGTTATAAATGTATTTTCAATGAATATTTGGCTGCAAAGTGTTCGCATAAGTTTCTAAGATGTCATGCGGGCAGCACAGTGTCTGAGTGGATAGCACTCCCGCTTCACAGCAAGAAGGTCCTGGGTTCGGATCCTGGTCGGAACAGGGCCTCTCTGAGTGGAGTTTGCATGTTCTCCCCGTGTCTGCGTAGGTTTCCTTCATTTGCTCCAGTTTCCCCTACCACTAAAAACTAGGTCTGACATGCGACTCCTGTACTGGCGACCCTGCTCCCATCTCTGTGTGGAGTGAGAGACAATTGGCCACAATTATAAACCGCTTTGTGACTCTGGTCTGTGAAAGGCAGTATATAAATAAAGTTTTAACATTACTTACTATGTGTACCTGATCAAATAGATGGCTTTTTGACCTGACAAGAGTGCTCTGACTCTAGAAGCACAATTGGAGTTGTTTTGTACCGTCTTGTTCATACAGTCCAAACTGAACAGAAAGTAGCCTGCACGCTCTTTTATGTCAGCGGTAGAGATCTGCCACTGATTTGAGGAGTCGTTTGTCAGGTTCTATCATTGGGATCTGTGTATTTGTGATGTACAGGAAAAGGTTACGCGTCGGCCATTTTGACATGTGAAGAATAGGCCTCTGTCAGACACGAAGCAGCGATACCATCCAGACAGGTGGACTGGGCAAAAGCAGAGAGTACTTTCTACATCATAACTTAAAGATTTATTTGGGTGCTTCAAGGGTGTGGGCAAATGGGATCAGCAGTGAGACAATGAAAATAAAGTGGATAAAGGGTTGGGGTTATGGTGGCGCATGGACTAGTATTTCACATCAAGAAGGTCCTGGGTTTATAGGGACTAGTGAACAGCACTGTGATGAAAATGTCTATGTTTGTTATGTTTGATTTTAAAAAACAATGGTAAAAGGCTCTGAAGGCCCAGGAAGACGTGGCCTCAGGAGACAGATGGAAAAAACAGACACAAATTCCATAAAAATGACAACTAATCTGTGCCATCAGCTCCGCAGACCATCAATTATTCATACACACACCAGACTCATAGGCAATGTGGGTGAAGTGTCTTGCCTCAGGACACAATGGTACCTGGTGTTCCTCAGTATTCACAGCACCAACCAGGCCCTGGGATGAGGCTTTCACATGTAGCTGGTGCCACATGCGAGGTCCAGAACTGCCAAAACATGTAAATGTATAATCATATACTGTATTTTTGAATTATATATTGTGCATTAGTTTTATCCAATTAAGACACGTCACATAGATAGATAGATACTTATTGATCCCCGTAGAAGGAATTCAAGTGTCCAGTAGCAAAAAAAATTTAAAATAAAGTTGATCATTCTAAAAAGCTAACAATAGTAATAATCAGCAGCAGCCCTTCAGGTCACAGCAGCAGAGGTGGAGTAGCCTCTGGGTGGAGCAGGACGGGTCACAGCAGCAGAGGTGGAGTAGCCTCTGGGTGGAGCAGGACGGGTCACAGCAGCAGAGGTGGAGTAGCCGCTGGGTGGAGCAGGACGGGTCACAGCAGCAGAGGTGGAGTAGCCTCTGGGTGGAGCAGGACGGGTCACAGCAGCAGAGGTGGAGTAGCCTCTGGGTGGAGCAGGACGGGTCACAGCAGCAGAGGTGGAGTAGCCGCTGGGTGGAGCAGGACGGGTCACAGCAGCAGAGGTGGAGTAGCCGCTGGGTGGAGCAGGACGGGTCACAGCAGCAGAGGTGGAGTAGCCGCTGGGTGGAGCAGGACGGGTCACAGCAGCAGAGGTGGAGTAGCCTCTGGGTGGAGCAGGACGGGTCACAGCAGCAGAGGTGGAGTAGCCGCTGGGTGGAGCAGGACGGGTCACAGCAGCAGAGGTGGAGTAGCCGCTGGGTGGAGCAGGATGGGTCACAGCAGCAGAGGTGGAGTAGCCGCTGGGTGGAGCAGGACAGGCCGCTTGGTTTGGACCATTTTCTCTGCTCTTGTCCAAAGTAAAAAGCAAAATGCTTCATTAGCATTTTTCAAAAAGTTAGCATTCCTCCAGTGGATTTTCCCCTGATCCACTTGGTTCGGACCATGAATCCTCTCTGCTCCGGTCTGGACCAGTGTAAAACCATGAGCAATGTAATGCAGGAACATCTCACGTAGGAAAAGTTAAGATTTTTTATCTATTTATTTTTCCTCACGCAACTACTATGTACATTTGTCATAGCTGCCCTGGGTTAGAGTTAGCAAACTGACAGAACTTGTATGAGCCATCGGCACCTCCAACCACGGCCGACCATTCACGCACATACTCGCCTCCTTCTCGGCCGGCCCTGCCCTGCTTAGCTTCAGAAGTCTGGCAAAATCTGGTGTTCACACGCAGGTGGCGCCTTGAGATATAGCAAAATATTTCACATACATTTTTCTCAGCGAACTTTCCCAGATTTGTACTTTCAAGGTCAAAATGAAAAGCTGGAGAAGTCCCCTCTGTCAGGGTGTGGGTGTGGTGTGCGTGTGATTGGACGGCAGACAGCGTGTAAGTGTCTCACCCATAGAAGTCCCAGGAGCTGCTGTGATTGGCTGTGCAGCGCGGCACTGTCCACAATCGATTAGGGCGCGCTCGGCTCCTGCTAACAGCTTTTCTCCTGCGCTACTGTGGCTTTGATACTGCCAGACTTCACCCTCACCGCTCTCTCCTGCAAACCTCTCCACAAACAAGAAAATAATGAAAAATGTAATTCTTCTATAGATTGGGGGAGGGTTTTAGTGAGGAGTGAAGGTGTAAATGATTTGTGGAATAAGTCACCTATGGGGTTTTCTTTTGGCTTAAAATAGCAAGCAAAGGCGAGTTGGCCAATAGTGAGTAATTTAACTTGGATCGTTATGACCCAGCTCAGCCAGGATAAGGGAGGTAACAAAAAAAAGAAAAGATGTTAAATGGAAAAGCAGTATTTAATAACAGGAATTTAAATGATAAGGAGACATAAATCAAAAGGACACAATACAGGACATAAGGGGGTAACTCAACATTACCTACACTAAACCTTTACATTAATACACATAGAACTAAACACGTAAACCTACTGTGGACATATCAACAATCATGGACATTGGTCTCTCCCTATGGACCAATTCATATGTGTATATTTTTTGTTTTAACTGTTGATTCTCTGATCTGTGTTGGTGATTTCAATGGTTTTGTTAAGTCCTCTGAGATTACTTCTGTCGTGATTTAGGGCTATACAAGAATAAGTTGTTGTTGTTGTACTGCTGTCTCAACAAAAGCGAAGTCTCACAACCCTCAAAGTGACAACTAAAAACAGACAAACTAAATAAAAGCAGTACGGACTATGTCTCTCTAGTCATTGCCACCACTTGTGACAATGACAGACATTTTCATGAGGACAAATGGGATACCAGCCACACACAGGCTGGCAGCCCTGAACAGGTGTGGACTGTGGCATTAAGTAGGAGAGTGACTCCAGGTGGGGAAGCTGGATTGGCCAGGTGCGCCGCTGCTCCTCCAATCAGCACCTGAGTCACGGACGTCTGGGAGGTGGGAGGGCCAGTTTTTCACCAATCACAGGCCAGGGATCTCGAAACAGGAGGGGTTCACTTCCCACACACGCACACATAAAACACACACAAAATCCAAACAGGGAGCGATCTACAGGCCCCGGGCTGTAACATGGATCATTGTGTCAAGTTCTGTCTTTTACTCTTGTATTTCGGTTTTATTTTGAAATAAGTTCTCTGTGGTTTAGTTTGAGTTGTATTTGCTATCTTGTTCCCCTGTCTTGATTGTCTGCCCCGCCCTGATGTGTTTCACCTGTGTCTCTATGTTTCTAAATGTACCCTGTGCTCCTCTTTCCCTTGTTGCTGGTCCATTTTCTTGTTTGTTCATGTCTTCCGTCTGTTCTGTCCTGTTCCTGGTTATATTGGATTTTGGAATTCTGTTTTTTACCTTGGACTTTATTGTATTAAATCATTATTTTTGGCATTCCTGCGTTTGAGTCCTCATTCATCTCACCCCGTGACACATTGGAATCAAATGGACTGTAGACTCTAAATCACATAATAACAGACATTTTATAACACAATCTTCTGTGTCATTTTCAGTCTGACCAGTCTGCTAAGGGTTGCTGCTGGGGGCTAATTCAATGGAGCAGAGCAGAGCCTTGTCACACTTTATGGGCACCTCATAACTACTAGTATTATAACTGCCATTTTTAATAAAATTGCTATTACACATACAGCTTAAGTGATTATAATCACAAGTTAACACATGCTCACCTGCTGCAGCACAAGACTTCACATTTCTGCAACGCATTGAACACAAAGTTAAGTTACACTTTGCACACAAAAAAACGAAACAATAACACATGTGCAGCTAGACACTGGATGCTTCATTGTAATTATCAAAAATAATTGAGTTGCCAATATTTCTAACATGAGCATAGATTTTCCCTGCACTCCTAAATGCACCTGGTGGCTGTGTCTCAAAACGATTTGTTTTCCGAAGCTGGAATTGAACTACATAAACTGGTTCGAACCCATGTTTTTGCTCAGTGGGACCCTAGTGTTTCTTTTCTACCAGTGAATGCTGACCAATGGTGTGGTTGTGTAATAGAAAACACGGCTTACAGATTGTGATTAAATATGAGGACAAAAAACACTTCTTTTGTAGTCAATGACAATTTGTCCTACACATTTTTGACCTAATGTTTTGTATTTCCTAGAGACGTCTCAGAAACAGTGCATCTCTCTGCACTTAAAAGTGGCTCTGTAGTCACTTACAGATGGATTTGGCTCACTCCTCTGTCCTCAGGGAAGACACCAAAGAAAGTCTCAGATCAAAGTCGGATTCATGTTGAGAAAAAAACTTTCCAAACGTTAAGGGTCACTCCATACATATTAATGAGCATAAGACTCTTGTCACTTTTACTGCAGATTAGGTTTACATGGACAAGATGACTCTTCATTCAGATTAGCCAGCGTATCTTTAAAGAACTTATTTGATCTTACAAAGTTACCAAAGAGGCTGCAAAATTGCCTAAAAGTTTCAAGGAATTGTGCATTCAATATTGGAAATATAAATCTGTGTAGCTAATAGTTTATTATTTTTCTAAATTTATGTTGAGTTTTTATACGGTCAACCCAAGAATAGCAAACACAGTCCCTAATGTCACTCTCAATGACATGATAAAAAACATCAGCCAGTATCCAAATGGTTTAGCACATTCTCAATTTTTCAATATAATTAAGATTTAAACTGAGATGAACAGAGAAGGGTTAGTGATCGGATGGGAGACACAAAAACAAGTTGTTTAGCGAGCAAATCAGGTCAGCCAAACAATATGATCTTGTCCACTCTTTTCAGACAAAGATCAAATACTTTACATTTACTGCTTCAGCCTTGGTTTCTTACTGGGTTAGTCGTGGTTTCTGTATTGTATAGTCTGGCCTATTTCTGATTTGGAGTGTAATAATGGTTCAGAAGGTTCGTATCTTTCACTACAAGGCAGGTGGCCCATGGCAAACACAGGGAATGGCTGTTGAAAAGCCAAGTTTAGAATAAATGTGTTTAAATGGGGGAGTGTATAATGCTATTGTAAAGTGCAGCATGATTATTATAACTATCATAATTATGTATTTATTTAATTATTGTTATTATCATTATCCTATTTTTCCGCCACTGAGTCTGGCCTGCTTCGCTACAGCAAGGTGGCATAAGGTATAAAAAGGTTGGAAAAACACAAATAAAATGAAGGAGTTATACGTAGTCTAATTGTCACATATAATTGTCATATAAACCATGTTTCTACAAAAAAGTACGGTTAATGGGAAGTTTCAGTTTCAATTCTCAATGATCAGATATGGATTTTATGGAATAATCAATGACACGTCTCTGCAGCTCTTTCATTTATAATTTTTAACGCATGAATATATATTGAGATTCAATGTAAATCTTCCTGAAGCAATCATTGTGTATCTATTTACAAAAGTCAAAATTTCCCCTAAACAAATAACTCCGTCCGTGCCCTTGTATTTCCGGGGCTATACTTACCTTCTAGTGTCTCTAATTGAATTTGACAACAAGATAAATACCACGCTAGGAAATCACCGCCTTGGCCTTTCTGCGTTTTAATTCAGTAATTACTCTGTCTCTGCCTTTTTTTTGTTCCATGGAAGTCGTTTCTCCACCTCCCACACACAAGAAAAGAGCAGTGGCTGAGGTTTGTATGGCTGCCGGAGAAATGCATTTCACACTAAAATGGTGGCGAACCAAAGCAGAGCATTTGCAGGTCTCTCACCGTTACAGAGAGAAAGGAGCACAGAGATTGTATTGAGTGTGTTTTCTTCATGGTTTTGATTGTGAAAAACCACTGAAGCGTCCACACAGAATTGCATAGAAGACACACTTACACAGGACAGAGGAGGGCACAGGTCTATTCTTCTTATTCCATTCCATCAGCGTAGTCTTGGGCTTTTAACCTCTGCTTTACATGAAAACTACAATTTCTGTATAATGCACGATTTCAAGTCAAGGCACATATTTACTTCCTCACATTGCCAGCTTCAGCAATGCGTATGGATTTTTTCAGCCAAAAAATATGGGGTTTGATTAGCATATTTTACATAGGACATAAGACACATACGAGATCGGCTGTCTGCAATTTATTCCTGATATATGCTTCTTTATGTTGACAGAAGATATGGAGGAATATGCCTAGACTGCAGCATATACAGGGATGTCAAAGATACGCATTTTGTTTTTCTATGTGAAAAGAGCATAAAGCTCTCAGGATTTCTTTCCTTATTGATTTTTAGTGTACATTCATACAAACAAACAATAGTGTTTTAACCAGTTCCATGACCATTTAGTAGACCCAATTCATTTGAACCACTGCTGCTTTGAGTAGATGGTGGAATGACAGAAAGATGGTCTTGGCCTGATCTTAACGGAGACAGATTGTGTGTATGTCTGAAAGGTATAATTATAATCTTTTCTCTGAACATTTTCATGATAATAATGCCTTTCAGGCTGGCATGAGGCTCTCAAAGATTTATATTATACATCCAAATTATTATTGAGGAGACTGAGGAGACTTCCACTCTATGCCACTAGCTCTTCGCTGAGGTGTCTTGCCAAGGAACAGTGTTCTACGGAAATGTCCAAGACAACAGAATAAAACTTATGTTTATCCATATAGAGCTGTTTGTCAACTGTCTTGTTGAACTGATAAAGGAAAAAAAATCAGAGTTCGAGGAACAGTATGTCATATTTTCATTTAGATGAAACACATATTTTTTTGTTTATTTGGTTGGAATGTGCTAATGAAAATACCTTTTGCCTAATGCATACCAAATAAACAGTAAACAAAAATGGCTGTAAATAGAAAAATATGAAGTGGAAAACAATTATTTGGTAAGAAAAAATCTATAAACATATTTTCTCTTTTAGATAATCATCAATTTCTCTTTACACTAACAGCTGCGTTGCGAGGTCGTCAGATGGGATCACTCGTCTTATGAGGCTGATCATTTATTAAAGGTGAAATCAATTAAATGTTTTGAGCAGTCTCGTCTTGACCCTAAATAAGTCATCTCCACCTTTTATCTTGCCGTGTCGGCTCATTGTGAGTCTTTGTCGGCTGCCAAAAGGCCGTCACCGCTGCCAAAGCTGCACCAAAATTTCTCTGCGTCACATTCATTGAGTTTATCCACGTTGAGTTTCCTCCAACAGAGTATGAGCCTGATCACCATCTTGGATCATAAATCGGTGAACAGAGACGTGATTTGAAGATATACTTCTTAATTTGAACATAAATCTTACAACATTAGATACAACATTCAAACAAGAGTGAGTCAGACTTTGAGAGGAAAGAAAGTAAGTATTATTTTATGGGCGGCACGGTGGCTGAGTGGATAGCACTCTCGCCTCTCAGCAAGAAGGTCCTGGGTTCAAATCCCGGCCGGACCAGGGCCTTTCTGAGTGGAGTTTGCATGTTCTCCCCATGTCTGCGTAGGTTTCCTCCGGGTTCTCCGGTTTCCCCTACCACTAAAAATATGTACAATAGGTCTGGCATGCGCCTCCTGTTCGGCGACCCCGCTCCCATCTCTGTGTGGAGTGAGAGGACAAGTGCCCAAAAAATAACAATTGTAAACCGCTTTGTGACTCTGGTCTGTGAAAGGCGGTATATAAATAAAGCTTACTTACTTACTTACTTACTAGTATTTTATGCATTTTTATTGGCATTGGGTGTTTCCTTAAACATGTGTAATTTATTTTTAAAAAGCAGGTTTGCTTTGAGATGCGCAAAAAATATGATTAAAAACTAGAATAAAATATGTCTCAATGTTAAAGCATTAAGGCACTCCACATGGAGCCCTGTTAACAACTATACTCTTTTACAAAAAGAAGGCACTCAGCGCTCAACTTCTGCCTGCAGCGGCTCACAAACTTACAGCTGTCAAATTCAGCCATGCTTTTACTCATGATGTTCAAAGTGCTCTAATCACAGGTTTATCAGTAGCTATGGAGCATAGGACAACTTCTAAAAGTATTTTTTTTTTCTATTTGACTTAATTCATTTTTGGAAGGAGCAGATAATTTCACCCACGGATTATACAATGAGGCCGGGATGGGAGTCAATTTATCTCCATGCTGAAAACTTGGTCCAGACTTTTGTTGTACAGTGAATGAAATCTATTTTTGTATAGCCCTGAATCACGACAAAAGTTTTCTTGGGGGACTTTACTAAACCTTTGATTCGCCCACATAGATCAGAGAATTACATAGAGCCAATGGTCCAAATTGGAGGACCAATGTGCATAAATGTTGATAGATATTAGTGATAGCGATAAAATGAGAATACCAAACCATTGTAATTTAACATTTTGCATAGAGAAGGGAAAATAACCTTGTATCCAAGTTTCTTTTGACACAGGAGGAGTGTGATTGTGGTGTAAATAATACACCACAATCACTTGTACTTTGGAAACTGTGTCTCAGATCATATGGCCCTGACCTGTGGAGTGCCACAGGGGTCAATCTTTGGACCTCTTTTGTTCAATCTCTACATGTTGCCGTTTGTTCCGTCAATACGCAGTCATGTCCTTGTAATTTAACATTTTGCATTGAGAAGGGAATATAACCTTGTAAGTTTCTCTTGACACAGTAGGAGTCAAGTGTAAATTATACACCACAATCACCCGTTTTCCTCCTCACAGCCTTTGTTGTCGTGTATATCTCTTGACTAACTGCTCCTCTTATCAGGTGCCACATGTAATGCTATTGTACTCAGAGCAGTTGGATCAGACCTGGGTCCTATACAGTATGTTTGTTTCCGAGGGATATTGTCATTGTCCGTAATCATACCTTCATGCATGTCACCGCTGCCCGCTCTAATTGCCCCGTCAGTCTGAGCGTGTGCATTCGAGAGGGAGGGGCCGCCCTTTGTGAAGCTGCCATGGCGACTGGGCCGTTTAATGAGAAGGAGCACGCTGTGACTAATGACATCCCTGAGCCCATCGGATATACTGCAAATGGACAATTTACTGCATCAGTCAAAAGAGCGCACAACAACGCACAAACGCACACAACCGCTCACCTCACATTGGTCAGAGCTCATTGAATACGAGACAGTTTCTCTTTGCTTTTGTCATCATGAATCAATACATGACAAGTGGACTTTACTGCCAAGGCTATCAAGCGCTTTAGCTTTAATAGCATTATCTGAAAACGCAGCCACTATTATAATGTATAGTTATTAACTGAAACCTAAGTTACACATGGGTCATTGCGTAGAAGAGCCTAATGTGCGACATAAGCTTGCGTGTCTTTGTATAATCGTGGAATAGATTTTGTTCAAGGTGCAATAACTGCGGACTGGGCTTACAGGTGACAGAAAAAGAGACATTCGCTTCATCATCTGCAACCATCATCCTGTTTATTGGACCATTAGTGGCCGAATGACAACGTAAAATGTGTGGAGATCTGTCAAGTATATCACAAGGCGAGATGGAAGCCAGACGCTATATTTCAGGCGGTTCCATGGAAACAAAGGACAAGTCTGAGACAACAGCCATTTGAAAGGTTTAAGGTGACGGCGCAATCAAGTTTACAAGGAGAGCGATCCACAGGCGCACAAGAGCTGCTTCACGGGGCAAGTGGAAGGAGAGCAATTTCCACATACACTTTCAAAAAGCAAAGAAAAAGCTTCCAATTAAGATGACCACAAGGGCTGAGCGATATTATGACAAAACTCCACATTAGATCAATTTACTTAGTTGTGATTGACGTTATTTGAATACGTTTTTCTGTTTTTTCTTTTGTTTTCCGCCATATACAGTATGTATTTTGAAGTGTTACATTTAATTTGCTTGATTTTATGTTTACGATTAAAACATGGCTTGTTCCAGTCCACCTTTAGGCCCCACCACAGCACTGAGACCACTCTTGTTAAGTTAATAAACGATATCCGACTGAATGTTGAGTGCTGCTTTTGACACTGTCGACCATGAGTCCTTCTCACAGAGACTAGAGTACTGGGTTGGTGTCGCTAGCAGCGCCCTAAGTCTTATCTAAAAGACAATAAGGACTTTTTGGAAATTGGAAACTGTGTCTCAGATGATTTGGCCCTGATCTGTCGAGTGCCACACGGGTCAATCCTTGGACCTGTTCTGTTCAATCTCTACATGCTGCCGTTAGAACAGTTAATAGGCAGTAGCAACGTGTCCAGATACAACTGAAATGATTGACCCCAGAACCAAGTAGAGAGCATCATCTGTCACCTCCAGTCTCTCTCCATAAAACCTTCAAAATCATGTCAGAAATCTAGGAGTAATCATGGCTAATGACTTAGACTTACATTTCAACAGCCACATAAAATCAGTGACAACAGCAGGTTTTTCCATCAAAAGTCATTGCCAGAATAATAAAGATAGTGTCTAAAGCAGACTTGTAGATCCTTCTCCATGCATTTGTCTCCAGTAGGTTAGACTACTGTAACGGCCTGCTTACTGGTTGCTCCAAACAAGCTGCAAAACAGCTGCAGTTTAAGTCCTGATGAGAAAGTTTTCAGGTCTCTTTCCTTATTTTATTGATTATTTGGTTGAGACAGTACATCTTAATGAACACACCTCTCCGGATTGAAGCCATGGGCTTGTATTCATTGTCCCACATTTACACTCACAAACATACACTCCTTCACCCTATTTTATTGTACATGTTTGAGTGATAGGGGAAACCGAAGCACCCTGAGGAAATCTATGCAGACACGGGGAGAACACGCAAACTCCACTCAGAAAGTCTCTGTTCCAACGAGAAATTGAACCCAGAACCTTCTTGTTGAGAAACAAGAGTGCTATTCACTCCGCCCACTTGTCTCACCAAGACCTTGCACAAAGTATATCTGAGACTTATTAGTGACATGTGAACCAACTTGGATTCTGAGGAGCACAGGGACTGGCCTCCTGCTGGTGCCCAGAGTCAGAACTACCCATGCAAAGACATTATTTCAGATTTTTGCAGCTAAAATATGGAAAACATCCATCCATTCATCCATTTTTCACCCCTTAATCCATTTTTGGGTCAGGGGGGTGGCCAGAAATGCCACCCAGAACACAGAGCATCTGCCCTTCACTGATGCTCCTGCAGGTGGTGAGTCCACAGGAGGATGGCAACTCTATGGCATAGATCAGCGGGGGCTTCAGGTAAAGTGGGTAGAGTGTCAGACATCAGACATCAGTGGGAGTCATTATGGAAATAATATGGAAAACAGTCTTCATGAAAATTTGAGAGCCAGCTTATTCTTTGACAATATTCAAATCCAGGTTAAAAAAAGTTCTGTGTAAATGTGCATACAACTGAGGGATTTTATCTTTACTCTTTTGAGTGTACAGTGATTATATATGATTCTAATGCTGTGCTTTGCAAATAAAAATGTCTTGCCTTGCCCACTGAGCAGGCTTGAATATCTGCATACCTGACCCAGGAGGGGAGGGTGTTTTAATGGAAATGCTGTTTGAGATTTACTCTTGTCTTGTTTTTGCTTTGGCTGGCGTGAATACAAGGCTTTTCAGATGTTCTAAGAACAAGCAGCAACTAGAAGACGAGAGACCCCTGCCTGTCCTTAAATGTAGCAATAATTAAACGCTGTGTGTCGCTGATTAAGCTCGTGTACTGTGTCCTACCAAAAGGTTACCCATTGTCTTCACATTTGTCTTACGTGCGTCTCTGCAACCAATTCTTGATGATCTAGCTCCATCAATTTTAATTTTGTTGATTTGTTTTGTGCTTGTACTGCGTTGTCAGTTACAAAACAGTTGTGAGTGGTCTGACCTGTGCAGATTTTATACATTTATCTATTGGTTGGGACTGTTCAATTCAACTCAATTTTTATTCTTGTATAGCCGTAAATCACAACAGTAGTTATCTTGGAGGACTTAACAAAACCGTTGAATTCACCAACACAGATCAGAGAATCACACCATTCAAACACGAGAAATGCAATGATAAATACACATAGAGCCATTGGTCCATAAGGGGCAGCTGACCAATGTCCATAAATGTTGATGTCCATGGATGTTGTTGACTGTTGAGTGAGTGCCCTGGATCATCACCACTATTCTTTTCAGTTTTGTGTGATTGTATTTTTTCATTCCATATGTTCACAACTTGCACCGATTGGATCTTGGTTTGTTTCCAGTTTTTTCAATGGTGGTGGAACGCACTTTATACTGCTGAGAGTAACTTCTGTAGCAGCTTAACTCTGTATTAGCTTTCATGACTGCTCTATCTTCTAACAACAATTAATCTAAACTTCACACTGCAATCCGACATCAATATCAATCAACATGGATAGCATTTAGCTACAGTCTACTATCATCATATCATCTCCTGAATATTTATAAGAGTTGCATGAGGCTGTTCCAGAGCAGTTTTGGCCATTGTGTGGAACAGATTGGAAAGCCACTCAGCTTTGCCTTTCGGCCTTTGTTTTTCTCAGAGCCTCTTCAGTGTGTGTTGCTCTGTTTTGCTAACAGCTCACAGTTGTCAACAAAAAGCTGTTATTAGCATGAAGCAGCCTCACCACTCACTCTAGTATCATCACAAACACACAAATGAACATCGGGTCTAATATGTTTTGTCTTGTGGTTGGTTTGAATCCCACTGAATTACAACAAACAATGGATGACAGACCTATGGCACTAAATAATTGTTATTGTTGATTTTTATCTTGTTTATTATAGTAAGTAAGTAAGAAAGTATCTTTATTTATATACCGCCTTTCACAGACCACAGTCACAAAGCGGTTTACAATTGTTATAGGTCATTTATGTGACTAGAATAGACTAAATCTTACATAAAGTAAGTAAGTAATCTTTATTTATATAACGCCTTTCACAGACCAGAGACTATTGTGGGGATTTGTCTCTCCCTCCACACAGGGAGTGGGGTTGCCATGCAGGAGGCACATGCCAGACCTATTGTACATGGAAGAACTTAACACCAAGCACTGAAACTAAAATTGGGTAATAAAACTTTAAAATACTGCAAAACTGTTTGTTGAAAGGCCACCAACTGCTGACTGTTAACATTGTGTTGCTTTAGTCTCTGGCACTCACTCTTCTCTGTTGGAAAACCAAGCTGAAAACTCAAAGTTATGAAGATTATACAAAGATCATACGTTGAGAAATTAACCTTCCATAGCCTACTTACTGGAGGACTCTGTTCACCTCAAAAGCAAATGCACCAGTCCCCATGACTTCACTGTTCTGGTTCAGACTGAGGCGACCGCATACAACCAATGTGTGAAACTGCAAACAAAGAAACGATGAACACTCTCTTATTCGCTGTACGTTATACATAGAATCTACTATATCTGTTGTTGCTACAAAACAAAATAGTTTTGTAGCTTCTGTTCTGCTTTGTCACTCTTTACTTGGAGCTATTTTCCCTCCTCTGTCTGTCTCTCTCCAACATTATTGCATCTCACCATGATTAGGCCTGATATCTCTGAAGGGCATCAGGAAAGATTACAGCCCACCAAGCCCTTTGAATCAATAATGACACGATGATGACCACAAGCCGGTTAATGGGGTGTGGAGGCAGCCTTATGTATAAAATCCCAATTGTTACTTGTTCAAATGGCGCATATACATCAGTATGAGTATTGAAGTCTGACCGTTGTTTTTTTTCCCAAGGCCGGCCGTTGTGACCCTTGTGGAAATGCTCAGCAAATAAGCAAAATCCATCACACGGACAGGATTTGGCCATTAACGTTCAAATGAGCCCCGCACACTCGGGCCTGTGGGCGGGCCATGATTTAACAGCTTAACAACGTGCTGATGACAGGAGTATGCATTCTGAACAATCATCTTGTGGAAACTATCGGCATGTTATCTATTTTCATGGTGATTGTAACTGAGCTTTGTAGAAGATGTGAAGAAATCACACTATCAAGTTCCTCGGATTCATAATACGCAACATGGATTCCGGATTTTTCTTAATTAATCTGTGACACAGGCATTTTAACATTGACAAATCTTTGAAAAACTGACATGTTATTTGTTTTATGAGACAGTGTGCATTAAGATCTATTGGTTCCATATTTGTTCCTCAGTTGCACCCACAAACACAGTCATTCACCCAGAACTCTTGTACATTGAAACCGAAGCACCTGGAGGAAACCCCAACAGACACCTGTAGAACTCCCCACAGAAAGGGCCTATCTGGCTCAGGAATCTAATCCAGGACCTTTTTACTGTGAGGCACGAGCACTAACCATGCTGCATGTCAGAAATACCGACAGTACCGTCAGGTGAGGAATATACATCTACACACATGTCACTCAAAGAACAATACTGTACTTTACATAATGACGGCCATGTTGGAGCTGTGTTTGTTTTTGCTTACACAGCACTTTTTTTCTAAGTTGTTAGATAAATATGTTTATGTCTACATTGCTTAATGTGGATGACTTGCCACGGTTCATTATTGTGGACAATAAATAATGTTTACCCTGAGTATTTGCGCCATGACTAGAGAAGACTTCATTTTGTTATGATTTATTTTGACTCGTTCTTGTCTTGAAAAGCTGACACACTATAATTCCTGTACTAGATACCTTTTGGCACCAGCTCAATTCAAAGATGTATAAAATATGCATGGGACTGGTAGCCTTTTCTAACACATTTGCCAGAGGGTCACATGCAACTGTTACAGATAAATATACATCATTTGAATATTCTTAATTATATACACTAACATTGTAACAAATGTTTAACTTCATTAAGAAGTGAGGGTACTTCTGCATGCAAGGTTCCATGTCAGATATGGGGAAATCAAACTTAAAGACAGTTCCAGATGCTTGATGTGTTCTTTCCATCCCGACTTGTCAAAACTACAACACATGTTGCTGAAACCCTTCTTTTGTAAAGTAGTAGAACATTTGCCTTCTTTACCTTTAACGGTCATTTGTTTGCTTTGAACCCGTCCAAAAAAATATAACTCTACGGAGTCTTTACTCTTAAGATTTATCTGAAATGTTTCACATTCAATGTACACTTTTGTATTGGTCCCTTGCCAAGCCCAAGAACTAATCCCACACCCACAGAACAAATGTATTTAAATATCACTCTGTAGTTATAACCATGTGTTAGTTATACAAATGTGAACAAATATATGAATGTACAAAGAGAACTGTCTTAATCATTGGCCCATTCTAATTATAATAGACCCATGAATTCCACCCATATTCACCCCACAGTAACTATAAACGTTTAAAGCCATACAATGGGACATTCAAAGAGATCCTTTTGGTGTTCTGCTAGAAACAGTACACTCTGTGTATTATGTATGCTTACACATTATTGTATCTGCTTTCATTGGTACATATAAAACCAGATTCTGCTATTTGATTGGTTTATTGTGAACATGAATATGACATCATGTCCATTGAGATTTTATCAAGCATTACTCCTGTTTAAACTTTTGTTCAGAAAACATCAAATAGGATTTGTAGACGTTACCTATATTCTGGAGACACATAAAATATGTCATTTAAAAATATGACATGTTCCTTTAAGACAAAGTTTTACATTTTCAACATGTCTGTCCTCCTGTTTATTTCTATGATAGTCTGATATTCTATGTTGTGGACATAAACCTAACTTGCGTCTGCTTTGGTTTGTGGCAGGGCATCCCTGGCTGATGGCACATGCGACCTCTTGAAGGAGAAATTTATTGGTATGGATTTTGTGTGCTGCGGCTGGTGCATTGAATCAGTGTGACCAAGCAGGCGGGCAGAGGGAAATGGGCCTGCTCTCAGAGTGAATTATACGCAGTCACACACTCAATTTACCCCTGCAAACCTAGTTAGGGAGCCAACAGGACCGACATGCAGCCACAACATGCTGGGGGCTCACATGTGCTGTGGAAATAAATAAATAACCATTCCATATTAGTTAACAGGATTAAAGACATTATGAATGCAACAAATTAACTGCTCTTCTCATTTGCTCTGTAAATTGATACAATATTTAATCCGGAATACATTGGTTGGAACCTTTTGGAGTATGTGGCCCGACCGTGATTGATAACGCTTTGCGGTTTTTCAAAGTGGTTAATTGAATTTTACTACATCTTTTGTGTCTCCAGATAAAAGGTCAGCATGTGAAAATAATTTTCTGAGAAAAATACAATGGACGTGATGTTCATTATATTTATGTTTACGTGTGTATTTATGTATTTTCAAGCATTTATGTATATTCCAATCAGAGAGCAGAATGAAGCTCTTATTTGGGTTGCCAGTTTATTTATAACAGAATTTGCCAAACAATTAAGAACATCACACATGTGTTTTAATGAAAGATCAGACTTTTGTGTCGCTCATGAGGAGAATGTGTCATATCAGAATATTTCTTTGTCGAAGTGATGCATTCATAGAGTGTGCGTTTCCTTTGGACACATTTGGACTCTGTTCTGAAGCCCCAGTGCTCGTGGATGACTTGTTTTTTGGGAGCTCAGCCAGTTGCCGATGCACAGCCTCTGTGAGAGCAGATTGGTGACGAGTGAAGAGGGTGTTCTGCCGCAATCCCGCTAACGGTTTAAGTAACACAATCTGGTGTGTAATTTCAAACAGCTGTCTGCCCTACCACACGACACACACAGGAGTCGAGGGCCAAACACTTTGATGATTCACAGCCCACAAAATCAAGATTAATATTTTATTTGGAGCAGCATTCGTATTTTTACCAACACATGCACGCATCAGGCTGGCACTGCTCCTGTTGGCTTTACACTGGTCATATGGATAAACACAAACATGCGAGATGTTTTCATGGGGCGACAGTGGCTCTGTTGGTGGTGTTGTGTGTGGGGGGTTGTGTGGAGCGACATTGGCCTTTGGGCCTTAAAGTCATGGGTTCGATCCAACCATGAGACCTGCTTCACCTACTCCCACTGATGTCTGCTGTTGTTGGGCAAGACACATAACCCCACTTTGCTTGGAAGTCCTGTTGAAAGACCAAGGTCGCTCAGAGCAGCCATCCTCCTGCAGGAGGATGAGTGTGGGGCTGGGGTGGCAGCTCTGTTGGATGGATATTTTTTCATTCAAAAGTAATACATCTGTTTGTAGCACTTTATTTGTCCCACAGTGGGGGGAATTCATTTATACACACCTACTATACCCCAGAGCCACTTCTGCCCTGGGGTATACTGCCAGAGGTAAGGCTGCTAATCTTCCCTGCTGCTGTCAGACTGTACAACAAGAACTGCTGAGTCTATACAAGTGCCACTCATCTGTTCTGATTATAATTCACAAGTCATTTAAAAGTCACTAGTCACTATCCCTGTTGTTATTATCATTACTGCCTTTTTACATATTAATTCATCTGATATTTCTGTCATTCACCAGTCACTTTCCCTGCTGCTATTATTACTATTGTTTATTCTGGTAATATTCTCTGTTGCTAAAGTACAACACACATCTGTAAATACCTCTGAACCAAGAACAATTATAGCTCCAAATGTTTTCTTATCTTATTCTGTTTTATTAAAACTTATTGTTTTTAAATCTTTGTATCCATTATCTTAAATATCTGTTTGTGTGCAACCTGAGCGCTCAATTTCCTTCTTTTTATTCTGTAATGTGCATGACAACGGGGCAAATATAGGACAATCTTATCGAATCAATATGGGTGAAGTGTCTTCCTTAAGGACGTTTCCCACCAAACTAACCAGGTATCTGACGAGGCTTTGAACAGCCGCTCTTGCCATAGTGTTTTCATAGCAGTAAGCAAAGGTCACCTAATTACACCACCTGCTTGTTTCCTCGGTAAAAGATGTTAGACCGTGAATTACCCCAATATGGAACATTTCTGACAAGGCGTTAACGTAATTGAGACATGGAGGAAACAAGTATCTGTTTTTTTCTCTTCAGCCTATGCAGACATGGGGGGAACAGGCTAACTCCACTCAGATGGGCCCTGTTCCGACCAGGATTTGAACCCAGGACCTTCGTGCTGAGATGCGAGAGTGCTATCCACTCAGCCACCGTGCCGCCGGTCGTTGGCGAGGCAAGGCGAGTTTAGTTTTACAGCAAAGTTCATACACATGGCAACTCAAAGTACGTAGCAAAACAAGATAGATCCTACGAGGTAATCACAATAATCATGAATAATCACAGTATATTACAGTAACATACTAGACACAAACAGATGGACTAGTGGGAGTGAGAGCCAAGAAAACGCAATCCACCAATCACCCTAAATCTATATGTATGTATTAATCTATGTGTGTGTGTGTGTGTGTGTGTGTGTGTGTGTGTGTGTGTGTGTGTGTGTGTGTGTGTGTGTGTGTGTGTGTGTATGTGCATGTGCATGCATATGTGTGGAAGAATGTATGTACGGTAGGTTTGCGTGTGTTTGTGTATGTGGGTGTGTAGGTGCATCTCTGTGTGTGTGTGCGTGCATGTATGTATGTGTGTGTGTGTGTGTGTATATGTGTGTGTATGTATTTGTGGAAGAATGTATGTACGGAAGGTTTGCGTGCGTTTGTGTATGTGTGTGTATGTATTTGTGTAATAATATAATGTACGGTAGTTTGCATGTGTTTGTCTATGTGTAGGTGCATCTCTGTGTGTGTGTGCGTGCATGTATGTGTGTGTGTGTGTGTGTTTTGTGTGTGTGTGTATGTGTGTGTATGTATTTGTGGAATAATATAATGTACGGTAGGTTTGCATGTGTTTGCCTATGTGTAGGTGCATATGTGTGTGTGTCATAACCCTAAACAAATAAATATTCACTGCTAATTAACGAAAACAGGTCATACAAATTGAATATAGTTACTTTGGGTGTATCATGTTGACGCTGACTTGTTTGTCGTGTAATCCCATGCGTACAGTCACGACTACTGTATCTCCAAACAGGACCTCAGGAGACCCTCATTGATTTCGGCTGCGTACATTTTCAACAAATCATCGCCGTCCACTGAGAAATTGCCCTGCTTGGACAGATTGCTTACTTTTAACTAAAGCTTCAGCATTAGTCAATACAGTGCAATTACACACAGGATATGACGGCCAACGATAATCCTCAGGAGCTGTCTTGTAAAATCAATCAGGACAGTAGAGACCACACTTGTTCAGGGATGAGCGAACAGTACGTTTTAGCTGTGGCCAGGGAAACTTATGATAGATGGACCTATTGTCTGAGGAAGGCAGGGAACAGATTGTGATTAATTTTCAAACGTGGAGCCATTTGCTACAAGTTTAATACAAAAAAAGTATCTTGTCTGTTCACTAATAAGAGATTGAGCTCCTTCTTATTAGTCCTTTCATTTTAATCACAGCGTCTTAGCTATATTATTCATGCAATCTTAACAGGATCCCTCCCCCAGGTTTTTATCAATGTTTTTTTTATCAATAACTCTTGATAAAATCTGAATATTTGAACATATCTTAGGGAAAAAAAAACGCCAAATTGCCTGCAATGCTGCCGAATCATCTGTGTATCAGAGACCAAGAAAACAATTTGATAGACACAAACAGACGGACAAGAGGCAGTGAGAGCCAAGATAACGCAATGCACCTATCACTCTGTATATATTCTGTGTGTGTGTGTGTGTGTATGTGTGTGAAAGAATGTATGTACGTGTGCGTGATTTTGTGTGTGTGAGTTTGTGTGTATGTGTGCATGGAAGAATGTGTGTACGTGTGTGAGTGCGTGTGTGTATGTGCGTATACTTGGGTGTGCGTGTGTGTACGAGTGGAAGAATGAATAGGCATGTATGTGTGTGTAGGTATATATGTGTGTGTGTGTGTGTGTGTGTGTGTGTCTGTGGGGTTATGTGGGTCATGTTGTGTGTGTGTGTGTCTCAATGTTGTCACATTTTCACCAAATTTCAGACAAGCCTAAAATGCTGTTCAGTTTGTGTTAAATGTGGCTTGTTTTTCCTTCAAAGAAAGCATTAGTCAAACAAACAAAAGACTCAGCATTCAATTCCACAGCAACTCACTGCCAGGTTAGTAATTGCTCTTTTTATGGTCGTAATTATTTTTTCGAAGGTGTGCGCTGTTGCACACTTCAATTATACCCACTTCTGTCTGCGTTTGGGAGAGGAGGGGCTTGGGAGGGAAAATGGGAGACATGTTCAAGGAAAATTGCGTTGTTTAGTGCAGGGATGTGGGTATATGGGCGTGTGTGGAGATTGATGCGTGTTTTATAGCAACAGAAAACAAGGAAATCATAGCAGTGAGCTGTGATGTGCACCGATCACAGTGTTTTGGCTCAGATGCTCCGGCTTTCACAAAAGTAACAGGAAGTTGCTAAAAGGCATTGTACTGGAAATCCAATACCTATAATAGTGAAATGGAAAAAGTCGGCTCACAGAAAGATTGTCATGTGTTGTGTGTTAGTTTCCCAAAAGCCATACATCTCCAGTGATAAAACATAAAATGACTATAGAATATCTTTTTGAATTATTTTTTGTGAGAGACAAACACAGTTGTACATGGTTCCAATATTCATGGTTGATATTGGGCGAATAATAAAGCTTATTAACTTAATCAATTACATTTAGTAAATGTCGAAAGCCTATTCTGCCGTCTTGCATCGGATAATAAACCCAGAATACAGGGTGAATGGGGTTCAAGTGCTGGTCAAGAGAAATATTAACTTTACTGAACGGCACCGTTAATGTGAGGGGAAGAAAATCAATAGCGTGGGGATTAAATTGAGGAGCAATAAATGCATAATAATGATAAAGAGTCTTGCAAAAGGGCACAATAAATGTGGAGGTTTTAGGTTGTACAAACATATTTGGCATGCAGTGCAAGCTAAGCGTAAGTTTGCAGCCTTATGTGCACACAAAGACTAAATGAACATTATGGCATTTGCACCCAGCAGGTATGAAATGGTTATGTTGCAATCCACAAGGCTTGCATAATTTGCCAACACTTCACATGTATTCGCTAGTGGCCATAACCAGCTTTAGCATGCACAAGTGCAGGTGTAATCTCCATTATCATTACTGCTGTCGTTATCACTCTGACATTTGCTAATTAGTGCTAATCAGAAATTGCAGCACTGGGAATGTTACTTTAGCAGATATTTCATCACGAACTCAAGTGATAAGGCAGTTCATTCTCTTAAAGTCGTGTTCAAAGGAGCAGTCGTCAAAGCTGTTGGCAGTCTCCACAGGTAACATGTTGGAATACATATAGTGTCAACGCTTTTAAACCATTTTTGAAGACTCGAGGGGGTAAAGTTAAATGTGTTTGTATGGATATGAAATTAATTCAAAGATTATGTCAGTAACTTCAGCTATAATGTTTGTGTTATAATAATGTATAGCCCCTCTATACTGAAGTTACTTATGCCAGGGAGATTTACTAAACCATGGGTTGGACCAGTATTTGCATTTAGGGACAGTGCATATTAATGATTTCACTTCTAAATTTTACAGGGAAACTTGCCAAAAATCTAATTTCCGTATTGTTTGGGACAAAAATAAAACACCATTCAGATAAAACATAATAAACCAATCAGCCGACTGACAAGACAGGGCTATCACACACACAATCACAGACACCAGCAAACACAACAAATGACAAACAAACATCAAAAACCACTCTTTCTGGATTGTGAAAAGTAATTAAAATTCACACTACTTCCTAATACAGAACATTGTGTTATGCATCTTGTTTGCCGTTAGAAAAGAACTCCTGATGAGAGACTTTGTGCCGATCAGGTGTTGAAAATACACCTTCTAATTTGTTGTCTCCTTGTTTGTACGTAACATTTAACCCAGAGTGGTCCTTTCACTGATGAAGCGCTGCTCGAATCGTGACCGCACTTTAGCTCTGCACTTGAGCTCGGAAAAGGACAAGAAGACCTCCCGCTCTTCCCCCCCGTCCACCTCTCTCCCCCTCCTCAGCCCGCTCCCCGGTCGACTCCCCCCGTTCCAATTTCTCCCCCTCCTCAGCCCCCTCCCCAGTCGACTACCCTGTCATCCTCCGTTCCCCTCCCAGTCAATTCTCCCCGACTTCCACTGTCTCCCTCCCTCCCTCTCCTCAGCCAACTCCCACTGTCCCCCTCTCTCCCCCTCCCCAGCCTACTCCCCCATCCGCCTCTCTCCCCCTCCTCAGCCATCTCCCACTGTCCTCCTCCCTCCCTCTCCTCAGCCATCTCCCACTGTCCTCCTCCCTCCCTCTCCTCAGCCATCTCCCACTGTCCTCCTCCCTCCCTCTCCTCAGCCAACTCCCACTGTCCCCCTCTCTCCCCCTCCCCAGCCTACTCCCCCATCCGCCTCTCTCCCCCTCCTCAGCCATCTCCCACTGTCCTCCTCCCTCCCCCTCCTCAGCCAACTCCCACTGTCCTCCTCCCTCCCCCTCCTCAGCCAACTCCCACTGTCCTCTTCTCTCCCCCTCCTCAGCCAACTCCCACTGTCCTCCTCCCTCCCCCTCCTCAGCCAACTCCCACTGTCCTCTTCTCTCCCCCTCCCTCATCGACTTCCACTGTCTCTCCTCTCTCCCCCTCCCCAGTCGACAACTCCGTCCTCCTTTCTCCCACTCCTCAGTCGACTACCCTGTCCTCCTCCCTTCCCCTCCCAGTCGATTCTCCCCGTCCTCCGCTCTCTCCCTCCCCAGCCTACTCCCCCATCCTCCTCTCTCCCCCTCCTCAGCCAACTCCCACTGTCCTCCTTCCTCCCCTCCTCAGTCAACTCCCACTGTCCTCCTCCCTCCCCCTCCTCAGCCAACTCCCACTGTCCTCCTCCCTCCCCCTCCTCAGCCAACTCCCACTGTCCTCCTTCCTCCCCCTCCTCAGCCAACTCCCACTGTCCTCCTCCCTCCCCCTCCTCAGCCAACTCCCACTGTCCTCCTCCCTCCCCCTCCTCAGCCAACTCCCACTGTCCTCTTCTCTCCCCCTCCCCAATAGACTCCCACTGTCCTCCTC
This sequence comes from Knipowitschia caucasica, assembly GCA_964034765.1. Lineage (NCBI taxonomy): Eukaryota > Metazoa > Chordata > Actinopteri > Gobiiformes > Gobiidae > Knipowitschia > Knipowitschia caucasica. Next base: position 38,098,324 of record OZ035828.1, on the reverse strand, counting down.
CCTCCCGCTCCTCAGCCAACTCCCACTGTCCTCTTCTCTCCCCCTCCCCAGTAGACTCCCACTGTCCTCCATTCTCCCCACCTCCAGTTGACTCCCCCTGTGCTCCTCTCTCCCCCTCCACAGCCAACTCCCCGCGTCCTCCTCTCTCCCCCTCCCTCATCAACTTCCACTGTCTCTCCTCTCTCCCCCTCCCCAGTGACAACTCCGTCCTCCTTTCTCCCACTCCTCAGCCAACTCCCCCATCCTCTTCTCTCCCCCTCCTCAACCAACTCCCACTGTGCTCCTTCCTCCCCCTCCCCAGCCTACTCCCCCATCCTCCTCTCTCCCCCTCCTCAGCCAACTCCCACTGTCCTCCTTCCTCCCCTCCTCAGCCAACTCCCACTGTCCTCCTCCCTCCCCCTCCTCATCCAACTCCCACTGTGCTCCTCCCTCCCCCTCCTCAGCCAACTCCCACTGTCCTCCTCCCTCCCCCTCCTCAGCCAACTCCAACTTTCCTCCTCCATCAACTGCCCCCATCCTCTTCTCTACCCCTCCCCAGTCGACTCCCCCTGTCCACCTTCCTCCCCCTCCTCAGTTGACTCCCTCATCCTCCTCTCTCCCCCTCCTCAGCTGTCTTCCTTATTTACCCAGCCGACTCCCCCGTCCTAAAAGAGCAGCTCGGTGCCTGTCCGTTGCTCCTGGCCAAATGTCTTATGTCAGCTCAGAAAGCATCATCATCACGCGGCTTAGTTTAGACTGGTTTCCACTGGGAGCTCATACACAGGCTTACCCACAACAGGCATAATGAGATTTTACACTCCACTGCAGGTAGAGGTCGCTAGAGAGTTCCAGACACAAAAAAGAATTAAGTGGGTCTTTGGAGACCCCACTAATCTCAATTACACCAGCACTCTGCAAAATGTAAATACAAACTATTGTTGAACTGTAGCTTTAAACAATTGCTCAGGTTATGTTGTCGGTATTTAACAGTATTTTAATTTATTCTGTTGTGATAAGTGTTATGTGGGTGAGCTATGTCCACCGACTGACCTCATCGAACAGGTCTGGACACTACATGCAATGAATGAATGACTTCTGTTGACTTCTTTTGCCCCTTCTGTTTAAAAGCTTTCAGTTCTAGAATAGTTGTATTTAGTTGTACAAATATGAAATCACACTTAACAGAAAATATGTTCTATATAATTGCATGGCTGTGTGTGTGTTATGGCTGGTGTATTTTTTATTTGGAATAATTAACATGTGGAAAGCATGTCATACTTGTTATACCCTATATTGTCTACTTAACGGTATATAGGAGGATTTTCCAAAATGTTAGGGAAGAACCGCCCTCTCCACTATTTGAACAAAACTCTGGTCTAATTTGACGAGCACCTATCACCCCAATGATTGACAGTTGGGAGGACCAATAGTCTTGATGATCCACCCGGAAGTATAAAATCCTCCTTTTTACCTTTTATATGTAATTTTACCCTCTAAAACATGAGATTGAATAGAGTCATAAGCCTTCAATTCTCAAATTTTGATTTCAATGACCATTAATAATGCAGAAGATTTTTTCTTTGAACAGATTGACTGATCATTTTTCTGAATTCTATAAACACAACTTGCCAACAATTTTATACTGATAGGTTATGTGCAGATGGAGCTTACTCTGTTTTAGATCAGCTGCATTGATACAGTATGTCCCACAATGTTAAAACTAAACTAATAGTATTTCACTATTGACAATCCAACAATCATTCTTCATTTTTTGACAACAGGCTGTACTTGTGGACAAACCTTTTAAAGATCTACTTTCAACTTATTGGCATGCACCACTTGTGGCTGAGTCTATATTTTGTCTCTTTGTGATACAGTCCAGGGCTCCAGTGACTGAGATTTGCACGGCCCACTGATGAGGTTGAATCCAGAGGCCTCCGGGTTAATTAGGAGGCGCTCCGCAAGTCTCAGGTTGAACCATGATTACAAGTCCTGCAAATGTTAAGAGTGGAAATGGGATAAATATAGCTTGAATTTGGAGCAGGGTTGAACGCAGAGAATGTTCCCAGGAGATGGTATCAGTGAGAATGAGGTTATGATAGCGAGGCTGATACAGAGAAGAGGACAGATATCAGCGCCTCCTCCTCTGTCCCGCACACTCTCTCCATAAGATAAGATGCCCCATGGACGCCTGCTGCTGCTGTCGCCTCGTCTGACAAACTCAAGGAGGAAATAACCAATTTAATTCACAGATGTCAGAGCAGCCACAAGTGCAGTGTGCAGATGGATATTAACATGTTTTCTTGGATGTGTTGGGAATCGTTCAATATCACTTTATGTCACATATTTTTGGATTGACCCCTGGGTGATGGTTATTTGTCGTTCTTGTTCCTTGTTGGCCGCTATTATACACAAGATTTCAACAAATTTCAACAGCTCTGCACAGCCACTTGACAAAACAACTCAGAGGTTTCTTCCACAATGAGTTAATGTATTGATCTGAGAGAATATTTCCCTTATGGCTTTGACTTTCTATTATTGTACAGATGACACACCAAGAGTTAAACTGTTGTCAGTTTTATAGGGCTCTTGTAAAATCTATAAGAATACGATAATTATATGGAATGCTCAGCACGCTTTTGTAGTATTGGGAAAAACTAAACAATTTTGTATAGATATGCCACAAGAAGAAGTTTCAGTTTCATTGAACTACAGCCAAATACATTCTACATGGTTGGTTTCCATATTATTGACCACCTGAGATTACATTACATAAGTACATTGATCCCAGACGATCGTCATTTTCTTCATACACTACATCATCTAATGCAATGGAATCACAAATACAGTATGGAGAACATGTCTGAATTTTGTTTGCCACTAACCATTAATTATCCTTGAGTCAAATGTAACCCAGGTGGAAAAATGTGTGTTAGCTATTCTCTGTTATAAAATGAAAAACATTTTATTTTTATGGTTGCGCATCGACGTAGGTTTCCTCCGGGTGCTCCAGTTTCCCCTACAATTAAAAACATGTACAAAACGCAGCTTTTACATAATTTTCTTGCGGCTGTTTTTAAACCTGTCACTGAGGTGTCTTGGCCATTATATTGACTGTATATTTAGTATTATTTTTTGTATACGCACATTTTAAATTGTATTTTGTCTGTTTTTACCTGTTTAAACTGTGAAGCGCTTTGTGGCCTTGGTCTGTGAAAGGCGCTGTATAAATAAAGCTTACTTACTTACTTACTTACTTACTTACAAAAGGTCTAGCATGCACCTCCTGTACGGCAACCCAGCTCCCATCTTTGTGTGGAGTGAGAGACAAATGCCCACAACAATTGTAATGCGCTTTGTGACCCTGGTCTGTGAAAAGCTCTATATAAAATAAGATTACTTATTTACTTACTTACTTACCCACTTAGCCACTCAATATCTTATTGACCTGAAGTAGCAAGCAGCCGGTAAGGCGAGGCATCTAGATATTCTGATTTAGTCCAGTCCTCAGGTCCCTGCACTGGCTTCCTGTGGCTCAGAGAATAGACTTTAAAACAGCTTTGCTTGTGTACAAGTCTCTCCATGGCCTCGCACCAAAATATATTAGTGACATGTTAGTCCCATATGAATCAGCCCGGACTCTGAGGAGCACAGGGACTGGACTCCTGTTAGTGCCCAGAGTCAGAACTAAACATGGGGAGGCTGCTTTTCAGATTCATGCTGCTAAAATCTGGAACAATCTTCCTGAAGATGTGAGACAGGCCTCCTCTCTGACAATGTTTAAAGCCAAGTTAAAAACGGTGCTGTTTAGCTGTGCATACAACTGAGGGATTTTATATTTTTATCTTTCGTTTTAATGTTCTGTGATTATTTATGATTTTAATGCTATCTTGTTCAGCACTTTGAGTTGCCTTGTGTATGAATTGTGCTATACAAATAAACTTGCCTTGCCTTGCCTTGCCTTATCCCAATCACTATCTCACTGGTTGCTACTTGTGAGATAGTAACGTCCCTAGACCTTTCAGAAATTCTTAGCATGGGGACCTGTTACTCAAATATCTGAGTGATTTATGTCTCAAAATAATAACAACCAAAAAATTTCTACAAACCTCTGAATGCATGTTTCTCAAACAGCGTCCCAAAACACCACAACAAGTCACTGCCTTTGCCTTTGCCAGGATTAAAACTGCCTGTGTTCCCGGCACAGCCACCTCTACAGCAGCTATGGCATCTTAAAAGACTCTTATACAAATGACCGCGCCACAATACCACTGCTGCTCCATTGTGCTCATAATTGTAATCCCTTGGACCGATGAAAGGGGCCAAGTATGCTGGTTAATTAAAACTGCAATCAAATTTTACCCCCTTAAACTGGCTGCAAAAAGGGACCTCATTCAATTAAATCACGCATCGCTTTCCCTATTCAATAATGCGCAAACAAGTGAGTGGGTTGCTACCAAATCCACACACAAGCTTGTTTACCGCTACTACAGCTGGGATTTCTGGGTAATTTGGTATAAACATTGGCGGGGGTATGGCTCAAGAGGTTGTGGTCTATGGAGAGAGAAGAGGATTGCATACATAGATTTGCTTTGGCCTTTTGCTGGCTTGTGACATGCACCAACCCAGAGTAGGTAATTAACTTCTGAAATCTCCAGTGGATGACTGATTGTGAGGAGATACATGCAGAGTGGAGCTAAAGGAGGAAAAAGCTGACTATGGCCTATATCTAAAATGGTGTGACAGGAAAGAACACGCTCCATGAGTGATAGAGTGGACTTTAGACGGCAGACAAAGGCAAGGCTAGTTTTTTTGTATAGCACAGTTCATACACAAGACAGATCACAGTACTGAACAAAACAAGACAGAGCAAACTAAGGCACTAACGATCACTGGGCGGCACGGTGGCTGAGTGGATAGCACTCTCGCCTCTCAGCAAGAAGGTCCTGGGTTCGAATCCCGGTTGGACCAGGGCCTTTCTGAGTAGAGTTTGCATGTTCTCCCCGTGTCTGCGTAGGTTTCCTCCGGGTGCTCCGGTTTCCCCTACCACTAAAAATATGTACAATAGGTCTGGCATGTGCCTCCTGTACTGGCACCCCCTCTCCCAAAAATCACAATTGTAAACCGCTTTGAGACTCCGATGTGCAGTGAAAAGGCGGTATATAAATAAAGATTACTACTTACTTACTTACTGTACATTAAAAAGCGTAAAGATAAAAAATCCCTCAGTTTTATCTACAGCTAAACAGAACTGGCCTGTCTCACATTTTAGCTTCACACATCTAAAATGTATTATATATTATGTATTATACAGATTAATCAACATTGCTGTAAATGTGTCAGTATTAGCTAACAGCAAGTTTCCAACTGTAGTGGCAAGGTGTAAAATGCCATCAAAGTGCACTGTAAACATTACAATATAAAAGTAACTAGTTAAACATTACAATTTAAAACACGTCATCAAAACATAAAAGCAAGTAACACATCACGAGTGGTTACAATCTTGATTGTCCAATAACCAGGTTTTTAACATATGTTAAAAGTCTTGAGTGTGGTGCTCTTTCTTATATGGACTGGTATCGTGTTCCAGAACTGAACGGCCGCACTGAGAAAGCTTGGCTAAAGGAATATTTTCTCAGTGGGACGACAAGATTATTAGAGGCAGCAGATCTGGTGTTTCTGCCTCCCCACTTCCTTGTTGTCATATACCGTATACAGTATACAAATCAAAGAAAGTAAAACTCCTGGGTACTTCAGTTACATCCCCTGCACTATTACATGGTAAGGCTAGTAATCACACTTCATTGTCATTGTAATTTGGCCAGAATCAAAGTTTCATCGGGTTGAAGCATGGATTAGGTTTAAATATGTTTGTGAATAGAAAAGCTTTAAATCTGAAATGGATACATAATATATAATATGGGGGAAAAAAAACTTTTCTATATATTTAGTAAGCTCTTTTTCCCTTAAAAGTCACACACTGGGACTTTTGCATACGTTTTATAAAATCGATTCATCATCAGTGACTAACCCTAACAAGCTAATTGTACATAAATAGGGGTAAACACCATCAAAGTATTATTGGCATTGCTTTAATACTTGGATAACTTGCTTTTCAAACGTGGATTGTGTCTTGCTTTGAATATCAAAATAAAATTGTGAGTGAGATTCATTTTGTTACCCGCTGAGTTTGATTTTGGAAATGCCAAACCCTAAAATGGATACATCTTTGCTGGAGCTAAATTTGGAAACTCACTTTGCCCTTTCCTTTCAGCCTGAATCTGTCGACTAGCTGATAACAGATAGCACAGACCATAATGTATCTCAAACCATTTTATGTTCTGCTTTCTGATTACTCAAAACAACATCATTTTAAGCAACATTGACAATTTAAACATGTAAACATTTCACTTGTTAAAACCTATTTGCATCCAACATGTATGAAATAAGGAGGGGAAATGTGCAGGTAAATGATGGCCAATGCTCCTGGGTAGAGTTTTAATGCCAGCCAATCAAGAGATGCATAATTGCTTTGAAATTAAGTAGCTTTCAAATACTAATTAACTGATGAAAGAAAAGACTCAATAAGTCATTAACAGAAACTTCAAAGAAAATGTCGACCACATTGAGAGCATTGGTCAAAAACAGACACCAAAAGTGTTCTCGATCGTTTTAAATGTGACCGTGTAAACACGTATTAAGAAGAATCAGGTCATGATTATTGTTCAAATCACAGTATTTACTTTTTCATGTTGGTGTTATTGTAGTGTTATTGATTCAAGAATTCTAAAAATTGGAGGTGCACTTTATTAATTCCCGTAGGGTAATTCATTCCTCTGCATTTGACCCATCCTGATGCCACTAAGGCTTACGTCAGGAGCAGTGGTCGCCGTAGTAACAGCGCCCAGATGTTGATACTCGGCTTGGTCAGGACTACCAAAGCTGGGGGATTTTACCGGGTGTGCATGTTTTCGGTGGTGGGGGAAACCGGAGTACCCGGAGGAAACCTACGCAAGCACGGGGAGAACATGCAAACTCCACTCAGAAAGACCCTGTTCCGACTGGGATTCGAACCCAGGACCTTCTTTCTGCCACCGCTGTAAGTGAATACAATTGAAAGACGGTTAATAGCATTTAATTTAATCTATTTATTTGATCAGGAAATATGTACAATAAATATTCTTGTTAAAAATGGATGATAATGGGCCAAACAATGTTTGTTTCCACCCCAAGGTTCATTTGGACAAACATTACACTCCTGAACTGTTTGTGCCAAAGGTTTTTGTTTTTCCTCCTTCACTTCTAGGTCTAGGGCAAACATTTTCTGAAAAATATCAGCAAAAGGAAGTGACAGACTTCTCTGTATCTACTTTGAAAGCTCTTCTTACTTGAGCAGTCTCCTCAAAAGCTTTTCAACTTCAATTTAATGAAATATTTGTATTGTTTACTTGATTATTGTTAATTATTTCTGGAGGATTGGGTATTGTGTATTTTTATTGACATATGAACTGTCCATGATAACACATTAAAACCATAGACTGTATATACTGTAGCTCAATGGAGCCCGATAGGAAAATGCTCATGGACGAAGTTTTGCTCCAACTTGCTCTGGCTCCTGTTGACTTACACTGAATCAAGATTGCTTACTTACTATTATGCTAAACCAAACACTTCCTATTGTTTTTCAATGCAATTTTCCCTTTTTAAATAATATCCTCAGTCGTTCCGCTGCTCACAGTTCTTTAAATATATGAGTGTAATTTGAATACACGTGGAGAGATTTATTCTCTGGATGCTTCAGAGTAGTGGAGAGCAAGGACACGGTGCAGTGACAACGGGAAGATAAATGCGTTTGTGTGTAAACTCCATGTCGGCAGAAAAAAGCTTGTCAAAACAAATGGTGAAATGTGGTCTTTCTAAAAAGGCGAAGATATAAACAGCAGCTTCATTTGTATGTGTGTGCGTCAGTGTTTGGAATGACCTCCACGTCCTGCCGTCCTCTGCGTTGGGATTAGCTCGCAAAGGTCTAAGGGCAGGTGTTGAGTGAGGCCCCGCGGATCCGGATCAGACATGCTTTATGGTCGCTCCAAATGATAACAATCAATCAAATACATTTTTGAAACACAGATCAGATTGGCCGAAACAACTTAATGTTCACTCCTTGTTGAAAGCAATGTAAAAAAAAATAAAAAAAAATTGGGGGGATTTTCTAATAATAAAAATAATAAATTGCACATCTTTTTTGATCCCCATGGTTTTCAGTTATAGGCCTAATGCACCGTATGGTTAAGTAAACCATTAAAAGGTTGAAATTAAAATAAAACAGCCCTAAACAAAACCGTCACAGCAAGCTTTAGTCCTTTTAAGTTCCATTATTTCTGCTCCATTCTCTCATGGTAATGCAACACAATACCACAACAATCCAACAAGTACAACAGTGCAGGAGTAGGATGAAGATATAAAATCTTATAACTCCTACCCCATTCTTAGATAAAGAAATTCACAAATTAAACCAGCATCAACAATACAAAAAATACATTTGGTCAAATTGGTCATCATTCATTATCATTCATTCATTGTGCACCCCTTTATTAGCAGTAGCAGTAGCTCAGTTGGTAAAGCGTTGGCCTTTGAGCCAGAAGGTCGTCGGTTCAATCCCCGCTCAAGACTTTCACCATCGACTCCCGCTGACTACTGTCGTTGTGTCCTTGGCAAGACACTTAACCTCTGGGAACACCAGCCACAGTGGGGCGGCTGCGGCTGTAAAGTGCCAAACTGCCGTTGTGTCCTTAGGCAAGACACTTCACCCCCATTGCCTAGAATGAGTCTGGTGTGTGTGAATGGTTGGTGGTGGTCAGAGGGGCCGATGGCACATACTGGTTGCCTCGCTTCTGTCAGTGTGCCCCAGGGCAGCTGTGGCTACAATAGTAGTTTATCACCACCGTGTATGGAGTGAATGAATAATGACACATGTGAAGCGTCTTTGAGTGTCCAAAAAAATTTATTAGTCCATGGTTGGTGAGTGACAATGAGAGCTGTAGAATTGGGTGACTAATGGTTCGATCCCCCCTCTACCAAGTCCAACTGAGCCACTGTCGCAAGCAAAACGGTGTTCCCTGGTTCAATTCCACCTCAGGACAGGGTTCTGTGTGGAGTTTGCATGTTCTCTCTGTCTCTGCATAGATATCCTCCGGGTACTACGGTTTCTCCTAACACTAAAAACATGGACAAAAGATCTTGTCTGGCAACCACGCTTCCATAACTTGCCATTTCAATATTCTTGCACCAGAGTGTATTACAGATTCATGCATACAAGTATATATCTCTTGTCCCAGACTACACAGTATTTTATGATTTGTTTCTTTATTAAAGAAGCAGTACGTACAAATCTGGCCAAAAGTGGTACTGCAACCCACTCTCTCTGACTCAGGTTACCAGCTATGCAGATGAATCCAGCTGGGGACATAATATCTGAATGGACAAAAGTTTTGTCAACAACAAATCTATAACCAACACCTTATTCACAAAAGCCCCGATAGAAATCTTCATTTTATTCCTTGTTTTATCATGAATGATTTGAGAATCATAACGAGACCTTTTTAGCTCTGTGGTCACATGTTATTTTACCAGTGAGATTTGCTCGACGGGGTGACTTCTGGCAACCCAGATCACAGACTTTCTGATTGGTGAAACGGTGGGACATTGAAAATAAAACTTATGTTGAAATTCGAAAATCTCGGCTGAACTATTGTCATAAAAGAAGCATTCGAAAATAGCATAGTTTATTAATGCCTTTTGAAAGATTAGGACCATTTAAGGATGACTTGACATTAACATCTTATATTTTGCTACTTAAAGTTCAAAATCCAAATTGTGCTGTACTTAATATTCATTCATCTTGTGCTGTGTGCTCCTCATTCTTACTGTTTTTTAACTTTTGACGCAACAATGACCCACTGTTGGACAAATAAAGGATTTCCTAATCTTAAAAAAAAAAATCTCACAACTGTTAAACGCTTTGTTACTCTCAGTCTAGTATATTTTTACAAAGGTTATATACTTACATTTTAATTTTGTCCTAATTCTGGGCACCAGCCAGATGCCGTTGTAACTCACACTTACATATATATACACTAGAAACATGAATCAAATTAAATATTTTTGGGGGGTAATAAGATACCACTTGGAGGCTAGAGTATTGAGTAATCAAAGAGTTTGTGGATAACTTTTTTTCAAACAGTGAGTGATCATTTGTGCATCAGGGGGACAGAGAGAGCAGGCTCCACGTTTGGCTTAAGCTTCAGAGAGGGGCAGCGCTGGTTTTATGAGGGTAATTGATGCTTTGCTGCCGGAGAAGAGGGCAAAGCAGGCATGAAATTGTGTCAGGGTTCAGATCCGTATCCAGTCGTATGGTAGACCATGCAGACTCTCGGGCCGGCTGGATTAGGGTTCGCTCTTCACAGAGGTACAGTTCAGAGGCAATTTTAGTCTTTCCCAAAAGCAATCAGCGCAGAAAACTTGGGTTGCATCGAGAGCGGAGACAAAACACAATGATTAAGATGGTCACACAGTAATCACGACGGAAGGCTTATATTTTAGGAGATAAAATGTCCAGGAACTTGCAAGTGCACCTCAACTTGGATTAACGGATTCTATTGGACTGTTTCCACAAGACGATGAAGCCCTGGAGAGGTTTTGTCTGGTCATTTTACACCTGAGTGCTCAATGATCTCTCTTTGTGAACAGGTTTTGACTGTGAGCTTCACTGGGTCTTCGGGCCAAATCCCCTTTGCTGCTGCACGGTTTTGGAACGCCATATTTAGAATGTATTTGGTTACATAATACTGAGAACCTACATTACATTTTGTCATGTTAACAGAGTTGATGCAAAAAAATTCACATTTTGTTGATGATGCTAATGGATTCATGTCTTAATAACAGATAAAAACAATTTGGATAGGAATGTAATTTCATTGATTTATATTGATATGTACTTTGAGTCACTGGTTTGCCTCATAATTGTGTGTTAGTCTGATCTCTCAAAGCGACACTGCTTACAGCGGCTTTCTTCCTGCTCCACTTACATCTCTGTGGAGCACTTCAGAAACTTGTTTTATAAAATGTGCCATATAAATACAAGTGGATTGTATTGGATTGACTACAATCCTTCTATCACTGCAGTGTAATGTGTTGAAGCTGCTCATCTGGATTCCTCCTCTGTCCCTCTGTGAGTAAGAGGGAATTGGTTGTCAATCCCTCATTAGGAAAGCTCTTGCCCCTCCCTCCTGCACTCTGAGCTGAATGATCAATAATCATTGTGCACTTGCCTTAGATATCGGATTTATCCGTTAGTATCCCAGGTGAAGGGCTGAGCAGAGATGACTGTAGACTCGCAGCCTATTATAGCCTTTATTTACTGTTTGTAATTCAGCCTCTGTCTCGAGCCACTGTCTCTGGAGTAACAAAGACCGAATTCTCTTCTCATTTTGGGCCACGAGTCAAGGGCACAGGAGATGGAAAACCGTGTGTCTTGAAAACAAAGATGTGGACATTTCTATTTGGTGTGTTATACGTTCGGGAAACGGTGTGAAATGCAAAAAAAACCGCTGCAGTCCAAAGAAATGCCTCAGGTTTTGGATAAGTCAAAATATATTTTGGAATGAATCATTATCAGGTACAGTACATGTAGAATTATATTGTGCTAATAGGAAACAATTAGTAATTAAATCCACAAAATAGAATGTATCGCTTTTATACAGCGCTTTTCTGGACACTCAAAGACTCATTATTCTTTCACTCCATACACGGTGGTTATCAACTCCTACTGTAGCTACAGCTGCCCTGGGGCACACTGACCGAAGCGAGGAAGCCAGTATGTGCCATTGGCCCCTCTGACCACCACCAACCATTCACACACACACCAGACTCCTTCTCAGCTCTGTGGGTGAAATGGCTCTTGCTGACCGCTCAGCCACGGGCTCAGCTTCAGGCTGAGCTTTCTGCATCTCCCAAAGGAGGTGGGACTGACACAGCCTCATCATGGCTCTCATGGTGGAAAACTAATATTGTAATGAACATAAACACAGTTAGACGACGTGAACATTTAAGAGATTTTCTGTCACCTCTACAGCAAAGCACTAAGCTTGAAAAATAAGGCACCAGTCTCATTGATTTTTTGATTGCGTTGGTAAAACCAAATTGTTTGAGAAATTCCAGATATATTCACAAAACTGAATGTTTTGCTCCCCAATGAAAACGTTGGCTCAATTTTCTGGCGACGCTAATGCTCCCATTTCCATTTTTCAAAAGGCCGTGATGGGTCTTGGGTCAATGGAATCCTGTAATATCTATTCATGATCTTCCTGCAACACGCTGCCTTTTAATCTAGTGACAATAGAATGTGAACTCAGGGTGAAAGCATACGGTCACAATCATGTTTTCCTCCATATTCAGTGTCCACTGTCCACTGCTGCTCTACTGTCACTGTGTCCCAGAGCCTCAAGCTGCTGACATGTACAGATTTATTCATACAAGCAATACAATTTTATACAATTTTATACTTCTTTATTATGCTAATGATCGTTTATACTTGTTTATTTGATTGATTCTTAGATTGTTCATTAATCTTGTGCTGTGTCTTTTGTCATTCCTATGAGTATGTACCTGGTGATGCAACGCTGAAATTTGCCCACTAAGGTACAAACACAGGATCTTATTGATCTTCCAGTCCTGGGTCAGAGGTGGTTGGTATTTTTGAATGTTACACTGAAAATGTGGAGCTCCAAAAAAGTCTGTGCCCAAAAGGCAAAGTCTTTGTTGTCATACTAATGTACTTTGAGCCGTTCTGAGTGTGAGGAGCTGTGTTTACCTGAGTGTGTGGTTCCGTCTGTGAGGAGCTTTTTGTACGGAGTGACAATTAAGAGGCTGCTACAGGAGCGTGGAGGCCTGATTGCTGGACTTCTGGCTGCCTACGCCATGACGCCGGTCAGGACGTTTGGGCATTGGCGGTGTGACTTAGCGTGTGGCAGAGGGAGCAAAAAAGATTGTGTAAGGATAAAAAAAAAAATACACATAATGAACAAAACATTGCAAAATACACACATGTTTGGAGACATTTCTTTTACTCAAAAAATCCCCAAATGAGTTGCTCATGCAGGACCAGTTCTGAACCTAATTTATCAGGCTAAATCTTATCACGGCTCCCGTTTGTTTCTTCAGATTGATGCAGGGCAAAGAGTGACACCTCATTTCCAAACATGCTGCTTAATTTCTGGGCCATATCCTGTCATAAATCCTACTGTTTGTCTTTGCTGTTATCACGATGCAGTCAGCAGCAGTCTGTCTCCACACACACACTCATCCATCTCCCTGTCGGACAGCCGCACAGAGATTTCCGTTATTCACAATGATCTACGGCCAAAGAATCAAATAAAACACAATACTAAAGCCCCCAAACATTAGTGTGTGTATAGGACAAATGAATGCAATATAAGAAGATAGGTTTGAAAACAGCTACATTTCGCTGGCGTTGTTGGTTTTATGACAAAAGTATAGTGCATGATACAGTGTTTGTTTGTCACCAGGAGGATGTTTTTTGCTGCTTTGATAAAACTACTTTGCAGTTGTTTTTTTTTAAAATGAATAATACACCTGGAACTTTCGACCCCCGGAGTCATTTTACAACCACAAAGATTTTATATTGAAACAAAATTGAAACAAGTAACAGGCAACTCTGAAGTGATAGCATAATGATACAGGATTTTAATTATGAAATCCAGTCTGATGTCGGCTCTTCACCAGTATCTCTGGCAGCCGCCTCCATCTCTCATCGTTGGAACATCAGAAAGGCCACCTACATTATTCTCCAAGCTCAAAGGTGTTGGGGATTTCACATTTATAATATCTATTGAGCTCCCTCCTGCATTTGTCAAGTTACAGTATATTTCAATCAAGGTCCAAACCCATAACCCATTTTCAATAAATAACATTTTATACCATACTGGTTTTGTTGTGTCTAATCATGCAGTAACGATCACACATACTGTACAACTATACCCAATCCATATTCTCAGTATTCTCACCGGTTTTTCCACAATTACCACACTTACTGTATCACGAGAGCTGAGCAAATGTCTGAGATTTTACTGTAACAATTGTTTTCCCATAGAATTCAATTAATATTACCAATGTCATTGGTGCTGCTTGGTTAATACTGCACTTTCACAATGTAAAAAAAAAAAAAAAACTAATTTGAAAATATCTGCAAATGAAAAGATGAGCTTCAAATACTTTTGAAGATTCTGGTGAAAATGAAACAGGTGGTGCTGTTCTATTTTACATCTATTTTTCATGTGTTTCTGATTTTATATGAAGGTGAAATGTGCAGAATCAAAAAGCAATCAATTTAGCAGAAATGACATCCCGAATCTATTGTGGTGGCTGCGTGATGGTATGGTGGGACCGAGTTGGTGGGCTGACAATTGGAATGAACTAATATTGATCAGCAGTGCACAAAACGCTAACATCATTTGGAAGATACAGCAGCAGCACTAGGCTTTTCTATCTAACACATTGGTGGGAAAACAGCCCAGACCTGTGGCTCAGGAGGAAGGCTGGCTGCACAAACTAAACACAGAAACAGGAACAAAGGCAGTGTTTGCTAATGCATTATTGTGCCATGGCTCTTCCATACACAAACATGTATCAATGCAACATGCTATTTATCTGGCTTTTATGAAAACGTACCCAACATTAATGCATTATACACTGTTGTAAAGGCTCTATCGGATTACTCTTACTGAAGCCAATATGGACTGATGTACACAATCGTGATGGGTCTTCCTAGTAACAGATCATCCAACTGTTTAAAAAAATAAAAAAATAATGTAGTTATAACAGATACACATCAAACAACAATCTGTAAACATCACCTGCGGAAACATACATTGTATACAAATCATACATTTATGTACTTCACAGATTGTCATCAAGCAATCCCTGTCATCCCCACACCACCCCCAAAGATGTGTTGGTGCTGGCCAGCCTGTTTAAAATACATGAATTCATACACTCTACACATTTCTCCTGTGTGAGATCAATAGTCTATCTTACAAACCTATACACACACAAACATACACACACACACACACATACACAAATGTGCATACACACGCACACATTTTTATAAACAAATGAATACACATACATATGCATATGCATATTCATACAAACATACATACAGTATATATGCATACCATGTAACATATACAAATATAAGGTGAATGGGCATTTAGGTAGAAGTAGTAGTAGTAATCTTTATTTATATACCGCCTTTTCACTGCAGATCAGAGTCTCAAAGCGGTTTACAATTGTTATTTTTGGGCATTTGTCTCTTACTCCACACAGAGATAGGAGCAGGGGCGCCAGTACAGGAGGCGCATGCCAGATCTATTGTGCATGTTTTTAGTGGTAGGGGAAACCGGAGTACCAGGAGGAAACCTACGCAGACACGGGGAGAACATGCAAACTCCCCTGAGAAAATGAAACTCTTGCTGAGAGGCGAGAGTGCTATCCACTCAGCTTGAGGTAAAAACAGATGGAGGAATAATCTGGATGATGATCTACAAGTTCATAAAGCAATTCCCTGTGAGGTTTGTTAAAATGAGAAGATACAGGTGGTCATTGTCACTATGGTTGTACAACAATGTGTACAAACATAGATTCTGTACTAACCACAATGCTATACTAGTGTCTGCTGATGGACTCTCACCGGGTTTTCCACAATTACTTATTACACTTATCACGAGAGCTGAGCAAATGTCTGAGATTTTACTGTAACAATTGTTTCCCCATAGAATTAAATTAATATTACCAATGTTATTGATGCTGCTTGGTTAATACTGCACTTTCACAATGTAAAAAAAAAAAAAACTCATTTGAAAATATCTGCAAATGAAAAGATGAGCTTCAAACACTTTTATACTTTTAGCCCCCCGGGAGCTATTATTTTTAAATCTGGCCCCCGACCAAAGTTTGACACCCTTGATTTAGAGGTAGGGGTCACTGCGTATCAGGTGGAAAATCTACCAAAACTGACATGGGGGGACACAATTTTACCCAAATGATAATGATGCTAATGTATATTTATGTCACCATCCTTTTGTTTATCCAACCCAATTTATTTATAATATATAATAATATAATCAGGTTTTTCACAATTCACAAGTTGCATGAATATTATATCTGGTAGCTCACGACATATCTGTTTTCTTCAGAGAGCAAACAAAACATAAACATTGAACAAGTTGTTTTTGTTGAAGTTTTGAAAGTAGTTTCTGCCCTCACGACCCATGTCTTTTTGTCGCTCCAGGTGCCAGAGTCTGTTGTAGATAAAGACCGACTGCCACAATCATCTCTCGTGTTCACTGGAGTCAAACCAAATTATCGCCACATCCGCCCAAGGATTTACATTCAGCCTGCACCTTTTGTTTATCAGCCCATTTCCCTGACACACTTGTTGTTCTCCCCGCCGTCCTGCTGGCTGCCGCGCAATGTGTTTAGTCCGTCCTGCCGAGCAATGCTATCTGCGGTGATCACTGGGGGATGATTACACCGGACGATAGCAATGTCAGCAGAAGATTCACAGAGTAGAAGGAGATTGAAGTCCCAGGGGAGAGTGACATGTTTGTAGACAGCATTTGACTTTCATTGGTCGAAATCTTGCAGCTTGAGAATCATTAGGATTTTAGTGGACTTGAAAGCTCCAAGTCTGGTCCAAGAGGCTGAAGAAAACAACACAAAAAGGCAGAGGTCTGGGATTGCGTCTCAGCAGAATATATGTTGTGTTATTAGATTTGATTTTGAGATTTTGCTGATTACTTTTAAAGCTCCTTTAGGTCTGGCTCTAGGCTACATTCAGGAACTTTTAACCCTGTATAAGCCGGGCAGGTCCCTATTGACTGTTCTAAGTGCGAGACTCCGGTCGAAAGGTGACGGAGCCTTCTCTGTCCGGGCTCCTCGGTTTTGGATCGACCTCCCGAGGAGATAAGGCTAGCACCATCAGTATCCTCTTTTAAATTACTTCTTAAAACCCACTTTTATCAGACAGCGTTTAAATGTTAGTTTTAAAATTCACATGTATTTTACTGTCTGCTTTGTATTTGTTTTGTCTTTCTTCTTGTGTTGACTTTGTATTATTATTTTATTATTATTATTGTTGGTTCACGGGTGGAAACAGTGATCCAGCTATCCAGTGCTGATACTGTGGTTGCCAATATCTGTGTATGAACCAAAACCAGTGAAGGGACTGAAAATATCCTTTTTACCATTCAACTCAGGGCTAACCTTTTACAAAATGGGTCAAATTGGTATTTTATCTTGAAGTTACTACAGATCCATTACAGAACTGTTTGAGCAAAACTGAAACGTTGACGTGCTTGACCAGTAAAGAGCCCATACCCAATCCAACTATTATTCCTCTAATATCTTCACCCAATATCTGACAAAGCATTGATTCATACATCCCTGGCGTTAACTATTGCCCTACAGAAAACCCTATCATGAAATTGCCAGATTTCATAAGAAAAATATAGATGTGAAAAATTCCTGTTGTTTTTATCCCAATCACATCATGACATTCGTTTTGAGTATTTTGTCTGTCAAATTGAGCTAATGTGTGCTCTTGTTTTTAAGCTTAATGTTGAATACCTATTTTTTCCAATTTCAAAATACTAAAAAGCGTTAAATGCCAAAGCAAGGATATTCATGTTTGAGAGCAGAAATGTTGCCTTTTCAGATCATTTGACAATATACAGTACCTCCCACACTGAACTGACAAAATACAACAGTCTTTAACAGAGATGGTTTGGTGCCATATGTACATGTGAGAAATCATGATGGCCTTATATCATGTGGAAAAAAACAAACCGTTGTGAATATGCTTCCCTCGCGCTCACGGCTCTATTAATCTGGTTTTTGATCCAGGTCTTAATCTCCTGTCTGCATTGGCGCTGGCAGGACCCGCCTCCAGCTTAAGCTAACAAAGAGGTTAGCTCAGCGAGGAAGCTCATACTGGCAGCATACATCAGAAACATCAGAAACACTACAGTAGGAGCATATATGTCTTTGATCGGGAAATGTCACAAACTGTATGTTTTGATAGAAGTTCATATCTGCCAATGGTTTGACTCCATGTGAAAAAAAATATTAGAAACAAAAAGGGTTTGAATTGTCACATAAACAAAATGACAATTCAAACACTAATGTGTAAAGTAAAGCCCACTAATCACATTGATAATGATGATAATTATTATCAATGTATATTATATTATTTATTATATATTTATTATATTATATAATATATAATTCTTTGGGTCAACAAAGAACCTTAACCTGTCTGAACTCTATATTCCTATGAGGACAACTGTTCCACTGTTCTGTCCTTGGTAAGTAAGTAATGTTTGTTTATATAGCGCATTTTACAGACAAAGGTCACCCGAAGCGCTTTACCTGATATTTCTGTCACAATAATTAGGCCGAGCCAATACGAAGTATTGGGGAGGCCTATTGTTATTCACCGGTTTCATATTATTAGGCCGAGCCAATACGAAGTATTGGGGAGGCCTATTGTTATTCACCGGTTTCATATTATTATTAGGCCGAGCCAATACGAAGTATTGGGGAGGCCTATTGTTATTCACCGGTTTCATATTATTATTAGGCCGAGCCAATACGAAGTATTGGGGAGGCCTATTGTTATTCACCGGTTTCATATTATTATTAGGCCGAGCCAATACGAAGTATTGGGGAGGCCTATTGTTATTCACCGGTTTCATATTATTAGGCCGAGCCAATACGAGTACGAAGTATTGGGGAGGCCTATTGTTATTCACCGGTTTCATATTATTAGGCCGAGCCAATACGAAGTATTGGGGAGGCCTATTGTTATTCACCGGTTTCATATTATTATTCTTTTTCTTTTTCCGCAACTTCAATTCGATTTTTGACCCTGAAGACATGCACAAAAGTCTGCACATGGGGGGTCTAAAACGACCGGTTCGGCGAAAAATTTGATAAAATGAACGTTTCCAGATTGTCCGACGCTCGCCGACTCTATAACGCCCCCTAGAAATTTCATTTTTTTGGACCCTCTGGGGATTTTTTTTCAAATTTTTGAGTAGGTATACGAAATTCGGATGAGTGATAGATCTCTATGAGACGAGCATAAAAGCCGTTCTAAGCACATGTCTGGGACCAACAGGAAGTCGGCCATGATGGGCCAAAGTTTCGCCACTAATTTGACTTTTCATTTAGAAATTCGAACTAGTCCCTGGTTTTTCATCACACACAGTTCTACCACGTCATTTCCCAATCTGGACGGATTGAAGTTATATAATCATCGAAAAAAAGTTAGAAAATCTTCACCGTTTTTGTCCCTCGCCATGGCGAATAAGGCCTTCGTTTTGGCCATTTTCGCTGAGCCCTGAGGGCCACAGGCTCAGACCTACAGAGCTGAGACTCACATCAGTAATATTAGGTTATGGCCTGAACGCAATGACACTAAAATCATTCGCCCAATTTGAGCTCTTTAGCGCCACCTGTCGGAAATAATAGGGCACTAGTGCTCGGATCGGCCCGAAAATCGCTGAGTGTATTCTCTGGACCGAGACGAGCAAAACATTACATTACGCAAAAGTTGTACGTCCCACACCTGACCACTGGGGGCGCCGTAAAGTGAATAGATGAGCTTTTTGGGGCAAAATGTTTGTCCGATGAGGCTAAAAATGAATTCAGAAATACAGCGTATGACCCTGAACACAACGATATACAACACACAACTGTGAGTGCAACAGCGCCACCTACAGGCAGTTCAAGGTGTCGCATTTTTGGCTTCGTACTAGTCCCTAGATTTTCATCGCACAGACTTCTACCATGTCGTTTCTCCATCGGGACGGATTGAAGTTATGCAATCATCGCATAAAAGTTAGAATTTTGTTATCGTTTTCATGCGAGGTAGTGGGGAATTTCTCCATGTTTGATGCTCTCCTGACCACAGGCTCAGACCTACAGAGCTGAAACTCACATCACTAACAGTTGGTAATGGCCTGAGAGTAATGGTGTGAAAACACACACCTAATATGACTCTACAGCGCCACCTATGGAAGGCTTCTGACCTAAACTTTTCCGATCTTCACCAAAGTTGCAAAATCAAATCTTTACATCTGTACGAGCAAAATACTACTCTACGTAGAGGGTGCATGTCCCGGAGGTGACCACTAGGGACGCACTTTATCATATAAATGAGCTTTTATATACGTAATCCTGGTCAGATCGGGCTGCCAATTCCTCGGTGTGACGCTTGTGGGACTGGCGCCCAGGAGGCGGTCGCAAGAGGGGCGAGGCCTTTCATCGCCGCTTGCGGCTTTAATTAGGCCGAGCCAATACGAAGTATTGGGGAGGCCTATTGTTATTCACCGGTTTCATATTATTATTATTCTTTTTCTTATTTTTTTTCCGCAACTTCAATTCGATTTTTGACCCTGAAGACATGCACGAAAGTCTGCACATGGGGGGTCTAAAACGACCGGTTCGGCGAAAAATTTGATAAAATGAACGTTTCCAGATTGTCCGACGCTCGCCGACTCTATAACGCCCCCTAGAAATTTCATTTTTTTTGACCCTCTGGGGATTTTTTTTCAAATTTTTGAGTAGGTACATGAAATTCGGATGAGTGATAGATCTCTATGAGACGAGCATAAAAGCCGGTCTAAGCACATGTCTGGGACCAACAGGAAGTCGGCCATGATGGGCCGAAGTTTCGCCACTAATTTGACTTTTCATTTAGAAATTCGAACTAGTCCCTGGTTTTTCATCACACAGAGTTCTACCACGTCATTTCCTAATCTGGACGGATTGAAGTTATATAATCATCAAACAAAAGTTAGAAAATCTTCACAATTTTCGTCCCTCGCCATGGCGAATAAGGCTTCGTTTTGGCCATTTTCGCTGAGCCCTGAGGGCCACAGGCTCAGACCTACAGAGCTGAGACTCACATCAGTAATATTAAGTTATGGCCTGAACGCAATGACACTAAAATCATTCGCCCAATATGAGCTCTTTAGCGCCACCTGTCGGAAAGTAATAGGGCACTAGTGCTCGGATCGGCCCGAAAATCGCTGAGTGTATTCTCTGGACCGAGACGAGCAAAACATTACATTACGCAAAAGTTTTACGTCCCACACCTGACCACTGGGGGCGCCGGAAAGTGAATAAATGAGCTTTTTGGGGCAAAATGTTTGTCCGATGAGGCTAAAAATGAATTCAGTAATACAGCGTATGACCCTGAACACAACGATATACAACACACAACTGTGAGTGCAACAGCGCCACCTACAGGCAGTTCAATGTGTTGCATTTTTGGCTTCGTACTAGTCCCTGGATTTTCATCGCACAGACTTCTACCATGTCATTTCTCCATCTGGACGGATTGAAGTTATGCAATCATCGCATAAAAGTTAGAATTTTGTTATCGTTTTCATGCGAGGTAGTGGGGAATTTCTCCATGTTTGATGCTCTCCTGACCACAGGCTCAGACCTACAGAGCTGAAACTCACATCGCTAACAGTTGGTAATGGCCTGAGAGTAATGGTGTGAAAACACACAACTAATATGACTCTACAGCGCCACCTATGGAAGGCTTCTGACCTAAACTTTTCCGATCTTCACCAAAGTTGCAAAATCAAATCTTTACATCTGTACGAGCAAAATACTACTCTACGTAGAGGGTGCATGTCCCGGAGGTGACCACTAGGGACGCACTTTATCATATAAATGAGCTTTTATATACGTAATCCTGGTCAGATCGGGCTGCCAATTAGTCGGCGTGACGCTTGTGGGACTGGCGCCCAGGAGGCGGTCGCAAGAGGGGCGAGGCCTTTCATCGCCGCTTGCGGCTTTAATGAAAATTGTTATTCGGTGGTTTCATATTATTCTTTTTCCGCCGAAACAATTTGATTTTTGACCCTGAAGACATGCACGAAAGTCTGCACATGGGGGGTCTAAAACGACCGATTCGGCGAAAAATTTGATAAAACGGACGTTTCCAGATTGTCCGACAAAAGGCGAATCAATAGCGCCCCCTTGAAAATTCAAAATTTGCCATTTCTATTGGAGGCAGGATTGCATATTTTGGAGTAGGTACACGAAATTCGGATGAGTGATAGATCTTTATGAGACGAGCATAAAAGCCGTTCTAAGCACATTTCTGGGACCGACAGGAAGTCGGCCATGATGGGCCAAAGTTTCGCCACTAATTTGACTTTTCATTTAAAATTCGAACTAGTCCCTGGTTTTTCATCACACAGAGTTCTACCACGTCATTTCCTAATCTGGATGGATTGAAGTTATATAATCATCGAAAAAAAGTTAGAAAATCTTCACCGTTTTCGTCCCTCGCCATGGCGAATAAGGCCTTCGTTTTGGCCATTTTCGCTGAGCCCTGAGGGCCACAGGCTCAGACCTACAGAGCTGAGACTCACATCAGTAATATTAGGTTATGGCCTGAACGCAATGACACTAAAATCATTCGCCCAATTGAGCTCTTTAGCGCCACCTGTCGGAAAGTAATAGGGCACTAGTGCTCGGATCGGCCCGAAAATCGCTGAGTGTATTCTCTGGACCGAGACGAGCAAAACATTACATTACGCAAAAGTTGTAAGTCCCCACACCTGACCACTGGGGGCGCCGAAAGTGAATGAATGAGCTTTTTTGGGGCAAAATGTTTGTCCGATGAGGCTAAAAATGAATTCAGAAATACAGCGTATGACCCTGAACACAACAATATACAACACACAACTGTGAGTGCAACAGCGCCACCTACAGGCAGTTCAAGGTGTCACATTTTTGGCTTCGTACTAGTCCCTGGATTTTCATCGCACAGACTTCTACCATGTCATTTCTCCATCTGGACGGATTGAAGTTATGCAATCATCGCATAAAAGTTAGAATTTTGTTATCGTTTTCATGCGAGGTAGTGGGGAATTTCTCCATGTTTGATGCTCTCCTGACCACAGGCTCAGACCTACAGAGCTGAAACTCACATCGCTAACAGTTGGTAATGGCCTGAGAGTAATGGTGTGAAAACACACACCTAATATGACTCTACAGCGCCACCTATGGAAGGCTTCTGACCTAAACTTTTCCGATCTTCACCAAAGTTGCAAAATCAAATCTTTACATCTTACGAGCAAAATACTACTCTACGTAGAGGGTGCATGTCCCGGAGGTGACCACTAGGGACGCACTTTATCATATAAATGAGCTTTTATATACGTAATCCTGGTCAGATCGGGCTGCCAATTCGTCGGCGTGACGCTTGTGGGACTGGCGCCCAGGAGGCGGTCGCAAGAGGGGCGAGGCCTTTCATCGCCGCTTGCGGCTTTAATTAGGCCGAGCCAATACGAAGTATTGGGGGCTATTTGCTTTCGGTTTCATATTATTATTCTTTTTTTTTCCGCAACTTCAATTCGATTTTTGACCCTGAAGACATGCACGAAAGTCTGCACATGGGGGGTCTAAAACGACCGGTTCGGCGAAAAATTTGATAAAATGAACGTTTCCAGATTGTCCGACGCTCGCCGACTCTATAACGCCCCCTAGAAATTTCATTTTTTTTGACCCTCTGGGGATTTTTTTTCAAATTTTTGAGTAGGTATACGAAATTCGGATGAGTGATAGATCTCTATGAGACGAGCATAAAAGCCGTTCTAAGCACATGTCTGGGACCAACAGGAAGTCGGCCATGATGGGCCAAAGTTTCGCCACTAATTTGACTTTTCATTTAGAAATTCGAACTAGTCCCTGGTTTTTCATCACACACGTTCTACCACGTAATTTCCCAATCTGGACGGATTGAAGTTATATAATCATCGAAAAAAAGTTAGAAAATCTTCACCGTTTTCGTCCCTCGCCATGGCGAATAAGGCCTTCGTTTTGGCCATTTTCGCTGAGCCCTGAGGGCCACAGGCTCAGACCTACAGAGCTGAGACTCACATCAGTAATATTAGGTTATGGCCTGAACGCAATGACACTAAAATCATTCGCCCAATTCGAGCTCTTTAGCGCCACCTGTCGGAAAGTAATAGGGCACTAGTGCTCGGATCGGCCCGAAAATCGCTGAGTGTATTCTCTGGACCGAGACGAGCAAAACATTACATTACGCAAAAGTTGTACGTCCCACACCTGACCACTGGGGGCGCCGTAAAGTGAATAAATGAGCTTTTTGGGGCAAAATCTTTGTCCGATGAGGCTAAAAATGAATTCAGAAATACAGCGTATGACCCTGAACACAACGATATGCAACACACAACTGTGAGTGCAACAGCGCCACCTACAGGCAGTGCAATGTGTCTCATTTTTGGCTTCGTACTAGTCCCTGGATTTTCATCGCACAGACTTCTACCATGTCATTTCTCCATCTGGACGGATTGAAGTTATGCAATCATCGCATAAAAGTTAGAATGTTGTTATCGTTTTCATGCGAGGTAGCGGGGAATTTCTCCATGTTTGATGCTCTCCTGACCACAGGCTCAGACCTACAGAGCTGAAACTCACATCGCTAACAGTTGGTAATGGCCTGAGAGTAATGGTGTGAAAACACACACCTAATATGACTCTACAGCGCCACCTATGGAAGGCTTCTGACCTAAACTTTTCCGATCTTCACCAAAGTTGCAAAATCAAATCTTTACATCTGCACGAGCAAAATACTACTCTACGTAGAGGGTGCATGTCCCGGAGGTGACCACTAGGGACGCACTTTATCATATAAATGAGCTTTTATATACATAATCCTGGTCAAATCGGGCTGCCAATTCGTCGGCGTGACGCTTGTGGGACCGGCGCCCAGGAGGCGGTCGCAAGAGGGGCGAGGCCTTTCATCGCCGCTTGCGGCTTTTTCTTTTTCTTATTTTTTTTCCGCAACTTCAATTCGATTTTTGACCCTGAAGACATGCACGAAAGTCTGCACATGGGGGGTCTAAAACGACCGGTTCGGCGAAAAATTTGATAAAATGAACGTTTCCAGATTGTCCGACGCTCGCCGACTCTATAACGCCCCCTAGAAATTTCATTTTTTTTGACCCTGGGGGATTTTTTTTCAAATTTTTGAGTAGGTATACGAAATTCGGATGAGTGATAGATCTCTATGAGACGAGCATAAAAGCCGTTCTAAGCACATGTCTGGGACCAACAGGAAGTCGGCCATGATGGGCCGAAGTTTCGCCACTAATTTGACTTTTCATTTAGAAATTCGAACTAGTCCCTGGTTTTTCATCACACACAGTTCTACCACGTCATTTCCCAATCTGGACGGATTGAAGTTATATAATCATCGAAAAAAAGTTAGAAAATCTTCACCGTTTTTGTCCCTCGCCATGGCGAATAAGGCCTTCGTTTTGGCCATTTTCGCTGAGCCCTGAGGGCCACAGGCTCAGACCTACAGAGCTGAGACTCACATCAGTAATATTAGGTTATGGCCTGAACGCAATGACACTAAAATCATTCGCCCAATTTGAGCTCTTTAGCGCCACCTGTCGGAAAGTAATAGGGCACTAGTGCTCGGATCGGCCCGAAAATCGCTGAGTGTATTCTCTGGACCGAGACGAGCAAAACATTACATTACGCAAAAGTTGTACGTCCCACACCTGACCACCGGGGGCGCCTGAAAGTGAATAAATGAGCTTTTTTAGGGCAAAATGTTTGTCCGATGAGGCTAAAAATGAATAGAGTAATACAGCGTATGACCCTGAACACAACGATATACAACACACAACTGTGAGTGCAACAGCGCCACCTACAGGCAGTTCAAGTTGTCGCATGTTTGGCTTCGTACTAGTCCTTGGATTTTCATCGCACAGACTTCTACCATGTCATTTCCTAATCTGGATGGATTGAAGTTATATAATCATCGCAAAACAGTTAGAAAATCTTCACCGTTTTCGTGCAAGTAAGCAGTTTTTTTTCATATAGTTGTATTACACTCAGAGCTACAATACCCGACCTGACCACCAGGGGCGCACCTCTTGCCTAAATACAAATTATAGTGAAACATGCTGCTGATTAACACAAAGGAGAGATGCATGTACCAGGTTATAGCAAAGCTAATTTCCACCTGTAGTCCCTGGGCAGGCTAGTGTTATGTTATGTATCAAGGCTTCAAGTTAGTACTAATAATACAATGGATGATACATCTCACAACAGCTGTGTGGCGCAGACGGTATATGACGGACTCCGAAGCAGAAAATGTATCGTTTGAGTCCTGGTCTACCCATAATAACTTTTGTGTTGCAAAGTAAATGTATTTATTTATTGGGAATAAATGGTTTGTTGTGTTTAATTAATCCACCTCTTGGTAGTTTTTCCTCCATTAATCACTTTCTGTAGAACTGTATTACGTGAAAATACACACTAATATTACCTCTAGACCGCCACCTATGGGAGGCTTTGAACCAAACATTATACTGCATCAAAGTCACCGGGTCAAATCTTTACATCCATACAAGCAAAAATGTTACACCACGCAGAGGGTGCATGTCCCACTGATGACCACTAGGGGTGAACTATAGCCTGCTCTCTTTGCCATAGGCTCAGACTTACAAAGCTGAGACTCACATCAGTATTATTAGGTTATTATTAGATTAACGCAATGACACTAAAATACATTTCCCAATATGAGGTCTCTGTCGGAAAGCAATAGGGTACAAGGTGTTGTCGTTTTGAATTTCATCTAGTCCCTGGTTTTTCATCGCAGAGACTTCCACCACATAAAGACGCGCGTCTGGGCAGACTGCACATAACAGCAGCATGATTTGTATTTTTTACTATTTTCATGAACATTTACAATGTTACAGTCTGTGTTCTGTGTATGTTCATGTATTAGTGATCAATATATGTCTGTTTAAAAAAAAAAAAGATGTCTAGTTTGCATCATAGATGATTGAATAATACTTATGAATACTGTATGAAAGGATCTATGCAATAAAAGTATCCCTTACAGATTGTAATTGTCATTAAATAATATTTGACTTCATATAACAGGAGTAATGTATTGTGTATGTATGGTTTTTGTGTAGTTACAATATGTAACTGTCATTTAATCCAATGCTTTTTAATTACTATACTATATGTCAAATTGCAATACAAATAAGCATGGTCCGCAGTTCACGGCGAATCTCAGCAGACTTCCGCCGCGGATACTTTTTGCTAGTAGGGTTAGGTCTTTATTGCTTTTAATTCTTTTTACTTGTTTTTTATGTGTTTATAATAAATTGTTTTTTATTCCAGTGATCTCCTTTTAGTCCAAAGAACCTGTTTTTCCACTTCCGACAAATAGAAGCGCTGAACAAAACAGAACAAAACAGATTGATGAATGGATATTACAATGACGAGATATCACAGTTGTTTCCACACATGTTTGTGGACCACACCTCAATGAACGCATATTATAATGTTAATTGACCCATCAGATTCTCAATAGTGCTTCCAATGAACAAAAGAAGACTAGTAGTCTTTAGCATTTGACCCACCCTTTTATGCTAAGACACAAATTCAGTCCAAACAGTAGTTTAATATCAGTCATTTCCAATGAGAAATTTTACTTTGTATACAATAGATTAACAACAGCAATATACAGCTATTTTGAATACACCGAATTATTCTGTGAACTGATTTTGTCACGTTTTCTGCTATTCACAAATGAACCCATCACTTGTGTTATTCACTAATTTCATAGTATTTGATGGTCAGTCAAATCATTGCATGGAATTTGATTGAACACATTAGTGCTATTTAAGCAGAGGCGTGGCAATATATTACAATAGTTCTAATGCATGTTAACTGTTGGTTCACTTTGGCATATTTATAATCTGTTTTTTGCTGTCCATTTGATGTAAATCTCCCTGTCACAACAATGTAAAAGTGCACTCATTCCGAGTCAAAATGCTCTTTTTCTGTGGCGTGTACAGTTGTGGCAACTTCTCATATCAAGTGGGGAACTTATGGAGTCTCTATTTCGCTCAAATTTATTTCACTAACGGGTTTGATTTTTAGGAAAATGCCTAATAAGGAACGGAAGAAATGCGTTAGCTTTAGCCTGCATAGCATGTGTGCAACTCTGACCAATCAGCGCTCACGCTGTAGGCGTGGCCTACACGGCCTGGCTTTAACCTTTAAAGCTAGTATTTTGGTGACGGTCTTCACTCGTCTTATTGCTCGTCAAGAGAGGAGAACTTTCTCTTCTCTTCTCTTCTAAGAACAACGATAAAGTAAGTGTCTCTTCTTTCATTTGGCTTTTGTATATACTGGCTGACTTTGTTATGCGTTTATGCCTGATTCTGCTGAGAATCTGCTGCTCCGAGGGACAGGAAGCTACATGTGTAACAAAGCTAAAGGCAGGCTTTACAATCAGTCTTCTCACATATAATCTAGACATTGTGTTATGAGAGTCATTGTTCATCGTTATTCCCACGACTGTGAGGTCCAGGGTAATGTCTGAAGTTGTATTCGAGCTTTGTGCCCCCAGGACGCTGCGTTCGTAGCAGCCCCCGCTGTTAGCTTACTGCTGTTAGCTTACTGCTGTTAGCTTACTGCTGTTAGCTTACTGCTGTTAGCTTAATGCTGTTAGCTTAACGCTATGGAGCTCCCCCAGTCCGAACTTTTTGTTTACAGCTCAACATATCACCAAAATGACAATAAAGGGTCATATTTCTTGCCTCAAATGTTATTGAAAGTAGCATTTGTGCCCTATTTATAGCATTATTGATCAGAACTATCATCTCAGACGTGGTTCTGTTGCTCCACTGTCGTCACTATAACAGCCGTAATCCTCCTCATTGTTGATAAAACTGGACACAAAAAATAAGAGTGATATTAAGCTGTGAAAAGCTTCTGTGGGTGCGTTTTCCTGCATCTCCCATTCTATTTAATAGGACAAAAATACTTCGCGAAGAAGTGAATGTGGCTTTGATGTTGTTTCACGTCCTTGACTCAGTGAGATATTATAACTTTAGCGCGTTTTCGTTGTCTCTGAGGCTGCGCTCACATGCACACAGGCCCCGTTAAAGATCAGATGGCCCTGAGTACGACTGTAAAGCCCATAACGGGGTCAATGTGAGTTGTGAACGATGGTCAAAAAGAGTAAATAAACATGTAAACCATTTGTGTTGTTATATACAGATTATATTATTGATTTGTGCTCATGTATCAAGGTTTATAAACGAGAAATGGCGGAAAAATTGTTCAGAGAAAAACATACTTTTGGTAGCTGCACAGCTAGCGCCCAGATGCGTTTGGATTTACTGTCCCTTATTTGTTTAACTAATAATACATGTTTTCAACGAGACTCTACCAAGCTTATTTCATGTATGACCACTTGGAGGGAGAAGCTCGACATGAAATTAAGTACCGATCCAGCGCAGAGCGAAAAGACCCAGATAAATTGATCTCCATTTTGCAAGATCTATACGGATGCTCTGACTCCTATGTAGCTTTGCAGGAGTCGTTCTTCTCTCGTAAGCAACAGGAGGGGGAGACCCTGCAAGAGTTCTCCCTCGCTTTGTTGAGCTTAATGCATAAAGTGAAAGCGCGTGCTCCAAACGATATGCCCAATTCTGAGGCATTGTTGCGCGATCAATTTATCGAGCATGTGCTGGACGGTGCCTTGCGTCGTGTGCTTAAACAACACGTCCGCCAAAACCCAACAGCAACCTTGCTTGTGGTCAGAGAGGAAGCAATGAGATGGGAGCGTGAGGGTCTTCCAGCCAGCGCCCGGGGTCGGAGTAATTCGATGCCTTCAGCATATGGTCTCCAAAACACTGTGCGCGGTGTACCACCAACCCCTACCTACTCCTCGCAGTCTGAGGTAAGTGAAATGAAGGAGCTCCTGAAAAGGCAGCAAGAACAGCTTGACTTGCTTACTCGGAGCATCGCCCTCCTGCAGGCTGAGTCCTCACGTAGTCACTCCCCCCGTCGTCAAGCGCCTGTCATTTGTAACCGGTGCCACCGACCCGGACATATAGCCAGGAATTGCCGTGGATCACGTGGTTCCACTCACTCCCGTTCAGAACAGCAGTCGGAAAAACTAGCACCCACCAGGCTGCAGAGCCACAGCTCGGGTGGGGTTCCTACTGGCTCAGGAGACGTTCCTAGTCGTTCCGTCGCTGTTCCAAAACTTATTGCTTCTTGCCCCCATATTAACGTGAACATGGCTGGCGTTATAGTACCATGCTTGCTCGACACCGGGTCCATGGTATCAACCATCACAGAGGGTTTCTTCCGGGAGCATTTTGAGTCTCTGGGCAAAGACCGTCTTCAGGCGTGTCATTGGCTTCAGCTCAGAGCTGCCAATGGTTTAGCCATTCCCTATCTAGGCTATTTGGAACTAGACGTTGAGCTTTGTGGAAAGTTAATGCCTAGGTGTGGTGTACTGGTGGTGAGGGATCCTCCCAGCATGCCTGTGCAGGTTCCTGGTGTGCTTGGTATGAATGTCATCCAGAAGTGCTACAAAGAGCTATTTGGACAATACGGGTCTGCTTTATTTGACACAGCCCCCGTAGTTTTGTCTCCTGACCCTTTGGTCGATGCACTTCAGAAGTGTCATTTGGCTCATCAGAGGCCACCTCCAGCACAACCAGGTAGAGTCAGGGTGCGGAGAAGGCAAGCTTGCCGCATTCCTGCTGGTGTGATGAAGATAGTGCCAACTACATGTTCAGAGCTGTACAGTGATAAATCAGCGCTTTTCGAACCCTCAGAGTCTGGTTTACCTGCTGGACTGCTGGCTTCTCCAGCATTGGTTCGGGTAGCTTTTGGGACCGCCTATGTCCCAGTCATCAATGTTGGGACTACCGATGTCCTGCTGCATCCTCGCACCGTTGTAGGTACACTGGCCCTAGTTAATGTGGTGAGCTTGCCTGCGGGTGTGACGGAGGTGCCAGCTGCAGCCGCGTCCGTCTCATCGCAGACGGCCACCACCTCTGTGTCAGATGTTTTTGAAGGACTAGATCTGTCTCTTCTGTCCAGGGAGGAGCAGGACCAGGTGCGATCTCTCTTAAGGAGGTATACGTCAGTGTTTGCTGCCCATGACCAGGACTTGGGATGCACCAACTTGGTCACCCATGACATCCCTCTCACGGATGAGGTGCCAGTCCGGCAGCGGTATCGGCGAATACCTCCATCAGAGTATGAGCTCGTTAAAGAGCACATCCATCAGCTCTTGGAGGCACAGGTGATTACGGAGAGTTCCAGTCCCTACGCCTCCCCCATAGTTCTCGTCCGGAAAAAGGACGGAAGCCTCAGACTGTGTGTTGACTACCGTCAACTGAACAGCAAGACCCGAAAGGATGCGTTTCCACTACCCCGCATCGAGGAGTCTCTGGACGCTTTGACAGGTGCTCGCTGGTTTTCCACCTTGGATTTAGCCAGCGGGTACAACCAGGTACCTGTCACCGAAAGCGATCAGCACAAAACTGCGTTCTGCACGCCATTTGGGTTGTTTGAGTGGAAACGCATGCCTTTCGGGCTCTGCAATGCCCCCAGCACCTTCCAACGTCTGATGCAACGCATCTTTGGGGACCAACAGTGCCAGTCTCTCCTTTTGTACCTGGACGACATTGTGGTCTACTCGTCCAGTGTCCAGCAGCATCTGGAGAGGCTGGCTGTGGTGCTGGGTCGGCTGCAGAAGGAAGGTCTGAAGGCGAAGCTGAGTAAGTGCAGCTTCTTCCAGACAGAGGTGAAGTACCTTGGGCACGTCATCTCTGATCGAGGAGTAGCCACTGACCCTAGCAAAATTGACGTAGTAGCTGATTGGCCCACTCCAACCACGGCCACGGAGCTGCGATCGTTTTTAGGTTTCGCAAGCTACTACCGTCGATTTGTGGAGGGATTTGCAAAGTTGGCTGCTCCTTTGCACCACAGGGTGGCAGCGCTCACTGGTAAGCCCTCCATAAAGAGAACTGCCCCAATCACTGAGGCAGACTGGACTGAGGAGTGCCAACGAAGCTTCGAAGCCCTTAAGGCCAAGCTCACCTCAGCTCCGGTTTTGGCATATGCAGACTTCTCTCGTCCCTTCATCTTAGAGATTGATGCAAGCCACGGTGGGTTGGGCGCTGTGCTTTCACAGGAGCACGAAGGTAAAGTGAGGCCGATAGCATATGCTAGTCGCGGGTTAAGACCGACTGAGCGGAACATGTCAAATTACAGTTCCATGAAGTTGGAGCTGTTGGGTCTCAAGTGGGCCCTTACAGAAAAATTCAGGGAGTACCTGTTGGGGCACAAGTGTGTCGTCTACACAGACAATAACCCATTGAGCCACCTACTGTCTGCGAAGCTAGGGACCGTAGAACAGCGTTGGGCCGCTCAGTTGGCCTCCTTCGACTTTGAGCTTAAGTATCGGTCAGGGAGAAGCAACACAAACGCTGATGCTCTTTCTCGGCAGCCCTGGTCATCGCAGACACTGGAACCACTGGTGCCAGGTACTCTTCTGCCTTTTCCTCTTCAGCAAGCCCTGCAGGGTCAGCAGGAGCAGGCGTTACAGTCCATGGTAGTGGTCTTCCCGCACTGCGCTCCTGCTGACCTTCCTACTCTCCAACAGGAGGACTCGGCCATCCAGGAAGTCATGGCATTCTGGCGGCAGAAACGACGGCCCACTCCAGATGAGCGAAAGGGCTTTTCTCAATCTGCCCTCACCCTGCTCGGACAGTGGGACCGTTTAGTGGAACTGGACGGGCTTCTGTACCGACAGGTATTTCGTTCGGATGGTGGTGGTGCCGTACACCAGGTTCTGCTGCCCAAGGCTTTGGTCCAGGATGTCCTAAAGCAGGTGCACCAAGAACATGGCCACCAGGGAGTGGACAGGACCCTGGCCTTGCTGCAAACTCGCTGCTACTGGCCTGGGATGTCCCGAGAGGTAGCTCGGTGGTGCCAGGCCTGTGAGCGGTGCCAGTTCGCTAAGAAAACCAAACCCGCCCCTCACAGCTACTTGGGGCACCTGTTGGCCTCTCGGCCAAATGAAATCGTTGCCATCGATTTCACCTATTAGAGCCTACCCCAACTGGCTTGGAAAATGTCCTGGTGATGACCGATGTTTTTAGTAAATATACCTTGGCCATTCCCACCAGAGATCAACGGGCCTCCACAGTGGCCCAGGTTCTGGTTGCTGAGTGGTTCATGAAGCTGGGCGTCCCCGCTCGCATCCACTCGGACCAGGGCCGTAACTTTGAAAGTGCTTTAATCCAACAGCTGTGCAGTCTGTATGGGGTCATAAAGTCTCGCACTACGCCCTATCATCCAGCTGGTAACGGGCAGTGCGAGCGCTTTAACAGGACCCTTCACAATCTGCTGCGTGCCTTGCCACCCTCGCGCAAACAAGACTGGAGTTCTTGCTTGCCGGAGGTCCTGTTTGCATATAACACCACCCCTCACCAGTCGACAGGGGAATCCCCTTATTTCCTGATGTTCGGGCAGGAACCTCGGCTACCCGTTGACTTCTTTCTGGGTCAGGTGAGGGAACCGGTGGCAGGGAGCGTTAGTGAATGGGTTCACGAACACCAAGCACGACTAGAGGCAGCTTTCGAAGGGGCCCGGGAGCGCTTAAGGGCTTCAGCCCATCGTCGTAAGAACAACTACGATAGACATGTGCGAGATGCACCCCTTATAGAGGGTCAGCTTGTGCTTCTGCGCAACTGTGCTTTCCGTGGTCGGCAGAAGACTCAGGACCTGTGGAATTCGGTCACCTATCAGGTTATGCAGGTACCGAAGGAA
This sequence comes from Knipowitschia caucasica, assembly GCA_964034765.1. NCBI lineage: Eukaryota > Metazoa > Chordata > Actinopteri > Gobiiformes > Gobiidae > Knipowitschia > Knipowitschia caucasica. Next base: position 38,064,535 of record OZ035828.1, on the reverse strand, counting down.
CAAGGTTCCGTATACACTGTGGCGCCAGTCGATGACCCCAGTAAGATTAAGCGGGTACATCGCTCTTTGCTTAAAGCCTTTGTCACCTTTGACACATCTGACGCTGCTGTCGGTAGTCCATCTGGTGGTTCTGGTGAACCGCCTCAATTAAGTGACGAACCCTCTCTTGAGTCCTTAGATGGTGACCTGTTTTTAAGGACTCGGCCTACTCTGGAAACTTCCTCCGCTCTTCCCGATCGACATGCTGTGTCTCGGATTACTACTCCGTCCTTACAGCCGCCTCAACCAGTTCCCGCAGGTTTGGGACTCCCTCAGGTTTCCCCTTCTGGGGTGCCCAATGTTCAACGCGGGCCTGTGGCACAGACTGTCGCCCCTGGCCAGGAGGAGAGCCTGCGTAGATCCACTCGCTCCACGGCTGGACGGCATGCCAACCTGCATCATCTCCCAAGGTCATCACACCTTCCGGCCAGGGGAGAGGATGCTGCATCCTCTTCTTCTAGCGCCGTAAGCACACTCTTCAGGCCATGGAACTAGGTGAAGTATGTCCATCGTCGGGGCGACGATGCAAACTGGGGGGGTAGAATGTGGTAAGACGGGCTTTGGAGACCTGTGCTGGTGTGCTCTTACCTGCCGCTCCGTGGCGCTGGCCCGGTGGGCAATAAAAGCGCTCCCAAATCTCAGCTGTATTCCTCTTTGCCCACACACTCTTCCGGGCCCTTGTGTTGGCCGCCTGTTCACCAGCTCCAGGTAAAGTCCCGCTCTATGTCCAGTTTCACGCAATATCCCTCTAAAATTCCGTCACTCAGTAGTCGCTTCACTTTCCATTTAGTGCCACTGTCTGATCACTGCAAAATACAGCATTTCCTCGCTGCTCTGCACCACTCTGGTGCGCGCATCCGTGCACTGTGTTTACAGGTAAGATCGCCTTGGCCCATTCTCTCCTCTGTGCCTATTATGTGTACATTATAAAAGCATTAAAGTGGCGTCTGGATTCCAGCCACGCTGCAGGACTGGCCGTGCCATCAGGCAGCCTGCTCCATGCGCCATCCCTTGGCCTTTCAAGCCGGCACCGTGCGCAGTTGCTCACCTCAGCGGTATGTCTCTCTTCCATTTTTGTAGTTCCCCACTTTTTCATTTAGGATTTGGTTTAGTTTAGTAATCTTCCAAAATTAATATTCTTTCTAGGTGTCCTCAGAGGTCTGCAGTGGCACTGACACGTTGCCTCCTGCTGTTTTGCCTCCTGCTGTTTTGCCACTGATGTTTTGCTCCTGTGTTTTGTCTACTGCTGATTTTGTGTCGGCCTAAAGTGCTGTTTTACGGTTGCCTGTTTTTGTGTCCCACTTTGCCTGCTCCTCCCCGTCTGGTCTAGGTCGCGCGCTGCGCACTGGTGTGTCCCTTCAGACGGCGAGCAGAGACGCGGACCCGTGCGCACACTCTTTGCCCTGGGTTTTGCCTGTCAGGCGGACATTTCAGGCAATTTACTCGTTTAAACCTTTTATTTTTACATTAGCGCTTTTTAATGTGAAAGCATCTTAACTGTCTAAAAAAAATTGATTGTTAATTAAATATATCTTTTGAATAAAACTGAATTAACTGGAACCGGTGGCCTTGTATTTCAATACACTTACTTGTGTGCCTTCAATCTACACTACATTATTTCCCCAGGAAGTCTGGGGTGGCGTTGCTACAACCTCTAAAATCTTTTATTATTAGTATTTCTCCGATCTGTTAACCCCTCGGTTGCCACACATCCATTAATATTGTCTATGGTTTACACTCCCCACAAGACCTACTCCCATTGATGTCTGCTGTCATTTTGTCCTTGAGCAAGACACTTAACCCCACTTTGCCTGAGGCCCCCACTGAACGATCAAGGCTCTCACTGACAGAGCAGCCATCCTCCTGGGGACTCAACAACCTGCAGGAGGATCAGAGAGAGGCTGGTGCTCTGTGAATTGGGTGGTAGATAAACGCCCTACCCCCGACCCAGAAATGGATTAAGGGGAAGAAAATTGATAGTTAGATACCATACATTATATTAGGTAATTGTTTATTCTATTATTCTTTTTATGTTGGTGCTTACTCCGTCTATACTTTTACATAATGCTTAGCTGGAACACAGACTTCCATACTCCTGATTATTGAAGTGCTATGTGCACATTTCAGCTGTGATGATTGAACCAGCCTCTCCAGCTTGTGCTTTATTCTGGAGAGATCCTTGTGTACTCTGTGCATGATCCACTGTCAGTCTTTTAACACACATTTGTCAAGAGCCTTTTCTCCTCTACGACACTGAAGAACTGAAGATGTCTGCTTGGCTTGACACAGATGAAATCTGACTGCACTAATCAAGGTTATTATTGCCCAGGTCCTTGTGGGCATCTCAGTCATGGTTGTCTATTTCCATATTTGTACAGTGCAAACCACACACACAAGCTTCTCTGAATGTGGATTGATCAAACAATTCGCAAAATGTTTTGACCCTGTAGAGATGTGCATTCAGCAATTAGGAGGAACCCTAAACACTATATGCAGCAAATATACAGGCATGTAGCAATGAAATTACAGAATATAAAACGATCTTTTTCCCCATATTGATTATATGTTTTGATTATGTTTATATATTCATATTATATAGAGTTTTAACTGTACTTAAACATGCAAGATTAACTGCCATGTGACACAATTTCTTCAAATAGTATAAGCTTTATTCATGCAATTTAACTGACAGAAGGCTGGCTGTAGTCCCAGTAATTAAAAAGACCAAAGCGTATCTTATATTTTATACAAATCTCAATGGGATTGGCTCACGTATTAATATGGGAATTATGCATAAAACGGTAAAAGTGGGGAAAAATATTGCAATATTGGCTGGTTCTGTAAACAATTTGAACACTGAAAATGAGAGATTTATTCTGGTACAAATAAAATCCCACTTTGACTAATATATACCCCAGGGCGAAAATGATTATTGTATATGTCAGTAGCTAATGGGGATCTATTAGATAACAAACAAACATAGATGAAAACATATCATTCTTTTGACAAGAAAACAGTTTATTTTTGATTTTTAACATACTTAACAATCATGTTATGCATGCTGTTGATTTATGACAATGACCTATTCCTTTCAGTATGCAGCAAATGAAGCCATATCATTGCTCAGCCTTTGTGCTACTGTAAAATACAGTACACAGACTCACTGCTCAACCGCACTGCATCCTGGGACATGACTGCTCAAATGTCAGAGCATTTCATCTTGATGGCTGTGACTCACTCTCGGCCAGCAAGAAAAGAAATGATGTGCACAAAAGCTTGCATAACTTTGGATAAGATAGAACAGATGCTACTGTCCTTGTATTGTATTAATAACGCTATGGGAGGCTTTTATCTGTTGAATTTTGATGGGCTCCAGGGAGTTTTAAAGCTGCCGCTCCTCCCACAGTTAAGAGTGGGTATGTAAAAACAGAACAGTCATTGACATGCTCTACTAGAGGCCTAATGGCCCCTGGGTAATGGCCTCTTTGGTCTTCAGGAAATCCTCCCTCACATACATCAGAGCAGATTGAGGAGGGCTGGAAAGAGACGTCATTGCCACACACAGTCTGCAAAAAACCCTTTAGAATTACCTAATTTTCTTCTTGAATCTAATGTAATTTTAGATATTCTTGAGATTTGGGTTTTCCCTGGATTTTACACTGTGACTGAAAATGAGACCTTAAGACTTATAATTTTTAAATTGCATGTGTCTAGTTGTCCTGTTTGTTCTAACTAATTGTGTTATTCAGTCAAATGCATTCAAATGTGTAACAATGTAATTACAGATGAGACGCACTGAGAAATTAGTTATTCAGTCCAGTGCAGGCCTGACCCCCAAGCTGCTGCCAGATTTCAAATGATATTAATGCATTTGTAGAACAGCGGAAACTCAATGTTTTAATCACACAAATATAATGAGGTAGTTAAGCCAAGAGTCCTCAACGCTGTGCAGAAATATGAATGCACTCAACTGGCAATGTTCTACAAATGTAACTACAACCGTTGATTTTGCCAACGCTGAAACATTGGACCATAGGGGGCAGATGACCAATGTCCATAAGTGTTGATAAATGTCTGTAAATTTATTATTTGTCTGTTTTTGTTAGACCTCACAAGACTAACAGACCCTTCTGCATTTTTCTGCCTTAATCTCTTCCACATTATTAAATTTAGAATCTATATTTGCATACTAACCACACTAAACCCTTTGAAATGTCATGTTGTAATTAGTAAACAATCTATCCATTTGGTGAAAAGTCATGTCTTGGTGATTACTGAGAAAATAATCATCAATATTTTTTTTCAATATTAATGTACCTTCATTCACAGTTTGACCTGTGTCCTACTTTTCCAGTGGACCATGCGATTCTCGAAGTTGGTTGGAGCTCTTGTGACTGCGCAGGCTGAAGCACTGGCACCATATTATCCATAAGGCCATGTTAGGTCTGCTGCATCAGTATCTGGCTGACTACTGTACCTTGTGCCCAGGAGCAAATCTCATAACAGGGTCTCAGAGTGTCCTGACGCTGAAGGACTGACCTGGGAAAAAGGCTTCTCCGTTTTGCAGAACCGTCTGTATGTAACAAACAAAGGAAACAAAACTTGGACTAAAATATGAACTGGTTTCCCTGTATTTCTTTATGACACAACCCAATGTTTTAGAGCAGCAATCCTCCTTTTTCATGAAATATTGTCTTCCTTTTGGTTTTGACGTCAATCAAGATGCAAATATATTGTTGTAGATGTAAGATGTTATTTTATTGCCTCTTGTGCAGGAAACTCTTTAAAAATAGATTCTTCATCTCAATGAGGTTTTCCCTACTAAATAAAGGTTAAACAATCAACAAAACAAATAAAGTAAATTGTTTAAGCAAAAATATACTATTAGGACATATAATGGACATTAATTTCTAGGGAATTATTAACAACGCTATTTTCAGAGTATAATAAGGTGTAATAATGACTATATACTGTATTTAATGACAATATAATGTCCTCTTCTGGTCTTACAAGTGTAAACACAGAAGAATATTACAGTTATAACTACTCTCTCGCACTGACACACAACAGTCACGTCAAACCAGGCAAAAAAACAACATTTGGTGTATTCACTGGTCGTGTTTGCAATAATTCGAGTATTAAACTTGTTGTTAAAAATAATTGTTGTCCATAGCAGCCAACACTATAATTTCATTAATTACTATAATTTCCTGTAAACTGGGTGTTCAGATAGATTGTTGTGCGTATTTTTGTGCAAGCATTTATAAATAAAGGTGCTTAAAGTGTGGCACAGAATACGGCTGTCAATATGGGTGGACTCAGGCTATTTGAAGGAAATCCACGCCATAACTCGGTTGTAATCTTTCCCTAAGCTTGGGTCCTCTCTCTTGTAAAGAAGCTTTATCTGTGCTGTTCCTAGCACTATATAGCACAGGTGTCACGTGGCAAAAAAAGAAGGACCCAAAATGCTGGACTACCGAAACTATCAGATTTAATACACAAAAACTCATAAACAACAACATCCAGGGTTACAATGGACCAACATCAATGGGAGAGGAACAAACACACACATGGACCCACAACAGGGAAGGACAAGCAATCAACAGAACAGACATGAAGTAACACTAAAAAGAACCAATATCAAAATTAAAACCAGGGAAAGTAATAAAAAAGTCCATACTATGGCAACAGGTTTTTGTGGCAGATTCTGACATGTTACAATAGGGCAAAACTATTTCTCATTTAGAAGGTCCAGGTTGATAGCCAATAGTGAAAATGTCCAACCTCTGCTGGCTCACATTACCTCAGCACAGTCCCAGGTCTATTGCAGAGACAGCCTCCTGCTGCATCACTTGGTTTTAGGCACTTTTACCATCAAGCTGCATCTCAAACATTTGCTTGAGGCTTATGATTAAAAATCGAGGGAGTAAAAAAAACTATTGTTCCTACATCTTTGAGAATAAAGTACACTGCTTTCTTCAAAGAGTGAGCTTAATATTTTAAATACAGGTAGTTTCACATTGTAAATCTGTATTCTTAAAATTTTAAAATGCAGCTGACAAGACCAGTGGATAAGACATACGTATTTAATCAGTAACACAGAGACAGAGCCCTCTTTGACTGTTTATTTGCATGTTCGTATGAAAGCAATGTTTTATGGTGCACCATTGACAGCACCTTAATGACTTTTAATATGGATAACCTTTAAATTGGCAGCATTTCAGTAATCCCCTATGACCTTTTAGATTTGACTGCAACAAACACTGCTATAGCTCCAAACATGCAACCATTTTGTTCATCAAACCAAGATGGAGAAAATGGAGACATATCATAATTTGTGCATTTCAAATAGGCCAATATGCTTTTGTTGTATTCATTTCCATATCACAAGTGTGTATCTATGTTAGTGTGTTTGGTTTGTGTCTCCTGAGCCACAGGTCTGGGCTCTGTTCCCATAAATGTGCAGTGTAGAGTAGAGAGAGGGGGGCAGATGCTGGTCTCTCTCAGAGGAGTCGCTTCACTGTGGATAAAAGGAGCATGCCTGGTCATATTAAACACACCATGTGCACGCTGCATGTGACCACGGCTGTGGCCTCGCAACACACACGCACGGAGACATCTAGTGGCCACACTTTATGATTTATTTTATTCATCATTCCTTTGTTTGATATTTTTCACATCACAAAGGTCAGCCAAGAACAAAAATAAATAAAAATATTATGACACATCACAAGTTGGTGAATTTACTTGAGAAAGGAAAGTCTGTGTTAACGGCACAAAAATTGAACGAGTATTGTTTACTTGTAGATTATCCTGATATGACCATTCACGTGTGTAAAGTGAAAAAAATCCTGTGGACTCAATCCCACTTCAGTTTGAGGGAAAGCCTCATGATTGTGTCTGACTCCGGGAAAAATATGAATTTATTTGTATAGAATAAACTTAAAATGTATGCTGCAGAAGTTCAAACTAAGGCTAGAAAGTATCATCCTCAGAGTCAAGGAGTGGTTGAAAGAGTGAATGGTACTAATAACAAACTACAAAAAATTTGCATGAACACCGGTTTGAATTGGATAGATACACTGACGCTTGCCCTGATGGCGCCTAGCAGGAAGCGCCAACAGAAGCTTAAAACTAACACTGCATGAAGCGCTCACTGGCTGGTCAATGCCATTACCGGTGTACAAAGTTGCTATGGATCTTTTGATTGATGTTGTAACAAATGATATGGAATTATATGTGAAACAATTGACTAATGTCCACGGGAGTGTTGTTGCTCGTATTAACTCTGTGCAGGGCCAGACGAGGAAGAAGGGGGTTCCACCTGCAGTATAGCCGGGGGACCTGGTCTATGTGAAAACCTCCTGACGGAAGTAGCATACTCCGAGGAGGGAAGGTCCTTACGAGGTCGTGAAAGCGACGTCAGCGGCGTTGCAGGCGAAGGGATCGCCCACGTTCCAAGGAGACAAATCCTTGGAAGGGGGGAACGAGGTTTCTCCTGGGGTTGGTAATGAAAATGATTCTACCGCTGAGTTCCCTGCTGTCATTCTGGCTGAAGGGACAGGAACTACCACTGGCCAAGAGACATAAAAGAGCAATGGAGAAATGGCCACAAGAAGACAATTGGTCATACACAGACCCTAGTAAAACATACAAAGAAGAAGTGAGCCGGACCAAATGCCCCACATGAACTGGACTGAAAACATGACCACGTTTAAATATATATAAGTGAAAACTATACATTTTTTGGAATCGTTTGGACACTCGGGAGGACGAAGATGATTAGGTCAACGTGAGGATAAAGATGAAACTGTGACAGAGACTTTATGGACTGTGGACCAAAATTTGGAAAATGGAAGTGAAACTGAAACCTCCGGGGTACAAAGACAACAAAAAATGATGCAAAGGACCAAGACACACTGGTGGCCTAGACTGTAGGCCAAGACTAAAAACAGTGAATAATGAAGGAACTGTACACACAGAACGTGGGACAGAAATTGCTTCTTGAGATTCACTGAGTCAGGAAGAGGACTGTTGAACGCCCTCAGAAAACTAAATGACTGGATGGAACAAAAAGGAGCTGGCCCCATCCAAAGGGAGACTGATGGACTCAACCAGAACTGACTGAGCCAAAACTGAGCTGGAGCCCAACTACAGCAGAAAAACCCTACCAAACCTTGACTTAGCTCGCCTAGCGGACAATCCTAATCAGAATGATTCAGGCAGGACACTGACCTGATGGACAGAGTCGGGCTCAGACCTGATAGTCCCGGATAGCCCAAAACCGAAATCCTGACGTACTGGTTGACTGACGTACGGAGAGACAACTCAATGGAGAAGCATGACGGTGATAGAATGAATTTATATAACTGCAGAGATCCAGTGACGTGGTTAAGACTACCTAAATGGGACGGAACACTGGTTTCACAGGATGGTGGCTGGGATAGGGACAGGCGGCTGGAGGGTTTGTTTCGAGAATTGGTGCAGGGCTAGGTGATGAGACCGAGGAGGTAGAGCCAGATAGACTACTAAATCGCGCAGAGTATAACAGCTGGTATCAGTGGGTTCAGTATGCAGGCCGGACGAATGGAATGACTGACTGCTACGTTTGTACAAAGGCAAGGGCCAATCCTTTGTTCCTTTTTAATACTGTGTTTAGTTGGAAGGAGTGTAGTGACACAGCAGTAAGAGAATGACCCGCTGCGCGTATGGTGTAAGGCGGAGTGCCTGTTGTATTTGGGAACCCCGCAGTACAAAGAGCAGGTTGAGTTTATGCACAAAGGTAAAACAAACACTCAGCGCTGTGCAGAGATAGACGTTAGAGTAAGCATGCAGAGCGCAAAAATGGGGACCCCGGGAGGTGTGGCATTCTTTCCTGTGGGCCGGTACGAGTGCATAGAAAAGACAGGGTCAGTAAGGTTGGGGGAAGTCAAGGCAACTAAGTGTGGTAGCATCTGGAATGTAAATGCCAACTGTAATAAGTCTACCCTGAAGCGAGCTGTCCAGATTAAGGGACCCCAATTGGAGACTGTGTATGTCCCTGCATGCCCGTTCCATAGTCAGGTAAAGCCTCTCTCCGATCACTTTTGGTGGTGTGGAGGCCAAGTACTGTTTCCTGTTCTTCCAGGTAACTGGTCCGGAAGATGCGCCAGAGTGCAGGTGGGTGCAGGAGCTCATTGTTTTCCACAGGGCGAGGAAACAAGTGATAGTAAGAGGGTGAAGAGGGCGTTCCGACCAGACCCTGGTGTGTATTTAGACAGTATTGGGCAGCTAGAGGGATCCCAGAGGAGTCTTCAGCCCGATTGCCCCCCATTTGGGGTCCGCCCCCCCCTTGCTGCAGCTTGTCCGGACCGTAGCTGACAGATACAACAACTGACAATCACATGTTTCACATCCTCGTGTTCGGACAACTCTCAGCTACAACATTATCCACTTAAATTTCAGTTCAACAGACCCAGGTTCAAACAACAAACCACAATCTGACAAATCGTCATAAAGCACATGTCGAATCAAATGTTTGCTTTGGCGTCACAAGCGCCCTCAAAACAATAAGTAGCCCTGCTGTCAGCACACCATTAGAAAGCCCTCCCCGAGCTGAACACAACGCTATAAGGCTGGTATCGCTACCTCTAAAACTCGCTGACCAAGCCGCAGACGAATGCCAGAAAACAAAGCAGTAAAACATCAGCGTTGAAGTAAAAGTTGACTTACTTTTGCTGTTTTTTCATCACAAGTCATTTCCGTAGGAATAAAAGTCAGTTTTTTCTTGTATTCAACCTCATAGCGAGGCTTCGACACCGATCTGGCAGATACCTGTTACTTCCTCCTTCTCTAAGAGGCCCTTTGTGATAGGCTGCACCCGTGGTCATGTCACGTACCTCTGTGTATCTCTTCCTGTGATTGGCCACAGGTGCTGTCCATCAATACGTTTTCAATGGTTTTTGATAGCCGAAGGTGTCTTCTTTCCAAAATGGTATGACATTCCCTGATTGGCCAAAGTACCGCGGAGGCGTGGACATGCGTATAGTTGGGGCAGAAGGGAGGCCCATCTGTGCGCAATGTTCCATATTTAGGCCCGAGCCCCGAACGGGGAAAGGGCCTATTGTTTTTGCTCGAGAGATGTCAAATTCTGCACTTTGAGCCTTAATTTCACCCCCTGAACATGCATGAAAAGTTGTAAAATTTTGACCAAACATCAGACCTGTTGAAAAATTTGATATTTTGGTGTTTATTTTTATGGGACTCAAAAAATGCCAGAACAGCGCCACCTACAACAGCCAATGGGAGTTTCAGAGGTCAAGTTTGTCGTAGAGCCATGAAATTCGGTAACACATGTTCCTCAAGTCAAGATACGACCGAAATGTTATCATGGCTCCGCCCTCTGACAAACAGGAGGCCCATAAATTTCACTGCAAAATGGAAAAATGAACAGCAAAAGTTTTCATACATGTCGGTTGGAAAGCGACTCCTCCTCGGCCGTTTCACCGATTGGCCTCCATATCACTCCACATTGTCTAAACACATGTACCATCAAAATGACCTCAGGGATTTTTGATCAGTGAAACGGTGTTTGAGCAGCGGAGCGGCAAAATGTGAGCGTTTATTGGCCGTTTTTCACAACCTTCTATTTGCTCCCGTTTACACATACAAATTCCGATTTGCACAAAACTTGAATCCATGGTTCAACTCTCGGGTCTAGGTCATTTGAAAGTGAAATAATTGAACTTGGCTCATTAACGCCCCCCTACAGACTATTTCAAAGTTTTTAGTATGAAAAACTCTGAAAACTTTGACTCCATCTGTAGGGGCACTAATGAGCCAAGTTCTTTTATTTCACTTTTAATTGACCTAGACCCTAGAGTTAAACAATGTATTAAAGTTTTGTGCAAATCAGACTTTGTATGTGCAAACGGGAGCAAATTTAATATTGTCCAAAACGCCCAAAAAAAGGTCACAATTTGCAGCTCCCCTGTTCGAACAACGTTTCACTGATGAAAAATCGTCAAAGTCATTTTCAAGGTTCATGTGTTGAGATGATCTGGAGCGATTTTGAGGCGAATCGGTGAAACGGCCGAGGAGGAGTCGCTTTCCAACCGACATGTATGAATATGATTGCTGTTCATTTTTCCATTTTGCAGTGAAATTTATGGGCTCCCTGTATGTCAGAGGGCGGGGCCATAATAACATTTCTTTCATGTCTTGACTTGAGGAACATGTGTACCGAATTTCATGGCTCTACGACAAACTTGACCTCCCGAAAAATCCCATGGGGGTTATTATTAGGCCCGAGCCCCGAACGGGGAAAGGGCCTATTGTTTTTGCTCGAGAGATGTCAAATTCTGCACTTTGAGCCTTAATTTCACCCCCTGAACATGCATGAAAAGTTGTAAAATTTTGACCAAACATCAGACCTGTTGAAAAATTTGATATTTTGGTGTTTATTTTTATGGGACTCAAAAAATGCCAGAACAGCGCCACCTACAACAGCCAATGGGAGTTTCAGAGGTCAAGTTTGTCGTAGAGCCATGAAATTCGGTACACATGTTCCTCAAGTCAAGATACGACCGAAATGTTATCATGGCTCCGCCCTCTGACAAACAGGAGGCCCATAAATTTCACTGCAAAATGGAAAAATGAACAGCAAAAGTTTTCATACATTGTCGGTTGGAAAGCGACTCCTCCTCGGCCGTTTCACCGATTCGCCTCAAATTCGCTCCACATCATCTCAACACATGTACCTTCAAAATGACCTCAGGGATTTTTGATCAGTGAAACATTGTTTGAGCAGCGGAGCGGCAAAATGTGACCTTTTTTTGGCCGTTTTTGACAACATTAAATTTGCTCCCGTTTGAACAAACAAAGTCTGATTTGTACAAAACTTTAATACATTGTTGAACTCTAGGGTCTAGGTCATTTGAAAGTGAATTAATTCAAATTGACACATTAGCGCCCCCTACAGACTATTTCAAAGTTTTAGATGGGCATTTTCAAATTTAGTTTTTTCAAAATGTTTGAAATTTTGCACATAAATCTGTTTTGCCCTCTTGATTCAAAAAGTCAATTGGGTCCAAGGCTTATTTTTTACCCTGTTGCCGTGGCGACGAGAAACGCTCCCCATTCTTTGCAAATGTACACCTCACACAAACATCAAACCAGCCTCGGCCGTTTCACCGATTCGCCTCAAAATCGCTCCACATCATCTCAACACAGGTACCTTCAAAAATTACTTCAGGGAATTTTGATCAGTGAAACATTTTTCGAGCAGCGGAGCAGCAAAATGTGAGGTTTTTTTTGGCTCTTTTTGACAACATTAATTTTGCTCCTGTTTGCACAAACAAAGTCTGATTTGCACAAAAACTTGAATCCATTGTTCAATTCCAGGGTTTAGGTCAGGTTAAAGTGAAATATTGGAAATTGGCCCATTAGCGCCCCCTACAGACTGTGTCAAAGTTTACATGGGGAGCCAAACCAGCTCTACCCATCATATTCATTACAATTTGACTAACATTCTTCTATGGCTACGGGAACAAATCATCACACGGCGGTGTCACCTCCTTTTAGCGGTGCTGCGTGGGTACGGTGTGGTGCGGCGTAGTGCGGGGCGTTGTGGAGCGGCGCGTTGCGGCTTGGTGCGGGGCGGCGTGGTGCGGGACGGCATGGTGCAGGGCGGCGTGGTGCGGGGAGTGCGCGCGGTGCAGGGGGAGTCGCGCGGTGCGGCGAGGGCCGTTCGACGCCGCTTGCGGCTTTAATTTACTATTGTTTTCTAATAAAGTGTGTGATATAATGAATGCAAATTTGTTGTGTATTTTCAGTAAGAGAATTCAGTTTTATGACCCAATATGTCCATACAACTCAATTTTTCATTTGCAGTACAATATTCCACAGTTACAAAAATTGTACACAATTGTAACTGTGCCAAAAATTGTGCCAAATGGCACAATTTTGGCACAGTTCAACCCGCACACGGCACCACGCCGCCCTGCCCATGGTCCCGCAACCCTCGCCGCCCGCACCAAGCCGCAACGCGCGCTCCACAACGCCCGATACGCCGCACCAACCGTACCACGCTTAGAGCACCGCGCATCAAGGATGGTGACAGCCCCGTGTGATGATATGTTCCCGTTAGCCATTAGAAGAAGTTCGTCAAATTGTAATGAATATGAAGGGTAGGAGCTGGTTTTGGCTTTCCCCCATGTAAACTTTGACACAGTCTGTGGGGGCGCTAATGGGGCCAATTTCCAAATATTCACTTTAACCTGGACTAAAATACCCCTGGAAGTAGAACAATGGATTCAAGTTATTTGCAAATCAGACTTTGTTTGTGCAAACAGGAGCAAAATTAATGTTGTCAAAAAAGAGCCAAAAAAAAAACCTAACATTTTGCTGCTCCGTCTGCTTCGGAAAAATGTTTTCACTGATCAAACTTCCCTGACAAAAGAAATTTTGCAGGTACCTGTGTGAGATGAAGTGGCGCGATTTTGAGGCGAGAATCGGTGACACGGGCCGAGGGCGCTGGTTTGATGTTTGTGTGAGGTGTACATTTGCAAAGAATGAGCGATGTAGGTGGGAGAGTTTCTCGTCGCCACGGAACTGGGTTAAAAAATAATCCTTGGACCCAATTGATATTTGAATATCAAGGAGGGCCCCCCCACACCAACACAGTTTATGTGCCAAAATATCAAACTTTTTGAAAAAAAACAAATTTGAAAAATGCCCATCTAAAACTTTGAAATAGTCTGTAGGGGGCTCTAATGTGTAATTTGAAAATAATTACTTTCCAATCACTAGGACCCTATTGGTTCAACACTGTATTAAAGTTTATACAAATTCAGACTTGTTTGTTCCAAACCGGAGGAGCAAATTTAATGTTTGTCAAAAACGGCCCCAAAAAACGGTCACATTTTTGCCGCTCCGCTGTCAAACAATGTTTCACTGATCAAAACTCTGAGGGGTCATTTGCAGGTACATGTGTTGAGTGATTTGGAGCGAATTTGAGGCGAATTTCGGTGTGAAAACGGGAGCCAGGACGGAGTCGCTTTCAACCGACATGTATGAACAATCTTTTGCTGTTCCTTTTGTCCATTTTGCAGTGAAATTTATGGGGCCTCCTGATTGTCAGAGGGGGGGGAGCCCGTATTTGTCAGACGGGGGAGCACATAGAAAACATTTCGGTCGTACTTGACTTGAGGAACTGTGTAACCGAAATATCATGGACTCTCTAACGAAAATTGACCTTTGAAAATCCCATTGGCTGTAGTATGGTTTGCGCTTGATTCTGGAATTTTTATGGTCCCATAAAAATAAAACACCCAAAATATCACAATTTTTCAAAGGTCTGTTGTTTTGGTCCAAAATTTTACAAACATTTTTGATGTTCAGGGGGTGAATTTAGGCTCAACAGTGCAGAAATTTGACATCTCTCGAGCAACCAAAAAACAATAGGCGCCCTTTCCCCCGTTCGGGGCTCGGGCCTAATAATAACCCCATGGGATTTTTCGGGAGGTCAAGTTTGTCGTCGAGCCATTGAACTTCGGTACACAGTTCCTCAAGTCAAGAAATGAAAGAAGATGTTATTATGGCCCCGCCTCTGACATACAGGGAGCCCATAAATTTCACTGTCAAAATGGAAAAATGACCAGCCAATCATATTCATACATGTCGGGTGGAAAGCGATCACTCCTTGGCCGTTTCTCCGATTCGCTCAAAATCGCTCGATCAACTCAACACATGACCCTTTGAACTGACCCCTTTGACGATTTTTCATCAGAGAAAACGTTGTTCGAACCGAGGGAAGTGCAAATTGTGACCTTTTTTTTTGGGCGTTTTGGCATAAAAAATTTGCTCCGTTTTGCCAATACAAAGTCTGATTTGCACAACACTTTATTACATTGTATAACCTTCGGGGTCAATAGGGCTCAATTAAAAGTGAAATAAAAAGAACTTGGCACAATATTTGCCCTAAAGATGGAGTCAAAGTTTTTCAGAGGTTTTTCATACTAAAAAACTATGAAATAGTCTGTAGGGGGGCGCGTTTTAAATGAGCAAGTTCCCACTATTTCACTTTCAAATGACCAGACCGAGAGTTGAACCAATGGCTTCAAGTTTTGTGCAAATCGGAATTTGTATGTGGTAAACGGGAGCAAAAAGGCGGTGTGAAAAAAAAGGCCAATATAAACGCTCACTTTTGCGCTTCCTGTGCTCAAACACCGTTTCCACTGATCAAAAATCCCTGAGGTCATTTTGATGGTACATGTGTTTTAGGACAATGAGGAGAGATATGGAGGCCAATCGGCTGTGAAACGGCCTACTTCGAGGAGGAGTCGTTTCCAACCGACAGTATGAATACTTTTGCTGTCATTTTTCCATTTTGCAGTTGCCAATTTTATGGGCTCCTGTTTGTCCAGCGGGCGGAGCCATGAAAAACATTTCGGTCAGGTAATCTGACTTGAGGAACATTTGATACCGACAACATTTCATGGCTCTACGACAACTTGACTCAGAAACTCCATTGGTGTTGTAGGTGGCGCTGTTGATCTGGATTTTTTTGAGTCCCATAACAATAAACACCCAAATATTCAAATTCCCGCGTACAACAGGTCTGATGTCCCCCCCCCCCCCACACCCCTTGGTCAAATTTTTACCTACTTTTCATTGCTAGGTTCAGGGTGTGAAAAAATTAAGGTCAAAAGTGCAGAATTTGAAATCTCACGAGCAAAAAACAATGGCCTTTCCCCCGTTCGGGGTCGGGCCTAAATATGGACCATTGGACAGAAGGGCCTCCTTATGCCCCAAACTATACGCATGTCCACGCCTACCGCGGTGTAATTGGCGCCCAATCAGGAATGGTCCTACCATTTTGGAAAAGATGACACCTCGGTATCAAAACCATTGAAAAACGTATTGCATGGACCGCACTTGTGGCCAATAACAGGGGGAGGAAGAGATACACAGAGGAAGTCACATGACGCACGGGTGCACCGCCTAACACCAAGGGCCTTTAAGGAGGAGGAAAGTAACAGGTATCTGCCAGATCGGATGTCGAGCTTCGCTATGAGGTTGAATACCACGAAAAAAACTGACTTTTATTCCTACGGAAAAGACTTGTGATGAAAAAAGAAAAAAAAACCAGCAAACGTAAGTCAAACTTTTGACTTCAACGCGATGTTTTACTGCTTTGTTTTCGGCATTGTCTGCGGTTTGGTCAGCCGAGTTTTAGAGGTAGCGAATACCAGCTTATCGCGTTTGTGTTCAGTCGGGGATGGGCTTACTAAAGGTGTGCTGACAGCAGGGCTACTTATTGTTATGAGGGCGCTTGTGACGCCAAAGCACAACATTTGATTCTAGACATGTGATTATGACGAATTAGTCAGATTGTGGTTTGTTGTTTGAACCTTGGGTCTGTTGAATCTGAATTTAAGTGGATAATGTTGTAGAGAGAGTTGTCCGAACACGAGGGCTGTGAAAAATGTGATTGTCCGTTGTGGTATCTGTCACTAGGTCCGGACAAGCAGCAGCAAAGGTGGGGGCGGACCCACATGGGGGCAATCGGGCTGAAGACTCCTCTGGGATCCCTCTAGGCTGCCCAAAATACTGTCTAAATACACACCAGGGTCTGGTCGGAACGCCCTCTTCACCCTTTACTTATCACTTGTTTCCTAGCCCGTGGAGAAAACAAATGAGCTCCTGTACACCACCAGCCTCTGGCGCATTCTTCCGGACCAGTTACTGGAAGAACAGGAAAACAGTTCCTTGGCCACCCCCCCCACCCATAGTATCGGAGAGAGGCGTTACCTGACTATGGAAGGGGCATGCAGGGACATACACGTATCTCCAATTGGGGTCCCTTAATCTGGAAGCTCGCTTCAGGGTAGACTTATTAACAGTTGGCATTTAACATTTCCAGATGCTACCAAATTAGATGCCTTGACTTCCCCCAACCTTACAGACCCCTGTCTTTTCCTATGCACTCGTACCGGGCCCACAGGACCAAGAATGGCACACTCCGAGCGGGGGGTCCCCATTTTTGCGCTCTGCATGCTTATACACTCCCGTTATCTCTGCACAGCGGCTGAGTGTTTGTATTACCTTTGTGCATAAACTCACCTGCTCTTTGTATGCGGGGTTCCCAAATACAACGGCACTCGCCATACACCATCCGCGCAGCGGGTCTTCTCTCTTACAGCTATTGTGTCACTACATCCTTCCATAAACACAGTATTAAAAGGAACCAAAGGATTTGCCCTTGCCTTTGTACAAACGTAGCGCAGTCATTCCCATTGTCCGGCCTGCATACTGAACCACTGATACCAGTGTTATTACTCTGCGCGATTTAGTCGTCTAACTGGGTTCCCTCCTCGGTTCTCATTCACCTAGCCCTGCACCAATTTCGAAAAAACCCTCCTAGACCGCCTCCTGTCCTATCCCAGCCACCATCCTGGTGAAACCAGTTCCGTCCCCCAATTTTAGGTTAGTTTAACACGTCACGATCTCTGCCGTTTTTAAATTCATTCTATACAGTCATGCTTCTCCCTTGAGTTGTCTCACGTTACGCCGTCACCAGTACGTAGGTTTCGGTTTTTTTGGCTATCCGGGACTATAGGGCAGCCCTACTCTGTCCCGTCAGGGCCAGTGTCTGCCTGAGCATATTGAATAGGATTGTACGCTAGGCGAAGCTATGTCAAGGTTGGTAGGGTTTTTCTGGCTGTATTTGGGCTCCAGATCAGTTTTGTCAGTCAGTTCTGGTGAGTCCATCAGTCTCCTTTGGATGAGGCAGCTCTTTTTCTTTCCAGGTCCAGTCATATAGTTCTGAGGGCTTCAACAGTTCTCTACTGAATCAGGGTTGACTTCAAGAAGCAATTCAGTTCCCCCGTTTGTGTGTACAGTTCCTTCATTATGTCCTGTTTAGTCTGGGCCAACAGTCTAGGCCACCAGTGTGTCATGGTCCTTTGCATCTTTTTCGTTGTCTTGTAACCCGGACGGTTTCAGTCTTTCCCCACTTCTTTTCCAAATTTTGTTCCACAGTCCATAAAGTCTCTGTCACAGTTTCATCTTTATCCTCACGTTGGACCTTACTCATCTTTCGTCCTCCCGAGTGACCAAACGATTCCATAAAAATGTATAGTTTTCACTTATATCTATATAACGTGGTCATGTTTTCAGTCCAGTTCATGTGGGGCATTTGGTCCGGCCTCACTTTTCTTTGTATGGTTTTACTAGGGTTGTGAGACCCAATTGTCTTCTTGAGGCCATTACCATTGCTCTTATATGTCTCTTGGCCGTGGTAGTTCCAGTCCCTACGCCGAAAGACGCAAGGGAATCTCAGCGGTTTAGAAATATTTTCAATTACAACCCCAGCGAGAAACTCGTTTTCCCCCCCTTCCAAGGAGTTGTCTCCTTGGAACGTGGGCGATCCTTCGCTTGCACCGCCGCTGCTGACGTCGCTTTCACGGACCCTGTATAAAAGGACTCCCTCCTCGGGTATGTACTTCCGTTCAGGAGGATTTTCATAGACCAGGGATCCCCGGCTTAAGCAGGTGGGAACCCCTTTTCCTCGGTTCTGGCCCTGCAAGAGATAATACGAGCAACAAACACTCCGTGGACATTAGTCAATTGTTTCCCATATAATCCCAAATCATTTGTTTACAACATCAATCAAAAAGATCCATAGCAATTTGCTTCCACGGTAATGGTTGACAGCAGTGAGCGCTTATTCAGTGTTTAGTTTTACGCTTCTGTAGCGTTCCCTGCTAGGCGCCCATCCAGGGAAGCGTCCAGAGTATCTAAACAATTCAAACCGGTGTTCATGCAAATTTTTTGTAGTTGTTATTAGTTACCATCCACTCTTTCAACCACTCCTTGACTCTGAGGATGATACTTTCTTAGCCCTTTGTATGAACTTCTGCAGCATACATTTTTAAGTTTATTCTATACAAATAAATTCATTATTTTTCCCCCGGAAGTCAGACACAATCATGGAGGCTATCCCTCAACCAGAAGTGGGATTGTAGTCACGGATTATTTCACTTTACACACGTGCAGTTCATATCCGGATAATCTACCAAGTAAACAATACTCGTTCACTTTTTGTGCGTTAACAACAGACATTCCTTTCATCAAGTAAATCACAACATGTGAATGTGTCATAATAATTTTATTTATTTATGTTCTTGGCTTGACCTTTGTGATGTAGCTTCATGGTGGGACGATGAGATACACGTGACCTCCTTAACAGTCTTCCCAAGATACACCAATGGACTTGAAATAATGAATTTCCCAAGGACCCCCTAAGACCTTCTTATTTTACGAGCAACCTAATGGTCGCAGAGTCCTAGACTCTTTATGACACGTATCCAGATCAGGTTTGCACACAATAAATAAAATCCGACCTAGCCTATACTTAGGTGCTGGGACACTTAGCCAGACATTTCAGCCCCCAAACTTCTTCAAGGATATTACTTGAACAATATTTGACTTCGGATTTAGGCCATTCATAATTCGAGACCCCGGCGCGGTGGGACAATTATAGGAATTGATTTCAGTAAAGTCGAAAGCAAATAAATGAGGCTCTTTCAAGAGGGAACTAATGGCCGTTGCACAAAAGCACCAGAGCTCCCATCCATCACTACTAGAACCCCTTGATCAGGCGGCACATTATTATCAACAGTGAGTAAGGGTATTATGGACCCTCCGGGACTGGTTGTTTGTGACTGGGACCTCAGCAATATTGGTGTGTTAACCTGCCGGGTTTTAGGCCTCTTCACCAGGACTCCCAGCCCTCCACAACGGCCTCGACGAATTGTTTCTTTTTCAATTCCCAGCTCCGGGCCTCTGGTATTCAGGGGAGTAACTGCGGTCTCCAAGGGGGGTCCTGCACCGGGTTTGAGCAAACCTCAACTGGCTGTGCTGTCAAAATCAGCCCTACGTCCAGAGATATGTTTCGACCCAAATCAGGTGGTACAACCCGATAACATCTACTTCCTTGACACTCAGATTGTTTGAGCTTACAGTTTACCAAGGGCTACGGGAGTCTGGTAACCTGTGGCCTGAGCCACTCCGATGATGAGAAGTCAAATTAGATCATAAATAACTTGTCCTTTGCCTTAACCCCATGTTTTTTTGTATACAGTGCCCAATATAATCGTTTGCATTGCTCATTGAAACATCCCATAAAGCAAGCCGCTGTGTTGAATCAACTTACATTGAACGTGTTGACCGACGTCAGAATATAGGTCACTGGTGGGAGTGGCAGGACCAGAATCGAAAGTTTTCTCGACGACGTAACCGACGTCCCCTAACCTCCTAATGTTCGCGTTTGTGGCACTGGTTAAAATTAAGGTTATAAAGTGGTACGGAAAACCCCCCGGCTTCCTGCGGTCTGACGTCCTCATCAACGATTCTCACATGACCCAAACTATAGCCGTTTATATGACGTCAGTTTCCAGTCGTTCCACTAAAGCAAGCAGCTGTCAAAACTATGTCATATCCAGTCATTTCTGGTCCGTTCATAAAGGATTGCCAATAATGTACGGTTCCCGGGAATCCCGGGTCGGGACTGACGTCCCTATCAACGCTCAATTGACCAAAATAATGCTCAAATACGAACGTTTACGATGTATCCCACTAAGCAAGCGAAGTCAACATATGTCATATCAACGACATCCTGGACGTTTTCACGGTTTGCAATTTGGACAGAACCGGACGTCGGGTCCGACGTTCCTCTCGACGTCATATATGACCACAAAATATTGACGTTTATTATGACGTCCATTTTATTACCAGACCAATTGACCAAACTTAAACCTCTGCAGCATACACTCCCCAGGGTCGGACAACCTTTTTGCCACAAAGGCAAGGCACAAAAGCGCAAGAGTTTATTTGTATAGCACAGTCAAAACAAAAAAGGAAACTCAAAGCATATGAACAAAAAGATAGCAAACAACAAACAAGGGCATTACAATTCTAAATATTGACACAGTAAATTAAAAAGATACCAAATAAAAACTCTCATAAAAATTCTCAGTTTTATGATAGCAGAGACGAAACAGAAGTGTTTTCAAACCTGGATTTTACTCATTGTACAAAGAAGAAGCCGTGGTCTACATTTCCAGGAAAGACGTTTCCAGATTTGCAGCCATTGGTGAATCTGAAATGCGCTTTATCATGCTTTAGTTCTGACTCCTGGGCAAATAAAACGACTACCCACAGCATTACAAAAATCATCTCAGAACAACTGTAAGTAGAAGTATATCAGTCCTTATTGCAAAATGGCGCTGCATTTAAAAAAATCAGGTTTCTCTACCATCAAAGTACCAGTTAAACCATACAGGGCACAGTGTTATATGAACACTACTGTACTGACAGTTCATGCAAAGTCACAAAAAACATGATTTGTAGCGCCTATGTATTGGATCAGTATTTACAACAGCACAAGCTACACTCTAGGTTTCCCAAAAGAATAAACACCACACTTGAAAGCAGAAGAAGAATGCATTTATTGGAATGTTGAGGATCTCAACCTGTGTCCTTCATGGTATCAGTCTCTCATCACAAGGTCCAAGCACAGCACCCTTACAAAACTGATGGACCCTGTTTTTTTACTAAAAAGTGGCCCAACCGTTATATACCAACCCATTTTATTAATGCCCAACCCACACGTTTCCCATCACCATGTAATAAAAACTTGGCCCTGCACTCGCTCGAGACACTGGATGGGGAAGACATCCGTCTTGCAGACAACTTGTGAATAAGGCTCTTGTTATTGCCAGCCCCCCCCCCCCCCCCAGCCCCCCCCCTAACCCATTCCCACCTCCGGCCCTCCCCCCCCCCACCCAAAAATAACAAAATGCAAATGTGCATTAGTTTTGCACATGGAACAAATGAGGCCCTGGAACGTACTTACCCTGTATTACCTCTACACATTGTTGCACTTCCGAGGGGGGGTGGGGCAAGGCCTTTTCCCTTGTTGCTCTTTACCTCATCTAGACGAGAGTTGCTGAACCAATCTGAGAGAAGAAAAAAAGATGATGTTTTTTCAAAGAGGAATACACAACTAATGGTTTTATTCTACAACAAACAACATAATTAATACAGTCAAGAACAATCAAGGTGGTTTGAGCGAGAGTGTGATTTTACCTAATGAACTCCTTCACCACAGTCTGGGACCCCTGTAGACTGACACCACACATGACACATAGGAAAACAACAGAAACATTAGTTATTGCAACAATCAAGGAAATTATACACTATGGAAATTTTCACAATAATTAGACCCTGCATATTAGCAAAGGTATGAATTATAATTAAACCATTATGGTGCTGCTTTTCAAGTTTTATAAGAAAAAGTTAAAGAAATTGAATACGGCAGTTGCAAGCCGCTCTTAGTAGCCTTGCTACGCTAGCATGAATGGAATATTTAATATTTGCAGCTATACACAATAACAAAAATAACAAACTGAGTGGCTCATTTAAACAGCACAGTGAGAAGAAGTGAAGTCATCAGACAATGACGGACTGGGTAAGACATATAAATCATTATAATAACCAAAGCATACTCCAAAATAGAACATATAACCTCTCTTTCAGCAGCAGGTAAACATCTGTGTGTTCCTATGGTCCACATTGTCCCCATGGTCCCACACCTCGAATCAACCTCCAACTGATGACTCAAGGTGTCTAAATGATGGGAGTGGAAGGTGTCCCAATATTAAAGATGATCTCCCCTGTTTTTATACTAAGATTACTACAGTACTGATTGTTCTATTGCAGTACGATTTATAAACCTTGTGGAAATATACCATTAAACTATACAATTACGAACATGAATTAAGCAATTACAACCTCAAGAACACTAACCATTTTATTAACACCTACGTTTGAGGACACAGTCAACCTAATAAAATCTAAGTGTATATAAAAAATAGTTTGCAATATGACAACAAATATCATACTTTTAAACTTAAACTTAAAAACTAAAAAAAAAGGTTTGGTTTTCCTATCCGTGAGCAGAATGCCCGCCTGTTCTTAACTAGAAATACAGCACCTAGGCCAAATCAAAATCAGAACACATACAACCAAAACTTAACCAAACAATCAAGGAAAACGATTGACCCCACTTACTTTCTGTCTCAACATACTATTTTCAATGTGGAATGGAATACAACTATTCTAAAAAAACTGGCAGACTGTTGTATTCGTCGTGGACGAGGGAGATATCCAAGATAAAATAAAGCAGGGCAGCGACAGAACCAGAGGTACCGATTTCAACGATCATAATCAACCGTTGGGAAGGCACTTGCTTTACGACCATATGCACACCTAACGTCGTTGTAGAGTGGGGGGAAACCACGGCTCCTCGACCAACCGCCTCACGAGTCACCGGCTGTAAGCGATGTCGGCGCATATGTATCATAGTTAATGCGTCGGTTAATTTTAGGGTGTTATGAATTATGGTTTTCACATTTAGTCAGGAAATATTCCAGGCCGTGGAAAGTAGCGGTTGCGTACATGAGTACTACAGTCGCAACGACTCGGGGTTCCAAATCCCGTCGAGGGTGGGAGACAAACCTTTTGACTCTTTACCTTTTTAGCGTAAACATTTTACTGTTTATGGTTTAAACACGAATAAACACTCAACTCAGCTTATGTCGTGGTCATTCATAACCCCTTGTGAACCCATGCATGAGATACTTATACAACATCTCACGAGCATACCCCATCTTAAGCCACTTGAAGATTGATAGCACAACAAATGCATCCCCATCAACGTATATATTATTAGCCACTACGATACCTCCTTATGTTGCGTGTTATCTTGTCATTTAACCAAAACCAGAAAAAAAGATTGTTCGTACAACATCAAACCCAAATATGTACAAGTAGTAAAAATAAAAAACGATACATAAAATAACACACACGATGGGCTCGAACCCCCCGCACCACAGGCTGCAACATTTGCCTACACCACTCCACAACGTCAGATCCACCTTCCCAGCTTCACCGTCCTATCTATTGTAATTAGCTAGATCCAGACTTTATGCGACGGTCGGCCGAATCTGCCTGGTTTTCGACGTTCTAGGGGAGCTGTCGGGATTGCCCGTCATATCCACCGAAATAAGGGGCGGTATAGTTTTACGATCAGGATGCGCACCTTCTGCAACCGACGTCGTACCTTGGACGTAAATAAAAAAGGTCACGTAATTCAACCCGACCGACGCGCTTAAGACGTGCTCAGGAGGTTGACTGGAGGACGTCTGGGAGTTCTAGAGGGGATTAGGACCCAAAAGCTTAACTTCATAGTCTGGATTTAACTAAACAATGTGGACATGTGGAAGTGTTTATTCACCTTAAACACTTTTTCAACTAAGCCACTGTTCTCAACAACCATTGTGCTCCCTGTTTCCTAGTATGATTGTATGCCTTAATCTGGACCTCTCCCTGGCTGTTTGTTTTCCTGAGCCCACTCCTTCTGGACATGCTTCCGACTTTATCTCCTAAAAAATTGTAATGTGCATGTGCAGGGCTATGCGGAAGCCCTCGTGAAGCCTGGGGAAGGTTGCTTTTATAAAGGTTCATCCTGTATTTGGCAACCCGGAGGGGGGTTTAACAGATCGCGAGAAATAATAAATAAAAGATTTTAGCGGTTGTAGCAACGCCACCCCAGACTTCTGCGGGAAATATTTTAGTGTAGAATGAAGGCCACAAGGGCAAAGAGTGTGCGCACGGGTCCGCGTCTCTGCTACGCCCAGTAGTTTCCCCCACCCCCCCCCCCCCCCCCCCCCACACCCCCCCCCACCCCCCCCCCCCCCCCCCCCCCCCCCCCCCCCCCCCCCCCCAAAACAAAAAACCCCCCCCCACCCCCCCACACACCCCCCCCCCCCACCCTGAAGGGACACACCACACAAGAGTGTGCGCAGCGCGCGAAGGGACCTAGACCAGACGGGGAGGAGCAGGCAAAGTGGGACACAAAACAGGCAACCGTAAAACAGCACTTTAGGCCGACACAAAATCAGCAGTAGACAAAACACAGGAGCAAAACATCAGTGGCAAAACAGCAGGAGGCAAAACAGCAGGAGGCAACGTGTCAGTGCCACTGCAGACCTCTGAGGACACCTAGAAAAATATTAATTTTGGAAGATTACTAAACTAAACCAAATCCTAAATGAAAAAGTGGGGAACTACAAAAATGGAAGAGAGACATACCGCTGAGGTGAGCAACTGCGCACGGTGCCCGGCTTGAAAGGCCAAGGGATGGCGCATGGAGCAGGCTGCCTGATGGCGACGGCCAGTCCTGCAGCGTGGCTGGAATCCAGACGCCACTTTAATTGCTATTTATAATGTACACATAATAGGCACAGAGGAGAGAATGGGCCAAGGCGATCTTACCTGTAACACAGTGCTCGGACTTGCGCGCCACAGAGTGGTGCAGAGGCAGCGAGAGGAAATTCTGTATTTTGCAGTTAGTGATCAGGACAGTGGACCTAATGGAAGTGAAGCGACTCCTAAGTGACAGAATATTTAGGAGGGATATTGCGTGAATGGACATTAAAGCGGGGACTTTCCTGGAGCTGGTGAACAGGCGGCCACCACCAAGGTCCCGGAAGAGTGGTGGGCAAAGAGGAACTTACAGCTGCGATTAGGGGATGTGAGCGCTTTTATGCCCAACCGGGACAGCGCCCCGGAAGCGGCAGGTAAGACGCACCCCAGCACTGGTCGCCAAAGCCCCGTCTTTACCACATTTTACCCCCCCAGTTTTGCATCGTCGCCCCGACGATGGATCTACTTCAATCCTAGTTCCATGGCCTGAAAGAAGTGTTGCTTACGGCGCTCGTAGAAGAAGAGGATGCAGGCATCCTCTCCCTGGCCGGGAAAGGGAAGGTGTGATGACCTTGGGGAGTATGCAGGGTTGGCCACTGCCGCCTGGTGGAGGCGAGTGGATCTACGAGGCTTCTCCTGGCCGGGGCGACAGTCGTGGCCACAGGCCTTCGTTGAACATTGGGCACCCAGAAGGGGAAAACCTGAGGGGTATGAAAAAGTCCCACACCTGCCGGAACTGGGTGCGGCGGCTGTAAGGCCGCGGTTTAGTAATCCGGACACAGCATGGTCGACTCGGGAAAGAGGGCGGAGTTTCCAGAGTAGGTGAGTTTAAAAAAGGTCACCATCTATAAGGACCTCAAGAGAGGGTTGTCACTTAATGGAGGCGGTTCCCCAGAACCACCAGCTGGACTACGACAGCAGCGTCAGATGTGTCAAAGGTGACAAAGGGCTTTAAGCAAAGAGCGATGTACCCGCTTAATCTTACTGGGGTCATCGACTGGCGCCACAGTGTATACGGAACCTTGTTCCTTCGGTACCTGCATAACCTGATAGGTGACCGAATTCCACAGGTCCTGAGTCTTCTGCCGACCACGGAAAGCACAGTTGCGCAGAAGCACAAGCTGACCCTCTATAAGGGGTGCATCTCGCACATGTCTATCGTAGTTGTTCTTACGACGATGGGCTGAAGCCCTTTTAAGCGCTCCCGGGCCCCTTCGAAAGCTGCCTCTAGTCGTGCTTTGTGTTCGTGAACCCATTCACCTAAACGCTCCCTGCCACCGGTTCCCTCACCTGACCCAGAAAGAAGTCAACAGGTAGCCGAGGTTCCTGCCCGAACATCAGGAAATAAGGGGATTCCCCTGTCTGACTGGTGAGGGGTGGTGTTATATGCAAACAGGACCTCCGGCAAGCAAGAACTCCAGTCTCGTTTGCGCGAGGGTGGCAAGGCACGCAGCAGATTGTGAAGGGTCCTGTTAAAGCGCTCGCACTGCCCGTTACCAGCTGGATGATAGGGCGTATGTGCGAGACTTTATGACCCCATACAGACTGCACAGCTGTTGGATTAAAGCACTTTCAAAGTTACGGCCCTGGTCCGAGTGGATGCGAGCGGGGACGCCCAGCTTCATGAACCACTCAGCAACCAGAACCTGGGCCACTGTGGGAGGCCCGTTGATCTCTGGTGGGAATGGCCAAGGTATATTACCTAAAAACATTCGGTCATCACCAGGACATTTTCCAAGCCAGTTGGGGGTAGGCTCTAATACGGTGAAATCGATGGCAACGATTTCATTTGGCCGAGAGGCCCAACAGGTGCCCCAAGTAGCTGTGACGGGGCGGGTTGGTTGTTCTTAGCGAACTGGCACCGCTCACAGGCCTGGCACCACCGAGCTACCTCTCGGGACATCCCAGGCCAGTAGCGCAGCGAGTTTGCAGCAAGGCCAGGGTCCTGTCCACTCCCTGGTGGCCATGTTCTTGGTGCACCTGCTTTAGGACATCCTGGACCAAAGCCTTGGGCAGCAGAACCTGGTGTACGGCACCACCACCATCCGAACGAAATACCTGTCGGTACAGAAGCCCGTCCAGTTCCACTAAACGGTCCCACTGTCCGAGAAGGGTGAGGGCAGATTGAGAAAAGCCCTTTCGCTCATCTGGAGTGGGCCGTCGTTTCTGCCGCCAGAATGCCATGACTTCCTGGATGGCCGAGTCCTCCTGTTGGAGAGTAGGAAGGTCAGCAGGAGCGCAGTGCGGGAAGACCACTACCATGGACTGTAACGCCTGCTCCTGCTGACCCTGCAGGGCTTGCTGAAGAG